>JADDOH010025036.1:0-246823 GCA_016648135.1 Agrypnia vestita | reverse complement strand
GGGCTGGGAAAGCGCGCAGGCAGGTGATGTGAAGACAGAAGGAGTGTTTCCAGCCGGGAGAGGCGATGAGGAAGCAGGCGGTGGAGCGCCCTATACTGATGTGGACATGTCGAATTCTGAAATCAAGCAGGAGTGCTCGGAGTACCTTAGGAGGGCCGACCAGCGCACTGGTAAGCAGTTGATTCCCTTGTATTAATTGTCATTAAATATAGAAAAGTAGAGGTACAATTTAATGAAACACATTAATGATGCAAACATTTGAAAATATTAACCGGTCGTGTGCCAAATCGCAGATCTGCGCGAAAACTTTTGTACCCCCTGTATGCCTAACCGCAGATCTGCGCTCCCTAGACAGGTATGTACAATTTATCTGCGTTTATGTGTTTTTAAAGCTTATTATTGGTTATATCTCAAGTTTTTGAATGAATGAACGAGTTCTATTTGTCAAGTAACCTCATTTTCCGAGCAAACCGGACAAAAAATCATTCCAAATGTCATCTTCGGACCGCGCATTAATTGTGTTATTTATCTGTTAAAAAAATTGGGACACCAACTCGTAAGTAATTATTTGGAAGAACGCTTGCAAAAGCCAAGTTTGAGGAGGGAAAAAATATTCAACAGTGGCGAAAAATTCTTGGGTTCTGTCCATAATATAAGTCCTCTACCTTACTCCTCAAAATTCCCACATCATCGAGCACTCTTCACAAACATAATAGAAACAGGTCTAACTTTTCTATTATGAAACAGCCCGACCGGCAGCTACCTACTTGCGCGTAATCAACAAAGGGATGCCACTATTATCAGCTATAACTTTGTTATTTTTTTTAAACTTTTGCTTGATATTTTCTCCAGACATTCTTATGACCTCAAGCTTAAATGTAAAAAAAAATAAAATCGATTTTGTCGAAATGTCTAGGTAGGTATTCTCCCCTAAGTCCGAGCTGACGTGGATCCGAGCCCAGGAGACAGGCAACTCTGCAGCTCTGTTGTAGAGGATTATTGATTTTGATTCTAGAGGTGGGTTCCAGCAATATGGGCTGGAAAAGCGCGCAGGCAGGTGATGTGAAGACAGAAGAAGGGTCTCCAGCCGGGAGACTAGATGAGGAAGCAGGCGGTGGAGCGCCCTACACTGATGTGGACATGTCGAATCCTGACATCAAGCAGGAGTGCTCGGAGTACTCCAGGAGAGCCGACCAGCGCGCCGGTAAGCATGCCTTATATTAATTATCATAAAATATAGAAAAGTAGACATACAATTTAATGAAACATATGAGTGATGTAAAAATTTAAAAACATTAACCGGTCGTGTGTCAAATAGCAGATCTGCGCGAAAACTTTTGTACCTCCTGTATGCCAAACCGCAGATCTGCGCTCCCTCGACGGGTACAGGAATTCGGCCTATTTTACCTGCGTTTGTGAGTTTTTAAAGCTTATTCTTTGTTGTATCTCAAGTTTTCGAATGAATGAACGAGTTCTATTTGTCAAGTAACCTCATTAGCCGCGCAAACCGGACAAAAAATCATTCCAAATGTCGTCTTCGAACCGCGCATTAATTGTGTTATTTATCTGTTAAAAAAGTGGCTTTTTTGTTTTTTAAAGTGTTAAAATTAAATATTTTTATATTCTTTGATATATTTAGAACGAAAATATTGAAATACAATATAGTCTTATTGCTTCCATGGTTTTATTCAATAAACACGCGCGTAGATTTCTGACAGTGAAAAATAGGACATTACTCTGGAGTTGAGCATTTTGAGGAGAAATGGTAATATAATGATAGTAACTGTTCGAAGAATATTTTTTCTTCTTCTGTATGAAAGCTTGAACTTTGTGGTGACATTATTATTCAAATAAAACACAAATTACTTTGTTTTCACCACTATATTAGATTAAAAAATCTACATGTTTCGAGAACAATGTTCTCTTCCTCAGGATTATTGTGTACTAACGATCTTAAAAGTTGAAACAAGCAAGTGTTACGGTGAAGGGCGGTTGAGGGGGTAGGTGAGGGGAGGGGGGGTTCGAGGTGTTAATTATTACGGGTCATTTGGAATGTTAAGTGGAAAAATATTCAAAATAGGATTATGCAAAAATTTCGTCTGTGTATTTATTATATTAGACTTAATATTAACATTTTTCCTAATTTCGAGTATTTCTAAATTATTTATTTGAGGTATCTTATAGGTGAAATGTAAAAATTTTAAGCCTGTGTTAATATCAACCTACCCCCTCACCCGCCCCTTCACCGTAACACATTTGCTTGTTTCAACTTTTAAGATCGTTAGTACACAATAATCCTGAGGAAGAGAACATTGTTCTCGAAACATGTAGCTTTTTTAATCCAATATAGTGGTAAAAACAAAGTAATTTGTGTTTTATTTTAATAATGATAGTTTAAATTTTGATAGAGATGGATTAAAAATGTCGACTTCTGTAGAAAGTTCATTGCCCAATTGATGCTTGAATATAAAACCAACCGTTACGGGTTGATGTCGATTTTGGAATGTTGATAGTTTTGTGGTAGGTATTTCCGTTTCGTTTTGTAATTTAAATTACTTCGGTTTAAAACGGATGACTATAATCCATAATATATATATATATTATATAATATATATAGATATATGTTATAAACGTAGTGAAATACGCGTTAAAATGTATTCAGGCACAGCGTTATTCATGCGTTTTTGCGTGCATGTGTGTGTGTGTGTGCTTAAAACTTAAAAAAAAAGTAACCTATAAAAACCAAGTTTTTACAATACTCCCTTTCTCATTTTCGGGTTTCGTGTCTACCATAAGCGTCGGAATCTCCATGCAACTTACTGAATGGTATGAAAAAAACCATTAAATATTTGAAAAATCCAAAATTATACTATAATTATTTATTTTTTTAACGAAAATTTCATAGATCTTCTTGATCGTCGCCACGAATCTGCTTGGAAAGTTTCAGCTCGATTGGATTACGGGAAAAGGGTTAAAAATCGATCCAAAGTTTTTTCGACGACAAGCAAGCAAGCAGACGCCATGATTTAATTTAAAGGGAGTAAAAAGATATCGAGATCTGCGTAACCCATGTTATGGGTGTAAGGAACACGGTTATTTACTGGGTTATTGCATAGTTTTTTCTCCAACGATCCCATTGAAGAAGAACCCACCACATAACGAAGGCCGTTTTATGAGCAATAGCTCCCATCTTGGCCCTACACTACCGATGCCCAATTCGCCATTTTTTAATGCTAAAGTGATCATCCTCCCCGCTCTACTTAAACCTATACGAGAGCAAGCGGCGCGGGGAGGCGTCCACACAATAACGCTTCACTGTCATCAAAAGCAAACCATACAATACAGAACAAAAGAATGATATGACCCAGGTGAAAATTATCTGATAATTTGGGGGTTAAGAAATGATAAAAGCTGGTACAAAAAGATCATATTATGGGCATAAAAGAAAATATTCTGTTTCGCTACCGCATATTTATAACCCCCAACGCGAAAAAGATCATACGATTCTATGTATTGTTATTGACGGGTTGCACACTGTTCCAATATTCGTCGTGCGACCTGCGCATTTCCACCTTTAGAACCTAGATAATTACTTTTTTAAATATTATTCAGCGGATAAAAAATGGTAGATTCCCAGTATGGTACAATGGATATTATTTATTTATTTGTATATTTTGTTTCGTTGTAAAAAGGTAAATTCCATAAACACAAATTAACGTAATACTTAAACATAAAGATTTTTAAATCATAATATCAACATGGCTGTTCATTTCTATTTATTTATTTGTTTGGATATATTAACAGATATTAGAAAATGAAATGTGTATACGTATGGGATTGTAAATAGATAGTAATGAACTTATTAACTTATATCCTAGCATATTTCAAATAAAAATAAAATTGAAGTAATAAATAATAATAAAATAAATAAATTAAAATAAAATACATAATTAGTAGCAGTAATGAATAAAACATGATAAATTAATTAACAATTCATGGAACGATTTTAAAACCAGTTTTGTTTGTGAAAGCCTAAAATCCCCCTACTTATCGTAAAATAAATTATATATTTATTAGCAGAACACTCCTGTAATATTATAATATATTCCAGTTTTTCTATGCATTATTGTTTGAGCGTCATTCATATTACCACTCGGCATTATATTCCGAAACATAAAACATTTTATGAATAAAAATAATAATATCTTTACTGATGTTTTGTGAATGGGATATCTTTTTTCAGAAAATCCAATTGTGCCTTCGCTTGCCCCTGGACTGCTGCCAGAATTGGAAATCGCATCCAACCTTAAAATATCCTCAAGCAAGTGCCCGTACACGAGCAAGCATAAAGAGTCCTTAAAAATTCACGAGCAGAAAAAACTGTTTTCATGTTCGCAATGCAATTATTCTAGCAATTGGAAATCAAACATAAAAATACATGTATTTAAGCACACTGGAGAAAAAATGTTTTCGTGTTCACAGTGTGCTTACTCGGGCAATCGTAAATCAGACTTACAAGCACATTTGCTTAAGCACACAGGAGAAAAACCATTTTCATGTGAACAGTGTAATTATTCATGCAATCACAAATCAAACTTACGTAGACATGCGCTTGTGCATACTGGAGAAAAAATATTCTCATGTTCACAGTGCAATTATTCGTGCAATCGGAAATCACACTTAAAAAGACATACTCTTACGCACACTGGAGAAAAACCGTTTTCATGTTCGCATTGCAATTACTCGTGCAATCACAAATCTAGCTACAAAGTACATCTGCTCAAGCACACTGGGAAAAAAATGTTTTCGTGTTCACAGTGCAGTTATTCGAGCAATACGAAATCACACCTTAAAAGACATACTCTTATGCATATTGGGGAAAAACCGTTGTCATGTTCACAGTGCAATTATACGTGCAAACATAAATTGAACTTAAAAGCACATGTGCTTAAGCACAGTGGACGGAAATTATTTTCATGTTCACAGTGCAAGTATTCAAGTAATAATAAATCAAACTTAAAAAGACATTCTCTTACGCACATTGGACAGAAAATATTTTCATGTTTAAAATGCAATTATTCGTGCAATAGTAAATCAAGCTTACAACAACATGTGCTTAAGCACACTGGAGAAAAACTATTTTCATGTTCACAGTGCGACTATTCTTGCAAAGCGAAATCAAGTTTGAAAAGACATGCTCTTACCCATATTGAAAAAAAATCCGTTTCCATGTTCGTAAAGCAATCAGAAACCAATTTATAAAGACGTGTTCACATATTGTATCACGCTGGAGAGAAACTGTTTTGCACAGTGGACAACACTGGCCGACTATATACGATGACACCACATCCAAATCCTATAAGCTGTAAATCTGTACATTGAGAGACAAATTCCCCCAAGAAACGTTGTCGAAAAGTTTTTGATATACTCACGTGAAGCGTTGGAAGTTGTTACTTTATTTTTTTAATTGGTAACACCTAGCCTACTGGTACTCTACTATATCTGTTTAAGAAAAAATTATGTAATTCTGTATCTATAATAAAACAAACCATCATCTGTAAAAACTCTTTTAATTTAAAACAATTTATGTTACGAAGAAAAGTGAATCAATAAGTAAGTATATCAAAACTGTTATGCCAAATAAAATTTATATAAATTATAATTTTTTATTTGTTAAATATTACTTACGGTTTATCACATATTTTTGCATTACATTACAACAATAGTCAAATATATCCATTTTTCGCTATACCTCTCCAAAAAGAGACTCTTGTATCTTGATTTTGTATACTTGTATTTTAAAAAATCAGAGCTGATGTACCCTACAATGGGATCCGAAACATCGGCCAGAGCGGTCACATATACGGCAGAATACCCCAGAAAACTACACACAAAATATTCTGAACGACCCTGAAAACCTTAGAACAACCTTATGAACTTTCTCACTCTTTTGACCAATTTAAATGGCTGTGCCATTTTATTTGTCGATCTATTATAACATCGAGATATTTCATTTTTTTTCTATTTATGATTGAGCATAATTCGTTACAGTTTTGATTATGGATAGTAATTTTTATATTTTGCGATTGGAAAGGGAACGTAATAGTTTTTTTCAGAGTTTAACGAGAGTAAATTATTATCGAACCATATTTTTAAAATGTTCATGTCATTATTCGCGTATTCGTTTGCTATGTTCCAGTCATGTCCGTTTACAATTAAAGCTGTTTCGTCAGCATATGATATAATGTGTCATATAGGGTTTACTAATTGCTGAGAATTTGCCTGCTGCTGGTGTGATTCTAAATGCAACAGAAATAACTTTAATATTCAAAGCTACTCAATAATATTACATTTTACTTTTATCATAAAACGAATCCTCTAAGATAACAAACATGAGTTCAGGTGCCTTCGTTTTGGGACCTTATGAATGAGGGCCCTGTCGAATGAACTCCGAAATCTCGCGTTCACCAGCTGGCTCAGGTGGTGGTCGTGGGAGACGTTTTACCTGATGAAACTCTGCTCTCTCCAGGGAAGTGTCAAGACTGGGGATTTAAAGCAAACGACATTCTACTGGTAGTAAAGTCAAATTATAATTTATTGGTAGGTATAATTTTACAGAGAAAACCAATATATTAACATCTGCAATTTTTGCAAATTTGACAAAGTTATATTAATGAATTGCAGGTAAACTATAAACGAAAACTTAAAATTGCATAAGTAAGAAACAGCTATAGAAGCATCTAGCACTTCTGCCATCTGACAATGTTATATTAATTAATTGCAGGAAAACTATAAATAAAACATTAAATTGCATAAGAAAGAAAATGCCATCTATAGTGATCAATACCTCACTAATAAGGATTACTATAAGAAAAAAGGTACAACACTGGCTCACTATTACTCTCAGCTCTGAGCGCAGGCGTCCGTCCAACTCACAGTGTTTCGTACAACAAAACTGCCCGCATTTCCGGTAGACAACCACCCCCTCTACTAAGAGTACTTGAGACAATGTATTATATCTATTCCCTAGATACAAACACTACACCATCAAAGCATCTAGCACTTCTGGCATCTGACAAAGTTATATTAATTAATTGCGGGAAAATTATAACTAAAATCTTAAAATTGCATAAGTAGGTAGGTAAGTTTTGATGACTGACACAATCCAGAAGTGGTTACATTTACAAGGATTAAGTAGTTTTACAAATGATGAACTCCCAAATACGACTACAGTTAGAAGACAATCTCGACATCGCGGACAGAGAGATACAGGGACTGCTTCATATTGCAGGGTATCACCTGTGACAACATAATGTTGAAGGCAGCAAATATTCGCCTAAATGCTGTTACAGCATCATGCTTGTGATGATCTCTTTCGTCGAAAGGTCCATGATATAGCATCACCGAAGTCAGGGATGGTCTTATAAACAATGAAATCGTTATTACTTCATGTAGGTAGTCCTAGGCTCACGAATAATCCTGAGGCTGGGCAGAAGGCGGGGAGAAAGTCGGATGGCTGCAAAGGTGAAATTGGGTCCTCGGCCCCCCAATTTCTTCGTCTGCCGTCATCTCCCAGGACTCCTTTCTCATGCCGCTTCCCAAAGAATCGGCGACAGCACGTCTGCCGCCATGTTGCAATTATCAAAATTCCTCCAGCGTATGGTGGAAATGAGCGTTTCTTCATCGGATGACACGACACGACACAACGACATCAGTGGACGCATAATTCTATAAAACTGTACTGCGACTCTTTCGGGAATTCGTGACTCGCTGGGATAGATTTTGCAAAGTACCGTGGATCTGTGGCGCCTTTGGATTGAACTCCATCTTTCTGTGTAACTGTGACGTCTTCATCCCCTATAGGGAGTGGTGTCAAAATGGCTTCCTGTCCCCTCGCTGTCCCTCTCCCGCTGTAATCCCTCTCTGCCTTGAATCTATATGTGAGTCTTAGTTTTGTTTCTCTTGCTCTTGTACTGTATCCATGTCCTTTGTAAACTGTATGCATAAATCTTTGTATCTCTTATATATCTTTAATACCATGTAACTGAATTTAATATACTAATAAAGATTTTATTTCTGCGAGAGTGGGACAGTGATTGGGCTTTGCTTGCATCTCCCTGCTAGGCCGCCCTATACACGGTCCAGCATGGAGATAGCTATTAGAGTAAAAAAACTGTCAACTAGGCGACGCATGAGAAGGACCGATATGTCAGCGTTAGCTCATAAAACGGCCCTGGGAAAGTGGTGGGTACCCAATCACTGCGCGCTGTCTCACCGGCCCGACACGACAGCGACGTGTCGTTATCGTCCACGACATATCGTGGACATCAAGTCTCCCACTGGTGTCGGGCCGACACTTTATGTATGTATTGTGTACACACGCAAACTTCCGTGTAGTGGCGTGATCGCGGCTCTCATTATTTATTTGGCGCGCGCGGAGGAATTACATTTTTTTCATTATGGCTTTTAAATATGATGACGTTACACTTATTGAAATAGTGGAGTCAAAACCCAGTCTCTAGGATAAAACAACAGAAGACAGTAAATGTAAAATTTTAAGAGATAGATGTTGGGTTGAAGCCTGTGAATTTTTAGAAGATAGATATGTAGAAATGAATAATGGGGAAATTGCCATTCTGAAGTTAGTGTCTTGTTTTCGAATGTCCTCGATCAGGTTCATTAGTAAATAATCAAAGGCGTCTTAAGTCATACGGAAATACGGTCATCAGTTAGTTTTTCAAATAAATTGGAGTACACGCCATCTGAATATCTCATTTTTATAATTGAATACACCCAAAACCGTTTCATAACATTTCTTTTTTTGCGTCTTAAATATAATAAATACAGCAAATACAATTTGTTACACGCTGACATCGCTCCCACGTCAGGCTCACTCTGAACTTGTGAAGCCGTCGTGTGTCGTGTCGGGTCGGTGTCGGCCAAATGAAGAATGTAGCTGCCGGTGTCGTGTCGTTGAGTACTGTCGTTGTGTCGTGTCGTCCGATGAAGAAACGGCCAATGTCATGGAGAGCGACATACCGTAGACGCGGCCTTTTGTATCCCAGCCGTTAAAATAAACGAAAAATGTATCGAGATTGGGTGGTTCCTAAAAAATGTTTTACAATATACAAGTGCTTTACTTCCAGAGTATTCCTAATCAAGGCAAGGCTAGTTTCCTCGAAAATAAATGTCACCGAATCCGCACTGGAAATGTTGCTTCTCTCACTGGGGAGTCCGTGAAACAAGGCAAGAACTAAAACCGCTTATCTCAAAATGGCTTAAGTTGAAGTGTAGATTAGAATCTACCCTTCAACACAAGCTGGTGGAGTAGATGAAGTAGGTCTGTGTGAACCATCCGAAGTAGCTGAACTGATTTAAAATTCAATTTATTTTAAACTTCATGAAAAATAAACCTTGAGTTCTACAAACTAAACACAAAAAACAAAAATAAATATCTTGGGAGTGATTCACAATTTTTTATTTCTTAAGTATGTAAGTTAATATTGTATTCTGTATATATATTTACTACTATTTTACATTTTACAGTGAATTGATTTATTTTATGACTTTCTATATTTACTTTAAAATAGGTATGTACATATATTTACTTCCCATAATCTATTATACAATAATCCTCTTACATTATATCATTTATATACAATCTATAATTATACACTATTCTAAAAATACGGTAGGGGAGAGAAAGTACAGTGGATCACTTTTTTATAAGCGGCTTAACTCGGAACATTAACATTTAACTCTAACTTTTTAACTCATTTAAAAAAAAGTATGTCAGCATCAATACGCAGGACGTTCATAAACTCAACGGCATCAATTTTCTTTGTTGTCGTGGGAACGCTGTGTCCGCGTGTGAATTCTCTGGTGTCGATCTTTTCTGTACATACGTCAGTGCTTCCGAGTACGGGTGCCTTTTGCCGCGCTCTCGAGTTTTCACGAGAATTTCTGGTCAAAACGCGTGGGGAAACGGGTTGTTGACCACACAAACCCAATAAATACTTCTTAGAGAAACAGGGCAGTTCATTTTAGTTTCTAACTACGTTGCTTCATAATTTCATAAAATGTAATTAATTCACCGTTCGTTAGCCTTTTCATACTATTGTATACATATTGTTTCTTTTTATACTTTTGCTATTTTATATTTACTCTGTATTTAATACTTTTTATCCATGTTATTTTATATTATTTATCTTTTGTTATCTTGTACTTACTTTATTTACTTTGTCATTTTATATTATAAAAGACATTTCGTGCAACATCAAAATACTTTTTATAGGTTTTTACTTTAATTTTAATTTATAGGTTACTTTAATAGGTTTTGTAACCGTTGAAATAAATATATGGTAGGATCGATTATATCGTGGTTGTTACAGCTAACACTCCCGTTTCGGAACAGAGCATAATGATGATGACCTCTGTCTGTTGCACGGTATCTCGGTGTGTGAGTGTGGCATACGTCCCTATACGATTATATGACAGGCACAGAAGATCTCGTTGAAGATTTAGGCGATACGTATTCGGAACTGAATGCCAGTGAGAATGACGATGAGGACACAGAAAATTTTGTTGAAGATTCGGAATTGAATGTAGCGTAATATTTTAGAAAACTGTTTCAAATCTAAACTAGCCACATACAATAAATACATAGACTAAATATGTTTTCTTAGTCTACTCTTAAATTTTAAAGTCGCACACACCAGACACCCACAGAGGGCTATCACTGAATGTCGCATGACGACTTGTTGGCGTCGGCAAAATAAAGTATTTTTTCCAGAACATGAATATTCATTATTTCATTATTCTTCTTCTTTTCCGTTCAAACAGACGTGAGGACTTTGTTTAGTGCAGCCCGGAACAGCTCTGCATTATGAGATGCAAGATCTCGTACATTTCTGGATATGGAATAGGCCAGACTAATTTTCGCAATAATGCGTCATTTTGTGCCTAGTTAAGCTTGATTTTCGATAGCTGGAATAATTGCACTGTGAACATGAAAACAGCCTCTTTTCATTATGTGAAATCGCATGCCTTTTTAAATTTGATTCTCGATTACATGAGTAATTGCACCGTAAACATGAAAATAACTTTTCTCCAGTGTGCTTTAGTAAATGAACTTGAAATTCTGAATTAAAGTTACACGAATAGTTACACTGTGTACATGAAAACAGTTTCGTTGCGTTATGTGTAAGTGCATGATTTTTTAAGTTTGATTTACGATTGCTCGAATAATTACACTGCGAACATGGAAACAGTTTTTTTGGTTTATGTGTAAGCACATGATTTTTTAAGCTTACTTTATGAATGCACGTGTAATTGCACTGTGAACATGAAAACGGTTTTCCTGCAATATGTTTAAGAGCATGTCGTTTCAAGTGTGCTTTCGCATTGCACGAATAATTGCACTGTGAACATGAAAACAGTTTATCTCCAGTGTGGTGAAGCACATGGACTTTTAAGCTTGATTTACGGTTGGTCGAATAATTGCACTGTGAACATGAAAACAGTTTCACTGCATTGTGCGTAAGCGCATGTCTTTGTAATGATGATTTTTTATTGTATGAATAGTTGCACTGTGTACATGAAAACAGTTTTTTACTGGTGTGATTAAGCACATGAAATTGGAAGTTTGATTTACAATTGCACGAATAGTTACACTGTGAGCAAGAAAACACTTTCCCTGCATTATGCGTAAGCGCATGTCTTTGTACATGAGATTTATTATTGGATGAATAATTGCACTGTGAACATGAAAAGAGTTTTTCACCAGTATGCTTAAGCGTATGAACTTGTAAGTTTGATTTATAATTGCACGAATAAGTGCACTGTGAACACGAAAACAATTTCTCTGTATTATGCGTAAGCGCGTGTCTTCGTAAGTGTGATTTATTCGTGGATGAATACTTGCACTGGCCACATGAAAACACTTTTTCTGCATTATGCGTGTTGGAGTCGCTCTTTGATTCTGGTTGCTTTTCAGGGGCAGGCGATTGCTGTTGCATAGTTGGATTTTCTGCAAAAAGATATCCCAGTCTCAAAAGAAAATCAGTAATGTTATTATTTTTATAAATAAAATAGAAATGAGATTAGTTATCCAAGGGAATGACTGCTCACCGATGCGATGTTCTGCCCTCCTGGAGTACTCCGAGCACTTCTGTTTAATGTCAGGATGCGATATGTCTACCTCCGTGTAGGGCAGTCCACTGCCTGCTTCCTCGACGCCTCTCCCGGCTGGACACCCTTCTGTCTTCACATCGCCTGCACGCGCGCCTTTCCAGCCCAAATTGCTGGAACCCATTTCTGGAATTGAAAACAATAATGCGGTGCAACGGAGCTGAAGAGTTGCCTGTCTCCTGGGCAGCTCGGGCAATACTTGAAATCAAACAATTCACTAAACTGGCCTCTTCTCTTGGATGTGCGCAACTATGCGAAGTGAATTTATCAAATGATGAGTGAGAGCATTGACCGGAGAGATCCCAAGTCCAAGTGAATTGTTAGATTTAATATTATATTCAAATTCTCTGAGTGTTGCCGCGTGCCGGATATATTTCTTAAGTTAGGTATCCCCATTGATATAATAAACTGTAGATACGTTACAAGCGTGAAATCTTGGCAACTCAAAAGTGAGGTAATTGCCCTACTTGCATTCGTTATCGAACGGACCTTCGTTGTGATCGGGCGCGAAGCTACGCCGAAAAAAAGTCCCGGGGAAAAAGGAATCGTATCAAAGTATTAAATGAGTATGTTATTTTAGTCACCGTGACTTTAAATTACCTGATTTTTCTGTCCACACGCAGAGCGTTTGTGAAATAAGTGTGCTGTGGTTTGTTGTCTCTTTCAATGCGATATTTGCTACATATGAAAGCCAGCTAGTATGAGAATAACTTGTCTATATTATAGTACAGCAAAGGGTATCCTTGTATTTAGTTCTCACGATATATTTTTGTACGTTTTTAAAAAATGAATGCGGTTTGGATTTAGTTCTCTTCGACAGCTTGTTCCATGTGCCCTGATTTCAAAAATAAAATATAATCGAGAAGAGTAACCTGGAGTAATTAAAAAGTTATAAGACTTGAGAGTTACGTAATTTACTGCCTACCTTTTTACATTTATATCAGTTTGAGGTAAAGTGCAGAATATGGTTTTGTGAACTATTTTTAATATTAACACATTTTCCGCTATAATTGAGTGTCCTGATTCTAAAATTGACATAAAATAGCAGTGCTCGCAAGTAATTACAATTTAAAAGATCGTAATTATTCCCTTTATGTTTGAAAGATCAACCTGGTTCGCCCATTATATCCATTGACGTACTATAAATAGACACGTTATTCCCATACTATCCTGATTTCAAATGTAGCAAATGCAGAAAAATCTGGTAATTTGAAGCCACAGTGACTAAAATAACATACTCATCTTACAATAGTCTACGATACTCTTCCTTTTCCCCGGGACTCTTTTTTCGGCGTACCGTCGCGTCCAATTACATCAAAGAAGGTCCGTTCGATAACGAATGCAAGTAAGGCAATTGCCTTATTTTTGACATGCCACGATTTCACGTTTGTAACGTATCTACAGTTTATTATATCATTGATTATATATATATAATTACATGTATTTGAATCATAGATCCTACACAAACCTGTGGAACGCCCCCACGACTACCTTGCCACCATGAACCCCGAATTATTATTTTCGATAAGTACGACGACCTTTTGCTTTTATTTATAAATAAAAGTATAAATACAACTGAAAATAGTACATTTTTTATGCTTCACATATACATTAATTATCTTTTATCTTTGAATAAAATATCAGGTTGTCTATGGCTCGCGTTTCATACAGATAGAATAGCTGATCTGTCAAACGTATTAAGAGAATAATTACGATCTTTTAAATTGTTATTACTTGTTTGTTATTTTCGAGCACGGTTATTTGATGTCATTTTTGGAATCAGGACACTCATTATATCGGAAATGTTAAGAATAAAAATAGCTCACAAACACGTATTCCGCACTTTTCCCTCAGTTTGGATAAGCGTTTGGATAACCATAGAAAACAAGAAATGTGAAATAGTTGTTAATTCGGATATTTTTTACAAAGGTCGCGTTTTGTAATAAATATTTGAACGAAAAATCCAAAACATCGTCATCCGTATACTTGGGAATCATTTAACTATACAAACAGAACAGAAAATTTGATGAGTTACCTTTCCGTTAATACAACAAAAATACAATATAAAAAAACCATTATATTCATCAATGGAGAAGTATCTTAATATAAATTTAATTTTTAAATACCGACACCCATACGAAAAACAAGACTTTTAACAAAAATCAAAGCTCCTCTAATCATTGTTTCTCTTTTATTTATTATTTGAGTTAACTGATTTTAACCATAGATGAAACATCTCAAATGTCAAAATGTATGATGAAAATTTGAAAACCTTAAATTACTATTTATGCCATCGGCGCGAGGATTTAATATCACAGGGAATTAGTCAATAGCGAACGACTCCTTACCGGCGCGCTGGTCGGCCCTCCTGGAGTACTCCGAGCACTCCTGCTTGATGTCAGAATACGATATGTCTATCTCCGTGTAGAGAGCTCCACCGCCTGCTCCCTTATCGTCGCTCCCGGCTGCAGACCCTGGCTCGGTCTTGACAGCAGGAACATCTTGGGCAGCGCGGTTCATGGTTCTTGTACTTTCGGCTGACGGCGAGCAGATAATGGCGATTGACAGATGACTGCGACCATAGACACCAGCAGAGCATAAACTAATTATCTTATTGATTACCCGAAAGGTAAGACCTTTAAAAATTGTGACTCCTGTGTTCCTCCTATTCTATATAGTCTTACATCCAGAAAGTTCTATACCATCGAATCACCCAAATCTTGATCTTCTGAAAACGTTGCATTAGTTTCAATCGAAAATGGAACGTACATGACGTACATGATCTCAATATTTTTTTTTTTTATTTTGGGAAACATACAGTACAATGTAATAAAAAAATATATATAATACAGTAGCCGGCAAACATCTTGAAATTTTATGACGTAGTGGGGGGGGGGGGAGTTTGCGCATGTACAAAGAGAACCAAATTTTGTCTTCTGCGGATTCCCCCACTACAACAAAAAATTTCAAGAAGTTTGCCGGCAACTGTATCAGAAAAATATTCGTTTAGTATGACCCGTGAAGTTTCCTCGAAGCTGGTAAAAAAAAAAATCTAAGTAAAAAAAATGATAGAGAATATGTGATAAATAATAAATATTGCAATGATTTAAATTATGATAATGAATCAAATGAAAAGGGTGGAAAGAGGGAGGGAATGGGATTCAATTAAAGAAGTATCAAATTTATTTCAATAAACATAAATGAGATTACGGAGTTTCATTTTAAATAAAAGCAAATTGTCAATAAAAATGTCTAGATTATTTATACAATTTAACAGATTGTATTTCGAAGTAGAACGAGTTACAAAGCAGTTTTTTAAGTAGTTATTCCTACCAAAGTTTGGGTAAAATAAATTATTTGATAAAATATTGCATATAATACCGCCACCCCCTACTCTGATTTTGATTAACTTAAAACTTATGTACAATTGTAGCATCCTATAATAATCTCTTCGGCCAAACAAAAAAAATTCATTACTGATTTTACTCAAAAAAAAAAGAAAATTTGTATCTTCCGTAACAAATTTAACTAAATTTGCTTATTTGTTCCACTTATATAGACAGCTAATTCTAATAGTATCAATACACACACCTTTTTCTGTCTGGATAAAGATTCACTATTTCAATTCTAAGCTTTCGTAAAAAGTAACAACTAAACGTCAAAACTAAAAGAGATTTTTTTTTTTATTATTTTATTTTGTTTAACGCCCTTATGGGCTTTTACAAATATACAGAATATTTTTTTTTAAATAACATAAGACAGTTAAAATAATAATAATAATAATACAGAAAAACATAAGACAGATAAAATAATAATAAAGTTAAAAGTACAAACAAAATTAGTTAAAGGTAAAATAGAAAAATTTATTGTCCATTTCCATTTCGTTGAGATGTAAACAACTGTATCAGCTTTGTCCTATAAACAGTTTTACTATCAGCAAAAATGTCAGCCGCCTCTGCATGTTCATTCCCTAATGAGAGTAATCTGGGAATTACAGAGTTTGCTAATGCATTAGTTCTGACATTTCCACTATAATATTGCCGCTAAACGACAGTCAGCTGTCAGAGATTTCCCCCGCTCTTTTTTAGTTTGGCGGATAGACAAAAACGCCTAGTTGATTGGGGCGGTACTTACAAAGGGGGCTGTGCGTAATTATTCGAACGATGTTTCGCATCGTTGAGTATTGTTGAATAGTGGACGTCGCTATTCACGACGTCACAAGGTTACTATAATGATGGTATTGTTGTGATATTATTCGAGGGCGCGGCGGTCTCCTTATATTACAGGGGTAGTTGATAAAAGTCACAAATCAGGTTGGTACTTTTAAATATGCAAATGTTAAAATAATAAAGTACGCTCGCTAGTTAAGAAATCTAGAAATCGAACACTCTTAAAGCTCTTAGATATTACAAGTCTAGCTGTGCCGGTTGCCGTGTGTGCAGCTAGCCCCCTGGCGACGATTCCGGCTGGTATGCCGGCTGGTTCCAATATTTAAGTGCTGGCCTGTTGGTGTCTGCGTTTGGTCGCGACAGATGTTACTAGTATGTCCTTTAGGTCGGGTCCACCACAATAACAGTGATATTTGCAATTGCGATCGAAATAAATAAGAATTTCAAATTCTTATGATCTATGTAAAATATAACATGTATTTTCAGTACCTCTATGGTTTATTTATTTAGAATGAACATTAAATGAAAATAAATACTTTGTCAGTTAAGTTATAGGAGTATGTCAAACCTATCTTTAAAATAACAGCTCGTTAATTTACGCGAGGATCGTACGGACTGTAGCTTTATCTGTTAAATAGAGGTCCACGAATTCGAGACTTCACTGCAAAATATATTTAATACAGTTGGTGCAAAAAAGTCAAGTTGCTCGTATTGTTCGCTAGTCTAGGAAGCCAATGCAGTGGGGAATTAAAAAAGTAGATGGTGGCTGCAGTTTTCAAGGCAAAACCTGCATGACTTCTAGTTACGCGAGATGGAACACGCAAGCAGACACGTTCTAATAGATAAAGACATCACCTAAATCCGCTATTTTGAAAGTATGTATATATATTTTTTTGGTTGATGAAAAATATTAACCAGTGTATGCCATAAACAATGATAATAAAACGATTTTTAAATGTGCTATAGTTATATAAAAAAAGAATTTTGTTCATAGCCTCCAGGTGCAAGATGGATTTCATTAAAAATTCTGTGCTGACCTCAAATTCAAAATAATTTACTTAAAAATATCTTATCTAAGTTTGTTCTTAACATCTGTGAATCTTTTTAATTGGTCTATGAAATAAAGTTATTCTCAAAGTTAAATAGTTTATTAGTCAGATATAGCGACAAAATAGATATAGCAGTAGTAAACGCGACCACACACATGCTCGTCAAGAAGAGAAGTGGCCCGTTCAAAAATGGCGGTCCGTCTAATGTGCCTCCACCTTTCCCGCCTTCCGCATGCACCGCAGCTCCCTCTGGTGGTGGAACATCGGTGTTGCCATGTAGTAATATTTATATATATATATATATATATATATAAATGTACAATATGTGTTAGTTCTAACTACTTTGGGGGTAACCCGCGTCAAATTCTGGTCGTCAGGACCAGTCGTCTGCCGACGTTTCGAACAGATCTCACTGTTCATCTTCAGGGCGCCTTGTCGATGAGCTGCTTCTCCAAAAAGCGTACAACCGTTTGGGTCCGGAGCTCACCGTCAAGTGAAAGTTTGAAAAATTCTGCGTCAGGTGTTTGTGGAGGAGTGGGTTTCTCCAGCGACGCCGTTAATGTGTTTTGCTCGGCTTCTAGTAATCCGTATATTTACTTTATTATCGTCATTATACAATATTGAGAAGGTTGGATTTTCTAATTGCTTCGGTGTTTTCATCGTGATTTCTGGTTTATTATTATTAATATTATTTGTATTAGAAATTTGATTATTATTATTAAGAATGTTACTCCATGCGGTCGGAAGTCGAATGCTATCGTCTCTGTTGTTCATTATATTATTATTTCTTTTATTTATTTCAATTGCCTCTCTGTAGATTCTAAATGTTTCATTATTGAGGCTGGCAACTACTTTTGAATTGTCGAAGTCTATTTTATGATTCTCCGTTAGAGAATGGTGGACAAGGGAAGAAGTTAGTTTCCGATTTTTTATATCTACGCGATGTTCAGAGACGCGTGCCGAGATTCTTCGATTTGAATTACCTATGTAGGTTTTGTTACAGTCACCGCATGGTATTTCGTACACCCCGTGCGATTCTAGAGGTATTTTATCCTTCGGACCTCTTAAAAGTGATGAAAATTTATTATATGTTCTAAAAACAGTGCGGATATTATATTTATTTAAAAATCGACTTATTTTATCTGTAGTTCCCTTTACGTACGGTAAGAATGCGGTAGATAATGGTTTTGCTTCTAGTAATTTATTTTTATTATTATTATTTTTACTTGAATGTCTTTTAATTGCGTTATTTATCGTGGAATTCGAGAAACCGTTACACTGAAGCGCATTTTTAAGATGTTTCAATTTGTTTTCAATATTATCAGAGTCGGCTATCCTCCTGATATGGCCTAAAGGCTCCATTACAAAAGCAAAACACATCACAAAACACCCAAGCTTGAGTAAATCACATAGATTAATAATGACCTCACCGGGAATCGAAACCGGAACCCTTGTGTGTGTGAAGCCAGTGTCACTGGGCACGAGGGCCGCCATTACTTAGATAAGCGTTGTTTTAACTATTTCCTCACATTCAACATTAAGGAAAACAATTACGCTAGTATTCGTAATAGATAGGATCGTGATTGAAGTATTTGGATAGTGCCTTTAATGACTCGCACAAAGAAAATTACATAATTACTCGCACGGGGTCTCAGGTGACCCCAAATTGTAGGACGTATTTTTAATATAAATTGATATGATATAAATTGTGACGTAGCAACTTCTGTTCGTCACACTTCTTCGCGAAACATTTAAAAGTAATGAATTTATCGATCCCCGCACCAAATATCTGCACCAAAATTGATTTTAATCCGCGTAGGTACCGCGAATACTCTATGGGAAAAGATAAATGTCTTTGATCTACTGCAGATAATTTCACGGCAGTCGTGAACGTCGGGGACGGTATTTCAAAATGGCGCATTCGAAATCTGACACATCCGCACGCAAGATGTGAGCCTTTCTGTGAACCCTCGTGTTAAGAGGTAAGCTCATTCCGAGAGACGCAATTTGAAGTGGCATAAATATAATTTGTTAAATTACATGATTGTTTGTTTAATAATGTCTTTCGTACATAGGGTCGCGCCATGGTAAGATGACGCGTCGTTGAGTGAAAGATGCATCCCTTGCAACGCCTGGGGGGCAGCTGCAGAGATGATGTTCCGGAAGTCATCTGCATCGGCAGCCCAAAGCCTCGGGGCGGGTTGTTCTCTGGTCCCATAAGGGAGCAATCCTGCTTCAGATGCAAGGCCAGTAAAAAGAAGACCACGACATGCCTGGTATTCCAAATTTTTTAATCATCAACTTCACGTCTCGCCTGGAGCGAGCTGGGAGTTTATCTGGCTCCGAAAATTGAATAGAACGAGTGCATCAGTGGTCGTGCCGTTTTTAAAAGAACATTGCTAACTACATGCGGAAGCGGTGTTTTGTGCCAGAAATTGTGACATGTTATCTGAAATCAATGTCACCAAGCGAATGTATTCGCAAAGCCTATTGTAGCTTCATTGTTTTATGAATCTGATTTAGAAATTTTGACCTGATGTTAATTGAATCTACAGAATGTGATTACCGGCGTTTCCGACACCAGCGCTGCCGTCACCGCTAGTAGTATAAAAGAATTTAGTTTCGATTGTCTTTTCCATCCTTGTTTAATGCGGCCGCTAGCGATGATGTCGAGGCGCGGTAAATTAAATTATTCAACTCAATTTATTGTACAAAAAAAGATTTCGATGTGCAAAATTCACAAAATATTTTATTGAAAATTGTCACCTTCTGTGGCACCATTAATTTTTGATTAAATTTATTTGAATAAATTCACATGTTAACTAAAGAATGTTTTGTTGTATAACCCTTGTCATTGAACTGTTGCAACTTTAAATATGTTAAAATGAGAGACAGCTGAGGTGCAGCGTGCACGACACCAGAAATACCCTGAGTTTGAAATGTAGAAGTAAGGTGAGTCCTATTCTTCTCCGACTGAGCAAAAACTGGTGGTGACGAGGAGTTCTGATGGAAGCATCAGAACCTCACGTCATAATATGTAAATAAAACTATTTAATTATTAAAGTGATATATATGTAAATAAAACTATTTAATTATAATGTTTCATTCTTAAAGTAAGTTCCTCAACATAATTTGTGTTAAATGCCCTACAAAGAAAGTGATCAGTAATTTTATGTTAGTACCCAAAATAAAGGTGGGCAATAATGAAATTAAAGAAGAAATCAACAGAACTTTGTGAATTCGCGTAAAAAGAAAGACCATATTAATTAAAATAAAATTTATAGACCACAATAAAATAATGTCGCACCATGGACCAAGCAAGTTATTCTGTAACGTGTCCTCAGCGCCAGCCTCGCGTACGAAGTTTGTGATGGAGATATCTGATGTGCTCCAGGACCTGGGATGCTGCGCGCGCAGACTACGAATCCTCCGGTGTTTGGATCTGCAGGCCACCCACCTCTGCAGATTTCAACAGTATAGAATTTTTGTCGTACATTACTGTCGCAACGCCACAGACCAATCAAGAAAAATTCACGCCATGCGGGTAACACAGTAAGAAGTTGACAATTGAGAGAAACGTGGAAAAGAATCAGACGAAAAAACAATGATATACAAACAAATAATACATTATAAAACGGCTAGATGTTTCTCAAGCGACTTAATTTATAATTAAATCTCGCGTAGCAGCCATGTAACGCTTAAAAACATGTATCTTTAAGAATGACTTGGTCTGCACGCTTAATTTCTGTGAATAATCTTGTAATTTTGATTAACGACTGTGAATATGAAAACAGTTTTTCTGCATGTTGCGTAAATTAGTCTCTTTTAAATTGATTTTTGATTGCAGAAATAAATTCATTGTGAACACGAAAACGTTTTATGTACTGTGCGAAAGTTTGTGCCTTTGTAAGACTGATTTGCGATTGCACGAATAATTACACTGTGAACATGAAAACATTATGCCCCCAATGTGCGAAAGCACATGTCTTTTGAAGTTTGATTTTTGATTGCAAGAATAACTGCACTGTAAACACGAAAATAGTTTTTCTCCAGTGTGCTTAAGCACGTGTACTTGTAAGTTTGATTTATGATTACACGAATAATTGCATTGTGAACATGAAAAAAGTTTCTCTGCATTATGCATGAGCGCATGTCTTTGTAAGTGTGATTTATTATTGGTTGAATAACTGCACTGTGAACATGAAAACAGTTTTTCACTAGTATGCTTAAGCACATGATTTTGTAAGTTGGATTTATAATTGCTCGAGTAATTGCACTGTGAACATGAAAACAATTTTTCCTCAGTATGCCTTAGCATATGTCTTTGAAAGTTTGATTTAAGATTGCACGAATAATTGCACAAAGAACATTGAAACAGTTTTTCTCCAGTGTGCTTGAGCACGTGTACTTGAAAGTTTAATTTAATATTGCACGAATAATTGCACTGCAAACATGAAAACAGTTTCCCTGCATTATGCTTAAGCGCGTGTCTTTTTAAGTGAGATTTCAGATTGCACGAATAACTGCACTGTGAACATGAAAAGAGTTTTTCTCCAGTGTGCTTAAGCACGTGCACTTGTAAGCTTGACTTACGATTGCACGAATAATTGCACTGTGAACATGAAAATAATTTCTCTGCAATATGCCTAAGCGCGTGTCTTTGTAAGTGTGATTTACTATTGCACGAATAATTGCACTGTGAACATGAATACAGTTTCTCTGCATTATGCTTAAGCGCATGCCTTTGTAAGTATGATTTACGGTTGCACGAATAATTGCACTGTGAACATGAAAATAGTTTTTTCTCAGTTTCTGAGAGCTCGTGAATTTTTAAGAGACCGTTCTGCTTGCTCGTGTATGGGCCCTGAGAACATGAAAACACTTTCTCTCCAGCAAGAGCAAGTTCGCACCTGCTTGAGGACACGTTGGGAATTTTTTCCAGTTCTGCCTGTTTTCCAGCGGCAGATGATGATACAGTTGGATTTTCCGAAAAAGAATCTTGCGTTCTCAAATCTGCAATATAAATATTTTTTATAAAAATAAAACATTCTACGATTTTAATATAGTTGGTATGGTAATGTGAATGTGAATGAACGAGTATGGTATGATGTTAAAATAATTTCATGGATAATCTGCAGAATACTTTTATATTACAGGAGTTTTATGCCGACATTAATTCATCAGCACCACAAACCATACTGGAAATCTATTTGATCTGCTACATGCTGTAAAGTTGTAAACTAACAGTATAAGGTTGGACGGCACGCTGTGCATCCTTTTAAAAACACGAATTATTTTGTTTCGCCATCACCAGACGCACGCTATTGGTCCGATTGCTGCCCGTGCCAATGACGGGCCAGTACTTGATAATTATTTAAAATCCGTGCCAGTTTCGAATTAAATGATAAAAGCCTTGCAAAAATTGAAAAAGTTTTTTTACAAGGTTTTTATCATTTGATTTAAGTTGTATTGAAGCAAATGAATTTTTCTAAATCGTATAGAATATTGCCGGTTGCCCATGGAAAAATATTTATTTTTCTACTCTTGACTATCTTACTACATATACATATATAACATTCTACGTCATTGTTTAATATCATCTTTTATATATTGACAATTTTTCAATTGAATGCTCAAAAAATCTCCCTCCCACCATAAAACCAGCTTTCGTGTTATAGTTCTGTGTAGCGGATATTTTGGTTTGTAACTAGTCTATATATTTATTTTAATTTTATGTAAATTAATTTTCTGTATCTTATACTTTTTATGCTATGTATTGTACTACTATGTTAATAAAGATTATGTTTCTGCGAGAGGGGGGCAGTGATTGGGATTTGCTTTGCATCTCCCTGCTGGACACGGCCCAGCACGGAGATAGCTATTAGAGAAAAAAATGTCAGCCAGGCGACGTATGAGTAGGGCCGATATGTCAGCATACGCTCATAAAACGGTCCTGGGAAAGTGGTGGGTACCCAATCACTAGTCTATATTTATAGGACGTCTATGATTACAAGATACATTTCGATTTTTTTTCACAGCATAAAATTAATGCTTCAATGTACTCACTGCACGCCCCTGCTATAAGATATCATGAAAAACCATGAATCGATCAAAGAAAAAGTATTCTAATGTATATATTTTTAACAAGATCACGCAAGCTACAGAAAACCATAGTTTTTTCAAAAATCCAAGTTAATTATGTTTCTCTCTCTTCTATGGTTTACATAAACAGATAACCGCAAATACGACGTCTCAATTGTCAAAATATGCGGAGAAAATATGGAAACCGCTATGTCCAATCTAGCCCAACTTTATCAATTAATCAATAATGAACCAACCGGCGCGCTGGTAGCCTCTCCTGGAGTGCTCCGAGCACTCCTGTTTAATGTCAGGATACGATATGTCGATGACAAAACAGGGCGCCCCTTCATCGTCGCTCCCGGCTGCAGACCCTGACTCGGGCTTGACGGCAGGAACATCTTGCTCAGCTCGGCTCATTACTACTGTACCTTCTACTGGAAAGATACGCGATTGGCAAATGGAGAGTGTTAAATGTCTGCGACCATAGACAGCAGTAAAGCACAGACGAATTACCTTTCTTCTTCTTCTTCATGTGCCCTGTCGGGTCCCCCCGACGTCGGCGATCATCTGGGAGAAAGTTTCCCTGTCCAGGGCAGTGCGGAACAGCTCTTCCACGCTTCCTGGTCCACTCTCGGATGTTTCGAAGCCAGGAATGCCGCCTCCTTCCGACCCCTCTGCGACCCTCAATCTTCCCCTTCATGACAAGCTGAAGGATGGAGTATTTTCACCTCTCATTATATGACCAAAATATAAAATTTTACGGAGCTTTCCTATGTTAAGTAACTGTCTGTTTGTATTTGCTCTACGTAAAACTTCAACATTACTAGTCATGTCAGTCCAAGATATCCTTAATATTTTACGATGTATCCACATTTCGAACGCCTCTAGGCGATTTAGAGTAGTCACCTTCAGCGTCCATGCTTCAACACCGTAAAGTAGAACTGACCATACATAGCATTTAATCAATCTCTGTCTGAGCTTCAAGTTTAAGTCGTCATTACAGAGTAGACTTTTCATCTTATTAAAAGATGCACGGGCTGTCTCTATTCTGCATTCTGCATTTGATTCCCGTTGAATTACCTTTAGGGACACGAAAAAAGTATCGATACTTTGTGGTATCGAGTACTTTTCTTTCGATACCGATACTTTTGTACTCGATACTTTTTATTCGATACTTGTACTCAATGAGTACTTTTATATATATATATCGAAGTATATATCAAAATAAAAATATTTAATAAATTAAAAATAACATAAAATCTGGTCAAAGGTGTAGGAGAATCCCGCTTCGGAAAACCCCCTCAGACAAAGCGATTTTGTTCGGAATAGCTGTGGCTCTTCAAACAGGCATAACCATCGGCAGGTTGGTCCTGTAAATTGGAATGTGAAACAATCTATGCTGACGATGTCTAATGTAATTATCAGGAACATACAAACCAATGCTCTGCATAATTTCAGGATTATCGATCATACCGCGCAACAATCGATAAAAATGTGTAATCAAGTATACATTCTTTCTAGTCTCTAGACTATTGTAGCCAAGCATACCCTGGAGAAACTCGATTGGGTAAAGCCAAGGATAATGCCCGATAATGATATCTTAGAAACTTCTTTTGGACTTTCTCCACCATAAAGGAGAACTTGCCCTCATGTGGCCCCCAGATCATCGAGCCACTCTCGAGTCTACTCCGCACCAAGGAGTTGTAAAGAGTTCCCAGTACGCGGATTTTCTCGAAAACCCTGGCAGTACGCAGAACAAATCCTAACATTTTCAAAGCATTACCCCTGATCGTCTCTATGTGATCGTGTTTTGCGACTAAGTCTTTGACCTCTGATTTATCTACTGAATCGTTCATTGCTACGCCTTGTGGGTAGGCGAGGTCGGGTAAGTATTATATACTCAGATTGCGGCACAAATTTTTGATGATTTTGGAATAATTACTTTGTATTAACCCAAGTGGTTAATAAAAAGTTGTTTAATTAAAATAAATAAAAAATATTTACTTTGCAGATATCTTGAGAATAAAAGATTATGTTATGGAAAATTCAACAACGTCATCGCCCGGCCCTGGAAAGCAGCCGTATCGGAGACAGTTTCCAACGTTAAAAAATTCACAAGTAGCTGAACGCTTTCTACCCCTGATAAGAAGATGCTTTCGTGTTCACAGTGCAATCGTAAATCAGATATAAGTAAACATACTCTTACGCACTCTGGAGAAAAACCATTTTCATGTTCGCAGTGCATTTATTCGTGCATTCAGAAGTCAAACATAAAGAAACATGCTCGTACGCACTCTGAAGGCAATCTGTTTACATGTTCGCAGTGCGATTATTCTTGCAATTATAAGTCAAGTTTAAGAGAACATGTGCTTAAGCAATCTGGAAAAAACTTTTTTCATGTTCGCAGTGCAATTATTCGACCCATCAGAAGTCACACTTAAAAATTCATGCTCTTACGCACTCTGGAGAAAAACCATTTTCATGTTCGCAGTGCAATTATTCGTGCATTCAGAAGTCAAACTTAAAAAAACATGCTCTTATGCACTCTGAAGGCAATCTGTTTACATATTCGCAGTGCAATTATTCTTGCAATCAGAAGTCAAGTTTAAAAGTACATGTTCTTAAGCACACTGGAAAAAAAATTTCATGCTCGCAGTGCAATTATTCGTGCAATTGGAAATCAAACTTATGTAAACATGCTCTTACGCACTCTGGAGAAAAAATATTTTCATCTTCGCGTTGTACTTATTCGTGCAATTTGAAGTCAAACTTAAAGAAACATAATCTTATGCACCCTGGGAAAAAACCATTTTCATGTTCGCAATGCAATTATTCATGCATTCATATCAAATTTAAAAGTATAATACATGTCCTTAAATACACTTCAAAAACTTTTCTCATATCCGCAGTGCAATTATTCGTGCAATCATAAGTGACACTAATAAACATGCTCTTGTTTTAAAAATATTTATGCAACATACGTAATTATTTTAAAGTGTGAGTCCCTCTCCTAGCACAAGAGTTAATCTCATTCTGGAGAGGTGCAGTGAGAAAAATCATGTTTTATTTATAGTTTTAGTAATCTACACTAGAAAAAATTAAATGTAATAAACTAAGTATGTGATACTAAATAAATGAATAAAAAAAATTAAATTGTTTTAATGAAAAAAATTTAGTTTAAGGAGAAATCATATATCCATCGATCGATTTTGCATTTAATATGCCGAATTTGTATTTAAAATATTGATTTACCGATCAACAGATTCCGAATCCAATTGCGTGAGAAGACAAAGAAGATATCTTGTTTCCAAAAATTATCATAGGTTATAAGGAGGACTTTAATTCAATGTGTACAAGAACAACGTATATAAATCATTTAAAAAAACTGGTTGAAACTATAAAAAAAAACTTAAAATCAAGCCACAAAAATGAACAAATTTTGGCAGCTCTATATTTCAAATGGAGGTTTAACTTTAATTTTTTTTTTTTAATTCTTATTTAATTTTTAATGTTTAATTTAAGTATAGGCAGTGTTTTATATTTGTTTAAAAGTTAAATTTTTGCATTTACGTAGTTCGGGCAATTTGGTGTTTATAAAATGCTTTCTATTTACGGGTATCTTCCTTTTACTGATACTTACACAGAGTTTACAAGGCATTTAAGGATATTTTTGTATATATTGCCAAATTCGTCATCTTCTATATTGATTCGTTGGTGTCCAATGGTAGATCATATTCAGGAGCGTACAGTGAGAGTAAGAAGCATGCCTTTTATTTAAACATATATTTGGAAAAAAAATCGGCATCAAATATTTTTCTGGCAGCATGTTACGAAATATTAATAATATTTTAATTATTGTGATAGGAATATAACGGGATATATATCTGTTCAAAATATATATTTAGGAAAAAACATGCTCCTTGGAAAACGGTTAAAAATCGATCCAAAGTGTTTTCGATGGCAAGCAAGCAAACAGACGCCACGAGAGAGTAAAAATGTTGTTAAAATTTATATTGTGCTCAAATCAGAGAATTGTGAGCGCGAGCGCGCAGAGGGTATGCCCAGTGCGCTCAACGCATTTTTTATTGAAAATGACTACTGTAATTTCTTTGATATTTTAATATTAATTTTATTTGTAAAATACTCTGTATTTGAGGCATATCTTCGGACCGGTTCTAGAAAATGGACTTTGGCGCAGACGTTACAATAATGAGCTCTATACTCTATTTAAGGAGTTAAACGTCACAAAATTTATAAAACTGGGAAGACTTCGGTGGCTGGGTCATGTGGAGAGAATGTCCGAGCACCAAGCACCAAAGTCCCTGCTGAACTCAAGGGCAATAGGGCAAAGGAGATTAGGAAGGCAAAAATTAAGATGGAGTGACAACGTCCTCTGCCTTGGAGCTTTGAAACTGGAGAGAGCTGGCACTAGACCGAGATGAGTGGAGGAAAATTATTGAGGAGGCCAAGACCTACCAAGGGTCGTAGTGCCAAGAATGATGATGATGACTCTGAATTTATGGAGCCAGGCTCGCCAGAGGACAAAATTATTGTACCAAGCTTGGCGAGCCTGGCACTTTTGAGAAACATGTTGATTATAGAATATAATAAAAATGAATATTATATGCGAATATGTAGAAACCAAGAAAATGGTTATGAAGCCTGTTAAATTGAATTTTTGAATGCGGGACCACTGCTCATAAGACCTGTGACTTGAATTATGAGTAGTGATCTCGCCGACAGACAGAGGTCGGCGACGTCCCGAAATGCCGACCTCTGACTGCTTGTCGCAAATGCGCCTGGGCATGCGGGCCCTGATGATTTTTTTAAATAAATTGCGTGCTGTTCCACCTGCGCTCGCCTCCAGATCAACTTGTGACATTCTCTTCTCGCCTGCTCGACTCCTGATTCAACCGTGGACCGCTCTGAAATTCTCAGCGAAATTTCGTACGATTTCGTTTTCGCTTGAGAATGTAAAGGTCTTATCACACCACGTTGCCAACTTTCTCTTGTGAACAAATCAGTTTACATATTATCAGTTAATATTGAATATCACTTACCAATGCTAACAATGCAAATATTAACTTCTATAACAAATCTATCTCTAAATCAAAGTACAAGAAATGCATTACGAATTATTATCTAAACTTTACTCATTCAACAATGTTATCTTTATATATATACGGGTGCAATTCGGAACAAAATTAGTTTTTTTAGTTGTTATTCCATTATTAAGCATTCTAGCTGATTATTATTAGTATTTCGTATTAAGCATACATAATAACACTTGAATACGTGTAAGAAATAGCTTTCTTTTGTGTATATTTAAATCATAATTGTAATAGTGATAAAAATCATCAACATGGCTAAATGTATGAAATGCCAAGTAGACTTTGAAGAGAAGCAGCTTGTGGTATGCGATGCCTGTAAAAAATTGATATGTAGTGGGTGCGCTGAGCTAACTGCTTCTGAAATGAAGTGTATGACATTAAAAAAGAGGCAACTCAAGTTCTATTGCCATGTATGTGATGAAGGGATGAAAACAGCCATATTACAAATACCTGAATTGCTAAAGAAGGTTCTTGAACTCACCGATGAAGTGAAATATCTGAAGAAAAAATGTAACAACCAATTTATGGATGTGTTGGAAGAGTTGAACGATCGTCAAGAAAGGGCAAATAATTTAATAGTTTTTAACTGTGAGGAGTCTAGTGAAAAACTACCTATGGACAGAAAATTACATGATACTAACCAAGTTAAGAAGATCATGAATATTGTTACTGGAAAAGAAATTACTCCACGGGCAGTCATAAGGCTAGGAAAAGTTGAAAGCGCTCATTTGGAATCTCGCCCCAGACCCCTGAAAGTGATTTTGGATTCACCCATGCTAGTGAGAAATGCTCTAAAAAATAAAAGTAACCTGAATGGCTCTGACATAAAAAAAGTATTCATTAAGTCCGACCTAACAACCAAACAAAGAACCCAACTGAGAGAGCTATCGGAAGAACTGAAGTTGCGTAGAGAGAAGGGTGAGAGCGATATTACTATTAGGTATATAAATGGAACACCCAAGATTATTAAAATTCCTCCAAAAAACATGTAGCATCACAGCTGATGGAAATCACTCTCTTGTATACAAATCTCAATTCCCTCATGGCTAAATTCCATGAGTTTGTTGTGGAGGTTGACAGATATAAACCTGTGTTTGTAATAGTAACAGAGACGTGGCTTAACTGTGATATACCTGGCTATGTTTTACATAGAAGAGATCGGAAAGATAGAAAAGGAGGGGGAGTTGCTATATATGCTTCTAGTTTGCTTAATAATTGTCCAATACAGATAGTGGAAAACAACCCTCTTAATATCGAGAGCATTGAAATTGTGACCTTACATGTCAAGATCTGTGATGTTTCATTTAATCTAATCGGTGTATACCGACCTCCTGATACATTAAGAGTGGATAATTTTAACCTGATAGCATACATTAAAGAATTATCAGAGACCGGCCTAACTATTATGCTCGGTGACTTTAACTACTCTCGCCTGCATTGGCCGTTGGCTGAGATTGGCTCTGGAAATAACCAAGATAATGATTTCGCAAATATGTTTACCGAGAGTAGCCTTTTCCAATTTGTTGACCAGCCGACAAGATATAGAAGTAATAACGAACCTTCCCTGCTGGACCTCATCCTCAGCAATGACGAAAATATTGTTATTGAAATTGTTTATCTTCCACCGGTGGGTGTGAGCGATCATGTCATTTTACTGGCTACCATGCAACTTTATAGCGGCAAAGAAATGCATGATGCTGAACAAAGGTATAAACATAATTTCTGGCGTGTGGACTTTGATAGAGTGAATGGTGTCCTAGCGAACCTTAACATACCCCATGGCTATTCCAGTGGGAATATAGATAACATGTGGGACAATTTCATGGAAATTTTTCAGGACAATATAGAATCCTGTGCCCCACTTGTCTTAAATAAAAATCTTAAGTCAAAATGTAAACCGTGGATTTCCAAACAAATATCTGATTTAACCAAGGAAAAAAGGAAACTTTGGAACATATATAAGAAGAATCTGAACCCGGGAGATTATAAGAAATACAGAGTGCTAAATAATAAAATAACTTCAGAAATAAGGAATTCTAGGAAAAGTTATGAACAATCAGTTGTTGATAAAGGTCCAAAGGCATTTTATAGTTACACTCGTAGACTGTTGGCATCAAGATCTACAGTACCAAGAGTCTTGCGTAATGATGAGGATGGCTCTATAGTTGTGGACCCCCAGTGTGTTGCTGATTTATTTGCTTCACAGTTTGTCAAATCATATGTAAAAGAACCAGGCGGAGCACTGCCGGCAATGGACTATCCCCAGCGTTCTGCCAATTCGATAACAACAGTTTCCATAACATCGGAACTTATTGAGAAACAGCTGAAAAATCTTAAGGAGGATGCAGCTCCTGGTCCTGATAATATTCCTTCTGTTGTACTGAAGCGTTGTGCTGGCCCCTTGAGCGCCATTATTGCCCCCATAATGCAAAAATCTCTTGATGAAGGAAAACTACCCGCGGATTGGAAGAGGGCAATAGTAACTCCCATTTATAAGAAGGGAGACAAATTGAATCCAGCCAACTACAGACCTATAAGCTTAACATCAGTTCTGTGTAAGGTAATGGAGAGAATTATCGCTGAGGACTTACGAAGATTTATGGAAGACAACGGCATTGTAGATTTGGATCAGCACGGATTTGTGCCTGGACGTTCCACTGTGACTAATCTTCTCACATGTCTAGAAAGGTGGTCCACTAGTTTTGATAGCCATGAACCTATAGACATATTTTATCTTGATTTTGAAAAGGCTTTTGACAGAGTCCCACTTAATAGATTAATCGCTAAGTTAGAACATCTAGGAATCCGTGGTTCACTACTTCAATGGATTAAGAGCTTTTTGACTGAGCGCTCCTTTGCTGTCCGAGTGGGTGACTCTCTATCTGCACCGCAAGTAGTTTTAAGTGGAGTTCCACAGGGGAGTGTGCTGGGACCAATTCTCTTTATTTTATACATTTTGGATTTTCGTGCTGCTGTCCAGTCCACTGTGGGTTTCTTTGCTGATGACACAAAATATTTCGGTAACCCCCTTACTGACCATGAGGTGTTACAGAGAGACTTAAATCAATTATCGGAGTGGACAAAGCAGTGGCTCATATGTCTTAATGTTGACAAATGTTGTGTTCTCCATGTCGGCAAGAATAACCCAAATATTGAGTATACCTTAAACGAAAGCCTGATTAAGTCAGTGGTCTCGCAGAAGGATCTGGGTGTTACTATTACCAAGGACTTTAAATGGTGTGAGCACATAGCGAGTGTGGTTAAGAAGGCTAACTCTATTTTGTATTTAGTGAGAAGATCATTCCAACATCTGACAGTACCACTATTCACAACTATTTATAAGACGTATGTGAGGCCTCTCCTCGAATATGCCTCTCAGATCTGGAATCCATATTTTGTTAAAGATATAGTTTTACTGGAAAATGTTCAGAGACGAGCCACAAAATTGCCCTTGGGTCTTAAAAACCTGGAATATGCGGAAAGGCTGAGAGTATTGAAACTGCCCACTCTTCAGGAGCGACGAGCAAGAGGTGACCTCATCGAGACATTCAAGATTCTATCGGGCTACTACAATATTCCTAATATGACAGATATGTTTGCATTTAACACTAATGTGGGCCTTCGAGGACATCATCTGAAGTTGAACAAGTCTCGGTTCTCGTGTAACCCAAGAAAGCATGCATTAAGCAATAGAGTGGTCAATATGTGGAACAGTTTGCCCGAGGATGTTGTGTCTGCAGCCAGTGTCAACCAATTTAAGAATAGGCTGGATATTCAAATGAGAGACAGTGATATGGGCCTATCAGCTTAAGCTGCCTGCCCATTATCAATAATAATAATAATAATAATAATAAATAAAGTTGCTGTTGTGTAAAGTTGATCAACGTATCAATAAACCCTACGTTGTCATTCTGATCTCCCTTGTCTTGGAATTATCACACTAGTACCCAAGCTTGTGGTCTGCTACAAGAATCTGCGACATCGTTGCCATCAGGTTGACCTGACCTAGAACGGTGGAATCACCCCCTATTTTTGAGTGTTCTCGTGAACATGAAACATACAATTTTTTCTTTGAGCTTTCTTTTTCGATTTGTCGAAAGAATATGTGGTCTTCATGTGAAAATATTTGAAATTACAGGTATTGTGCCATAGACAACTCTATTGCAAGAGAGTCGCGTTTAAAAGTTTGTATAAAAACAGAAAACATACCGTTCGGTCGCCGTCGCTCGCGCCTGTTAATTCTAGAACACTCTTGTAAGTGCGCATCTCAACTCGACGCTTCTGGACATTTCCAGACTCGATAATGACAGATTGATCGGGAACGTACTGGTGCATTTTAGATGGTTATGGATCCTTCTCAACTTGGAATGTTTTATCTGTGACAATATCAAGAAATACAATAGGAAACGAAATAAAAGACGTATTCATATAAATGTCATTTATTCATCGATTTTAAGTAAAAATACATGAAAAGTGAAAATATGTATCCCATAATGTATTTTTTTATATTTCAGCCGTATCACAAAGCCCAAAAATTGGTGGATTATGAGAGAATATGTAGACGTTCCTGTTTAGGGAAGTAACTTATATCAGGAATGTGAATCATATCTACAATAATGTTTGCAGTTCAAAACTGCTTTGAGAAAGAAATATGAAGTACAGGAAGGTATTTACAAATATCCTCCTTTCAACGTGATATAGTTATCACTACCGTATCGACGGCGAAAAATGACGCGAATCCACATTTCAAAAGTAGCTTTATGACCAGCGGGGCTTTCGCCCCAGGCTTATACCTACTGCACGTGTGCACAGCTGTGTGACAAACAAACCTTTTTCCTCGGAAGGAACAATGAATGCAATTAAGTCGGCGTCTAAGCTGGCTAATAAAAGTAATGAAAAATAACGTTTCTTCTAGCTTGTGTATACTGTAAGGTCTCGTCGGCTTGGGAATACCGCAATTAGCGACAGGAATTAGGAGTTTGCAGGCTAAGTTTTATTGCGCTCGGCTCGATGCGGCAGCCGTTTTCAAAGGATCCGAAACCGAACAATAGCGATATTTTATTTGGGAAGCAATGGAGTATCGAGAAATAGACGATAATGCTCGGGAGGGTTGAAAACATTTGCGACGTCCGAAACCTTAAAATTCCCGAGATCTGTATTTTTGTTTTGCCTAAAATGTAATATCTGCACGTGCACGTGCGGAACAAACAAAGTAGTTCTCCGCAAGGCTATGCAGAGGTTTATAGACAGAAATATAAAACGATAGAGATAGATCGAAGATTATTAGCGATTTCTCCAACATAAAATTTCTAATAATATAATGCAAGCCAGTACCAAGATAAAATTACAAATTCGCATATATTAGAAGCTACGTATATATACATATAAGGAATTATTAGTATAAAATAATAGCAATAATATTAACGTTTGTAGATGATTTTTTATGTTATTATTAACATTATTATTTTGACGCCGATGACATTGTAAATAAATAAATAAATAGAATGTTGCGAAAGAGGAAAACGCAAATACGCGTTTTTTTTTTGACTTATTGTAAATAATTTTAAATGTTTGTAAATATATTATTATGTGATAGTATATAATATGATTTAAAGAGTCCCTAGGCATAAGTTCTAGTTATAATTATATTTTAATTAGTTTTATATTGTTATGATTATTAATTAATTAAGTATTAGCATTGTAAGTTTATTTGTATTGTAAGTAGATTATAAGCGCTGGTTGTAAGTCTTTTATTTTTGTATAAATAATCCATTTAAGGTAGATAATATGTCAATTTTAGATAAAAATAGTTCTGTAATGATTATGTGTTATTGATAAGGCATTTGTAGAATTTGTACGATGTAAATCAGTATTAATTACATGTAAATGTGTATTAATTTAATTCTTTTTATTCAAATTCCCGCCACCTTTCTTCAGTGCCCATCTCCAAATACATAGTTTGTGATTTGACAACACCACAGAGCGGCAAGCTAGCCGGAGATCTGCCCTCTGAGAGGTGGAGATCAGAATCCACCCAGGTGTAAATCATTTTTCAAACTGGTCGTTTACTAGTTACGGCGGTAATCAATGCTTGATTAGCACGCGACGCTACGCGTCATCCCCTACTAATGCGTTGCAAAATGCGTTGTCAAGGAAAGGGAACGGGAATTTAAAAAAAAAACGACACCACGAATAATTACATATTTACAACATTTATTCACATTAAACACAAATATTAATCCTTATAATCTAGAAAAATATTCACTAACTTAATAACTACTCCTAGACTAAACGCAAGCAGTCCGAACTTTACGCAAGTTAATTGCGTCCTTTCACATTTCAACATAAAAAAAATCGCATTACAAAAAAAACACGTCGTAGTTGATACGTGCTTGGCGCGTCCGGTCGCGGGATCCGCGATCGGCTGGAGACATCTGGCCGAGGCGCGATGGCCGTGGCTCCTGTTCCAGGCCACGCGCGCTGTCCCGCCAATCGTCGTCGCTGGGTCTGCATCGTCGGGAGGCATCTGGCCTCCCTCGGGGACCTATCACGGAGAACCGGCCATCGCCGAGGCGCGGTGGCCGTGGCTCCTTGCAGCTTCTCCTTCGCTGCTGGTGGCGTCAGTCAGGCGCGGGAAAAATGTTGGCCACCCAAAGAAGTGGCGTTCCGGGGCGAGAGATTCGCCCTCGAGGAGAGCTCGGCACGAACAGTCTCGGGCGGCTGCCTTGCGCTCGCATATCTTCTATTTTTGGAAAGCTACTCTCCGCGCCCCCTCTCTGCCCCACCATCGCTGCCTTTCGGGGGTGTCCAGCGCGCGAATCGTTCGTCGCCGAAAGTGTTAGATCTCGCTATTTGCGTTCTCTAAAACTAAGTCACAAAAATATTAACATACAAAACAACAAAATCTTATTCTAAAATAACAATATTATTATAACTTATTCTACTGTATAAATCCTAATTATCAAATAAAGGCGGCAAATTCAGGAACGTGGCGGGTACCCACATCTGTTTTTGCCAACCCAAATAAAAAGATCGGCCGGCCACAGTGTTCAGGAACTTAGAGAAGGACTATATTCCGAGAAAAACGCGCATCGGACCGTCATAAGCAATTACGATTATATCAAAGTCTGCTGAAATTTTTGGTAGACATTGGCAGCGAAAAGTTTTGTTCGTTTTGGAAAGTTGATTATGAAGAAATACCTGGAAACCGAACACCCCCCCCCCCCCCGTGGATTTGAAAATTTTAATGACAAAATCTATAACGGTTTTTCTGAATACAGTATTTATGGGGCGAGATGAGAACCGCCCAAACTTCATCATTTTTGTAATAAAGTATACAAGGAAAGATTATGATTTTTTCCCACGCTTTTGTTTGATACATTAGCCTTCAGAATATGTTAAAATATTTAAAATTTTCGAGTTTGAAAGACCTTTAAAATCACCACGCAACATACCTAGTACTAGAAAGCAAATTAGTGTTTTGGGGTAATTTTGCCTGGTGTAGGGTTGTCAAAATGTTATCTTGGATCAATAAAAATAATACAGGGTTATTTGGAAAACATTAATAACCTCGCAGGAAAGAATTTTAGACTATTTGATGCTGTAGTTGGGCGCAGCCCTGAACGCATTCCTTGAATTGTATGAAATTTTCAATTAACCATGGGGTAATATTGCCTACCTATCTATTGAAGCGATTTTGTAATCTACACAGATGAAAGATGAACGTTGTTTATCAATATAGGTAAGTATTTTAAATGATCTTAACATTCGTCATCGGTATTATTCGAATTCTTAAACTCTATGTTTTTTAATGTAGACAAAATAACCCCAAGAATGGGTTAATTTTGCCTAAATTTTTAGTTGTTAAATAAGTTTATTAAAATATAATTTGGTGCTACTAGCTATCGAGAAGTACTTAAAATAAAGGGTATATAACACAAAATATTGTAAAAACACGATCAAACAAAAAATAGTACTAAAACCTGGCAGAATAATCCCGTTTGACGATACCTGAAAATTTTTCTGTTGGGTAAGTGAACAGTTCATTTACAGAAGTAGATAAAAAACAAAAATTCAAAGAGTAAATGATATGCACCTAGGTAGGTTCTGATTGTCCACCTCTCAGAGGGCAGCTTGCGGCTCTGAGGTGTTATCAAATCTACAAATCTAAACTTGGAGATGGTCACTGAAGAAAGGTGGCGGGAATTGGAATGAAAAGGATTTAATTTTTTATACATATTTACATATAATTAATACCATTTTATGTCATATAAATAGCATGGATGCTTTATCATTATCTATCATCTAATCTTATTATCTACCTTAATCCTAGAGACCTCGTCGCGTTATGGGAGCCGGGGTACTTCCGGCCAGGAAGTCAGCGAGCCGAGCTTTCTCAGCGCCGCGCTGCTGTCTGAGTATCCCGTCGTCTGCGTTTGGAGGCTTGGATCGCCCCCAAAGCCATCATTCGTCCTTGTCGCCGATGGTCCTTCGCGGTCCGGTTAGTGCCAGAACCAGCACCCATTGCCCGGTGGCTGATTGATTCCGGTCCCGCCGGATCTCGATCTCAATATCTTAGTTCCAGCTTCGCGATTGTTGAAGCCGGTATGTCAACCTCTCAGAGCTACCGCCCTTCAGTCAGCTGTCCGATAGCTGACGGCAGCTATCTATTTCACTTCCGATCACTGATCACTGCACGCTCTTCGCTAATCACTCTGATAACTAACCACTGTCCACGATGACTCCCTACTATTCACTGCTCACTCTGTGATTACCTACTGTTCCGGCACAGCATCCGGCCTTTATGTTCGGCCGTCAGGGCAGATCTCTGCCGGATTCCTTGGCCCGACCTTCCTTCTCGGGGTTGATCAATCAGCGTCACCTCGGCGTCCAGAAGGGTAGCCATTGGTTGGCGACAATCCCTTACTTGGCCCCGCCTCATTCCCAGTCATTTTTTGATGGACCCGATATGAAGCTCATCTCGTAGGCCTAAATTAATTGTTCGTATTATCTACACTGTCCGTAGGAGATGCGCTTCGTTCTTACTCCCTTTCTTTTAACTCTTGGCGTCTGATTGCTTGTTTTCTGACGAAAAAACTTTGGATCGATTTTCAACCCTTTTCCCGTGATCCAATCGAGCTGAAACTTTGCAAGCAAACTCGTGGCGACGATGAAGAAGATCTATCAAATTTTCGTTAAAAAAAATTAATAATTGTAGTATAATTTTGGATTTTTCAAATTTTTAATGGTTTTTCATACAACTGAGTAAGTTGTATGAAAATACTCCGACGCATCTGGTAGACACAAAACCCGAAAATGAGAAAGGGAGTATTGTAAAAACTTGGTTTTTATGGGTTAGTTTTTTTTCATACTATTTCGACGATTTTACTTATTTATATCGCTTTAACACGGAGTTATTAGATGCAAAATTATTTATACATAAAATTGACATGATATCCACTTTAAATGGATTATTTATACGAACCGAAAGATTAATAACCATTACTTATAATCTACTTACAATACAAATTATAATACAAATAAACTTACAATATGAATACTTAATTAATTTATAATAATATTATAACTTAACTAATTCAAATATAATTATAAATAGAACTTGTATCTAGGGAATCTTCAAATCATATACACTATCACACAGAAACTATATTTACAAACATTTAAAATTATTCACACTAGTCATATTTACGTTTCACGACATTCTATTTGTTTATTTACAACGCCGTCGGCGTCGAATTATCAACATTAAAAATGAATATTACTATCATTATCTTATCATTATCAATACAAATAAATCCTTATATATACATATATGTAGTTTCTTACATATAGCAGATTTGTAATTTTATCTTGGTACTTGCTAGCATTATATTACATATTAGAAAGTGTATGTAGGGGAAATTGCTAATAATCTCCGATCTATCTCTATCGTTTTATATTTCTGTCTATAAATCTCTGCATTCCCTTATGGAGAAACGCTTTGTTTGTTTCGCACATGTACGTGCAGACATTCCATTGTCGTTGACAATTGTACCTAAGTTTATGATGGAAACTTTCGAAAATATTGTTTTGCTTTTTCTAAAATATGTATTTTTTTAAAAACATTTGTCTTTAAAAAGCTCAACTTTCTAAACCATTGACTGCGTAGCTCTCTAAAGGGGGTTGTAACGGACAGGGTTAAGCCATGTAAAAAATGAAAACATAACTTGACAAACATGAGCGGCGCGTGGCCAGACAAATCAGCCGCTGCACACAGAAAATATCATGGAGACGAGGTGTGAATGCCACCACTGGAAACTGGGTTGCCGATCGGAGCGCGCGCAAGTCAGCGCCCAGCGGCCGTTGCCCCAACTGGAGGGGGGCCGCTCCCGCACGCTGCTTCCAACCAGCTGTAGAACAACATCGTGCAGACACTAGCCCTGAGGAGGGCCCTTTGTTGTAGTGATGGGTCTGCTCTGTACTCACTACTACAATGTAGTACTACACTACATTGAAGTGCACACTTCGCACATTTTGATGTGTAGTGCACACTACAAACTACAAACACCAAAGTTATTGAAAGTATAAACTTCAAATAGTACACTTCATTTCAAAGCGAACACTACAAAGTACATATACTTCAAACTTATCGAAAGTATGAGAAACACATTTTAAATAGTGTATTTTTTACGTGAAATTTTTGGAAAGTTGATGTAGATATATGAAGAATTTTCTGGAATCTGTAACAACCCCCCCCCCCCCATGGTTTGAAAAATTTTGGGAGTTATGAAAAAATTTTTGGGAAGTTGATGTAGCTAAACGGAGAAATCTCTGGAAACTGTAACAACCCCCCCCCCCCATGGTTTGAAAAATTTTGGGAGCTATGAAGAAATTTTTGGGAAGTTGATGTAGCTAAACGGAGAAATCTCTGGAAACTGTAACAACCCCCCCCCCCCCCATGGTTTGAAAAATTTTGGGAGCTGTGAAGCTATCGGAGCTAGCTAACTTTGGAGAAAATATCGTCATTTATTTAAATATTTTTGTCGTTGACCTTTTTTTTTTTATTTGGGAAAAAAAATACTTCTTTTCATTACTTCACTTAAAAATTAATTTACTTCATTTCATTACTTCACTTCATTAATACTACAATTACTTCATTACTTCACTTCATTTACTTCACTTCATTTCGTAGTACTACAATTGTAGTGTACACTTTGTAGTCTTCAAACTGGTGAACGTGTGTGTGTTGTAGTCTTCATTTTGAAATGAAGTTTTTCCCTTCGCTACTTTGTTGAATGAATATGAGAATGTGGTGTCTGGCTTGACCGCAGATGTCATTTCCAGCCACAAGTGTCGATACAAATATGTGTGAAATTTGTATATGTTATGAAAATGTTTAAAAAATATATATTGATGCCTTCTGAGAAGCAGCGCTTCGGCGCCTTTTGTATGCAATGTTGTCATGTGCATTATATTGTATTTCTTATGAGAAAATATATTGGAATTTTTATGAATAAAATGGAAATAAAGAATTTTTTGGCACCCGCCGGTGCGTGGAAAGAGGTTAGAAGTTTGAGCCGAAGGGATTCTTCCGCGATTCTTCGCCAACACTAGAAGGGCATGAGTGTAGAACACGGGAGCCGAGACTGCAGAGGGCCTCGGCTCTTCCTTTTTCCGCCGCTGAATCCGCCGACGGGCAAATAAATATTTTTCTTGAATATGAGCCATCTGATAAGCTCACCTGACCGGCTATAACTTCTAACACCCAGTACTCGAATTCCGAGCTCCCGTCTGAGATGCGTATAGGGTTACCCTCCATACCGGTCCATCATGAAATAAATGAGTACTGGAAGACCGTGAGAAAATTTGGCATTTTCTCGATTTGGAAACGGTACGCCTACCGGGGATCACCCCATTCGAGGCCCACGTCATACTTGGAAATATTGTCAAAAGGAGCGCTTGCATGCGCACTTCATCTCTGTCATAGCAAAACTTGTAAAAATACTGTTTACGATTTTTATGAATTTATGAAAATTTGAGCCTTTATCGGCAAATTATATTTTAATTTATTTGGCCTTTGTAGGACCCGGCCTGTCCAAACAATTGTGTTATTACCATCTGCTAGGTCTGGTATTGTGAAATAACACAATTTAGACTCCAGGGAGGCTACAATGCATTTTTTATTTTTTTATTTTTTTTTATTTTGGGAATCTCTACAGTATACAATTTATTATAATAATAATAAATTGTATATTTTTTATGAATTAATTTGTGTCTGATATGTGAAATCTGCCGCCTGGTGAAATCGCGTCACAGCGAATGGCCTAGTGCACTAGCCGGCCGCCAGGTTCGCTGCGGCGCCTTCCCGGAATCCGGCATTCCTATTGGCTTACGCAATATGCTATGACGTAACCTTGCGCAATTCTGAAAATAGTATAAAATAAACGCATTGACTCAGCGGGCATTTTTTACGCAACTCGCGTGGTACCGTATACGCCGCTTGGACATCACTGCTTTTCATTTCTTGACCCTGCTCACCTTTTGGACTTCTGCTTTCTTCTGGATATTTTGGACCCCTGCGTTCTGATTTGGACTTCAGTTCGGATTTTTTCTTCGGACTTTTTATATGATAAGCACTACCTCAGCGTTTGACTTCTGGCATATCCACGGACTGCGAGCTACGCAGTAACTTCTGGTGGCGATCTCTGCCTCACCAGCGAAGACGACTGAGCCGCATCATTAAAAAAGTGTTCTTGTCCGGAACAGGGGTTGCCGGAATGGACTCATTGTCTATGCGTTGACTTTTGGCGCTTGATGCCTTTGTTTACCGCAAGGATCGTACGAACGTCCCGTATCATAAAACTACTCCGTTTAGTGCGCATCCATTTCAGTCAATCCCCATTGTCTACATTTCTTAATGAGGGTTGCTCTTCTCAGAGAAAATATTGTTTGAAAAAGATATCTCCGCGCAATTGGGGTAGACGCATTGTCTTTTGAAACAAAAAGGCCGGTCGGCCCTGTAGCTGCCGATGACAACACGTGTCGTGATTTGAAATTTAGATCTGGATACTTCGCTCTTGGTATTCCGATATGAAAAAAATAATAATGGATACCGGCCATCATTTTGCATTCGAACCGAAACACCTTGGAAAGCCCAAGAGTCACCATACGCGTCTTATCAAGGAAGCTCTAGAAATCTACAAGCACCCGATAAACATTAATAGAGATGATGGTCTCAAAATAAAATCATCTTGGTATCCAGCACTTCAAAGTCAATCTTGTCTCCACAGAGATAGTGATCAGACAACAGATGAATCATACATACACACAACACATGACTCCGACACGGTATTGCCATGTAAAACAGAAACACTAAGTTTTCGACACAGTATTGCGAGCCAATACTTAACACAACACTGACAACGTTCTCACCCTGCTTTCGACACGGTATTGCAAGCCGATACTTAACCACAACACCAACACTTACAACAACACATCAGCCCTGATGATGGACCCTGCGATGGGATCCGAAACGTCGGCCCGAAAGGTCGTAACAACATGGCATAATACCCCAGAAAACACAAATCTGAAAAATAATAACGCAGTTCGCATCATATTCAAGCATATCACTATTGAGCGATTTAAAATGAACAGTTCATTGGACTTAATGATCTGGTGAACGACAGTTCAGTTAACTGTCGTTCACTAGATAGAATGAACGAATGAAATGTTAAAATTCTCATCTCTAAAGGGCCCTGTACACATTGGCTGAGGTTGGCCCAACGCAAGGTTAGCCCAATGTGTACTGGGGTGTATTTTTTCAACATAGGTGACCTCCTCCCCTTCACCCCTCCCCGTCACTCTGATATATTTTCCATGCAAATCCATACCGTTTGACAGATCTGATCCTAATTTTGCATACTTATTCTTCAGGAGCCGGCAGGTAACATGGGTGACATTCCTCCGACGACCTCCTGCATGGATTAAATAAAAACTTTATTTATTATTACTTAGAGGTTTTGAAAAACATTGGCACCTTCTCGCCACAACTTTTTTTTAACTAAACCTATTACACGGGCAACATCGAGTAGACCTCTGTCCATTTAAGAAAGGCAATTGAATTAGTATCTGTAAGCCGTGTGTATGACGCACATTGTTTCGTTGTGTTGATACTCACGGATATAAACACATCAAAACAATGTACGCCGTACGTACAGTACATACGTACAGTACATACGTACACATACTAATTTGAACAGACTGCTAATAACATATATTCTTAGTTCCGAAGTAATAAAAATTCATTTCAACATAAAATATTAATTTTATTTCTAAAAAAAAAGTTTTGCAACATAAATTAACTCTTAACTATATTAATTAAGTTATTGATAAAATTGTTAAATTGTAATACAAAATTAGTTCCATATTTGATCATACAAAAAATTGATTTTCTCTTTGGGTTCAGACATATGCATAGAATTCCATAATGAAGGGGCTATTTCGATAACATGGAATCCCATTAATTCTAAATGACGAGTTCTTGATTTTGTTGGCCCACTTTTCACCAATCGAACCATTGATTGGCTTTCAGTATTATCCGAGTCAGTATTATATACTTTACAAAAGCATGAAGAATTCAGTAATAATATTGCAATTCTGAAAATAAGAGTATGATGAGTATCAAGTATGCTGAAAATATATGTATGTAAATACATGCACATCATCAGTGTAGTGGAAAATATTACTTTGATTTAGAGTTGTCCTTAAGTGTACTGGCAGTTGGTATCAAAATGTTGTTTTTGTCAGTTTGTAATAAAAAATCTATTTTGTAGCCATACGGTGAAAAATAATTAGGCTTAATAGCTTCTTTCCGTTCAACTACATTGCACAAAACATCAAAAACTTCATCATGAAACCCAGAAGTTGTGTTTGGAGCTAAAATGAAAAAACACACACTCTGTTATTACAAAAATATTATAAAATAAAAATATTTTATAAGAGTTATTACTAAAAATAAATGGATCTGGTGGATGCAAATTTCATTCAATACCGATTTATAATTGCATGAGTGTTTTCATAATGGGTAATAATAAAAGCGCCCTTAAGGCGATCATCTGCAGTTAAGTCGGTCAAATTTTGGGAGGATTTTACATATTTTTTGGTGAGGGGTACCGTACATGCAATGTGAAAATTGTAGCTCAGATTTTGTGTTACTCAATTGTTTTCGCTGATATTCCAAAAGTGGCGATTGCTAGAATATAGGCAATATCGACTAATATACTAAAAGTTTTTAATTCTTTTAATTACTTTTTCTTAAAAAGTTGTTTATTTTCCACAGGATTAAACATGTGTTAACAGTTGAGAATGGCAAAATTTACCGCAGATTAATCAATGTTTGTAATATACTAGATTCGGACATATCTTTTTTAAAATTATAATATACATGCAAGAAATTGTGTTTAGAAACAAAAAATAAGAAAATAATAGACAAAAATTTAATAAAAATTATATTAAAGAACACATTCTTATTGTGAAGATGCAATTTTAGAACAAAGTCTGTGAATTTTTAAAAACCAAATTTGTTAATCAATTAGAAAAGACATAAAGACAAATTAAATCAACGAAAAAATATTTTTATTATTAATGGCCTTAATTTTGTGGTTGGTTACTGTCACGTGTCTTGGCTGTGAAGACTGAGAGGGTCCGATGCTTAGCAGGAAATCTGCTTGCACAGCGCGGGTGTAAGCTGTGCGCCTTGAGTTTAAGCTCAGAAACTAATATTTGCTGTGTATAATCGTTTGTGTGAAAGCACTGTCCAATTCTCTTCAGTTCAGTATACACCAAGACAAAATGTACACATACCGCATGCGACTCGACCTTCTTAAAAAAAAAATGGCCGGGGTGGCAATTCGGAGCAATAACGCAGGCAAATAATCTAGCAGGAGTTCTTACTTAAAGAGGCGAAATAAACCGGAGCAATTAATACAGGCGAAATCTGGATAGAATGTTTTAGTGAAAGTTAAATAAAGTGTTAAAGCGATAATAAAGTGTTTATTTACGTGTGATAATTACGAAATAGAGTAATTTAAAGAATAGCATTAAGTTTAAAAGTGTTAAGTGACTTTAAATAATTTAATTAATCAGTAATTAATAAATCGCTAATTAATTTCCAGCATTTTCAATCAATGACAACTGGCGTCAGAAGCGGGATCCAAGGGATTTTAAGGAACTCGGCGGGAAGATCGTAGCACAGGATGAAGCAGCAACCATGGAGGAATAGGATACAATTTTGAAAATGATGGAAGGGCTAGACATTAGATGAATCAAATCTATTTTTACAAACTTTGTAAAAATAAATTTGATTCATTTAATATCGGTTGTACCTTCGTCAGGGTGGACGTAATCGCTTTATCAGCCGTACTCGCCGTTAAAATATTTTTTATATTTTCAGCGTTAACTTTCTAGTTGAACAGAGTTATGAAAAAGTGAAGACTCACATCCGAACAAAGAAACATTGACTTTTAAACTAGTAAACGATAAATAACTATGTGATATCTTTTATTATTAAAATATTTCCATATTTGTTTAACCAAAATAAAAATATGGAAATCGTTCAGTAATAAAAGAAATGTTGACTAAACTTTATTTTGCTCTCCTGCAAAGATCTAAATAATCACTAACGGCTGTCTACCCTCGATATGTTGTTATTATGCTATAAAATGTATGTTTATTAAAACTAAAGTAAATACATACGTTGTCTTAAAAATGTTTGTACGTTTCATTTTCACTGCCATTCAGAATCTTCTGTTTGATATTCTACCATGTTTCTAAAATCATTCTGGCCGACGTTGCGGATCCCATTGCAGGATCCATTATCAGGACTAACGTGTTGCGGTGTGTCACAACACATCATCCCTAATAATGGACCTTGCAATGGTATCCGCAACGTCGGCCAGAAAGATTGTAGAAACACGGTAGAATATCCCAGAAAACTACCTATCTACATTAAGGGTGGTGGTCCAGTAATTCTTTCATCGCTCTATAGACTCTTCAACCAATGTTTAGAGTAGAGCTGCAGTCCAATGGATTGGAAAGGGACTTCATGCCCTATACAAAGGAAAAGGGTCAAGTATGGACTGCGCGAGCTACCGGGCCATTAGCCTTTTGAGCTCTGTTGCCAAGAATTTTGAATTTTTATAAAAATCTAACCCATAAAAACCAAGTTTTTACAATACTCCTTTTCTCATTTTCGGGTTTCGTGTCTACCAGATGCGTCGGAGTATTTTCATACAACTTACTTAGTTGTATGAAAAAACCATTAAAAATTTGAAAAATCCAAAATTATACTATAATTTATTTTTTTTTATCGAAAATTTGATAGATCTTCTTGATCATCGCCACGAGTCTGCTTGCAAAGTTTCAGCTCCACAGGGTTAAAAATCGATCTAAAGTTTTTTCATAAGACAAGCAAGCAATCAGAAGCTACGAGTTAAAAGAAAGGGAGTAAAAAGAGTGAGGATGACAACGGAAGAAAAAACGTGGGATGTATAAAGAGCATTCATGAGTGGAAAACGATTCATGGATCAGATTTTTTTACTATGCCAAATGATTTTGGCAAAGAACCAAAAACTTTGTGACTTTGTGGATCTCCAAAAAGCGTTTAACAGAGTGATGAGACGAAAGTTATGGAAGCTTTTGTGTGAATATGGGATGAAGAGTAAGCTCAACAGGCAATTGCATCTCTGTATGAGGGAAGTAGAGCTTGCGTGACAATTAATGGGGCATTCGCATCATTGTTTGATATTACAAAAGGGATGCATAATGTCACTATAGCTTTTCAATCTGTACATGGATAATTGTATGAAAGAACTGAAGGAAATAGGAACGAAAATGGACGAGCTCACCATATCCTGCTCACTATACGCAAACGATGCAGTAGTGAAGGTGATCTGCAATGCCTGGTATCCAGGGTGCCCGATGTTTGCATGGAGAGTGAACTTCTGTGAAATCAGCAAATCGATAGTGATGGTGTTCAAGAGAGACGAAAGTGTGACTAAGTGTGATGTAATTGTAAACAATGAATACTTAGGACAGGTGAACTAGTTTGTGTATTTTGTGTATAACAGCAAGGCTGAGAATGATATCGAAAGGACGGTGACTGCGGAAAATAAAGTAAATGGCGCTATGAATGCACTTATGGCAAATAAGAATCTCAAGGAAGCAAGACAAGCGGTACAGAATGGTGTTCTAGTGCCAACTCTGATGTATAGAATTGAAGCCTGGAACTGGCAAATAAAGGAATAAATGTAGGCGGTGGAAATGCAGTCACCAAGGCGCGTGTGTGGAAAATCTTTGGTCGATAGAGTCGATATAGGCACACAAAGGAAAAGGCACAGCGGAAAAAACCCTGGATATGCCATCCATCCCAGCCTAGATTAAATGGAAACATTGTTTTTAACAGTCTTTGCAAAACAATGGAACTTTGTTTTCCCCAAGAAACTTATTTTTAACTTAATCCTTATCCTGTTGCGATGCTGGGTATGAAAATCTAATTATATATAAACCACCTTCAAAATATATTAGAAATTTTTACTATAGTATATATGTGGTGTATAGATGCAAAAGCGCTACTATCCATATGGACCCCATATGGATAGTAGCGCATCTATGCACCATATCCTCGCTGTATATATAATTAATCCTATGTGACGTTTTAGTCTGAGATAAACGAATAAAACTGTTTTAACAAATATTTTAAATAATTACTAGGCGGACTTTCCAGATGAAAGGCAATGTTTTTTTTAGTATATCTCCATTATTTATATGAAAAATTGACAAATTGATTAGTTCATCTCAGAATGTACTAAACGGCTTCTTCTTCTTCATCAGCCTTCGTCTCTCCACTGCTGGATATAGGCTTCTTCCTTCTTCCTCCTACTAAACGCCGCGTAGGATTTATTATATATACAGCGACGATATATAAAATATGTATACTTTCGATTAAAACATATTTATGTTTATGTTAAAAGATCCTATGTTTATGTATATAGAAATCAGATTCTGTACAACAAATATGTGAAAATTACTTAAAGAAATCCTTTGCTGTATGTATTTTTCATGAAACCATGGTATGTCATATTGCGGCAATTCCAAGCACACACACCGGTTTAGATTCATAAGCAGTTTTCTAACTCTTGAAGGATATGACATCTGAAACACAAAAAGATCTCATATATTAAATTGCCAATATCGATACTGAAATATTTTTTAGTTTTACTGTATATGTATTGTGAATTAATTTATCGAACAAGTGTTAGAATACCCGGAAGATTTACAGATCCTAAATGAAAGAGTAAACAGAACCAGCCTTAAGTATGAAATGGAAAGCAACTGTCATATTGAAAAGGAGCATGTCTCACTAAATAAAATTGAGTGTGGTGCAAATGATAAGCAACATCTTTTCTCAGTAACAAATGAAATTTAGTGAAAATATTAGTCGGGTATTAATTGAAGTGATTTTTACGGCTCTGTTCCTCCAGTTTTTAATTTTTCTTCGCATTTACGCTACCTTTATTCTTGCATGTAATCTGCTCTGTATTAAACCATCTCTGCAAATTAAGAAATTAATTTTATAGATTCAAGACATTATTATTCTTAAGGAAATTGCCTGTTTTTTTAAATTAATATGATTTTTGATTTACTTATCTCTGTAAATTAAGAAATGAACAAAATTTTTGGTTCAAGTAATTATTAGACAGTAATATAGTACTTTCATTGACCATTAAGGAATGAGAATTTCTTGCACTTCTTCGGCGGCCTCTTTAATGTTTTTGCAGTAGGCACGGCATTAGAGACAACAGTATTCAACCGCGTTTGGAAGTTTTAACCATAGATGTTAAATGATGATGGCTTGGTCAAAATTTGTAATATCCCGCGTCACGTTTCATATGGCGGCGCCATGTATTTTTAAGCATTTAGGCTGGCCCGCTCGAGCCGCAGACTTTACTGACTCTTCCAAACTGTGTTCTACTTCCTGTTACACGTTTCTGTTGCATTCACGAAATTAGTCCCATAAACCGAGCGTAAAGATGTTACACATCAACAGTAGATCACTTATAAACATCCGAGTTGCATTCTGAATAATGAGCAGAACTACTGGCAAGAAACAAAAGCAAGTATTATAAAAATAAATTATTTTATGCAACAGGGATCTAGACTATCAGATCCTTACCTATTTAACTGCCATTTTGTATAGAAAAATTTTAAAAAAAAAAATTATGAAAATTATATATAATGTAAGGGGCAGCCCTCACAGCTCAGTGGGCATAACGATGGCTTCTCACACCGAATGTTCTGCGTTCAATTCACGGGGAGGTCAAAATTAATTTAATTTAAATTAATCTATGTGATTAACTCAACTGGATATTTTTGTGATATGCTTTGCTTCAGTAGTTGGTCGGTCCTCTTGGCCAATTGAAGTAAAAATAACGTAAATTTTTATTTATTTATTAACGTCCTGTAGGGCTTATACAAACATTAAACTAAAGTGTACATTAAATGAATGAGTACTTTAAACAATACATAGTGATTTCCCAAGAAATACAAAGAAGAAAAAATAATAACATAAAGTGGAAAGAAAATACATGGCAGTAGTACAATACTAAAAAATAAATATAACATAAAGTAAAAAGCAAATATATGTATAGCAAAAGCAGAAGCTTAAAGAAAGCATAATAAAACAAAAAATAATAATAATGTAAAGTATTAAGCAATAGCACAAGCCTAGAAAACATAATCTATATAAATAAAAATGTAAATGTTTGTTTGTACAAAATCGCTTATCTCTAAAAGGCCTTCACCGATTGCTTTGAAATTTTGGCACAACGTTGTTTTTGTATAACTACTTTGCTTTTTTAACTACATACTATTTATTTATATAAATAAAAATGTAAATTTTCGTTTGTCCAAAATCTTAAATCTCCTAAAGTTCTTCAACTATTGCTTTGAAATTTTGACACAACATTCCATGTGAATCCGCACAAATTATTTGGAAAAAAAAGGTGCCGGTACCTATCTTTTCAATATTGATAAATATTTAGATGTACCAACATAACATTTTCCGAATTCAAATTTTTTGATAATTTATAACGACTTGCAGGAAAGCAATCGGCTTCGCCGATTGCTTACTGCTAGGACCTGCGGGCGGCTATTGTGGCCGCCTCGCGGCCAGCGATGGCCGCCGCGCGGCCAATTGTGTTTGCTGTGCAGCAAACCTAATTGTTTACCTATGCCTACGTCAGCCGCTTCGCTGCCAATCGTATCTGGCAAATTTCCACTTTTAATTACGGGTAGTTTAGATATAATTAAGACAAAGTATTTATTCAGTATTTCTAACCGATTAATAAGTCAGAGCGGAATAAACCACAGTTCGATAGGTAGGTACCTACTCTCTTCTCTTTTCGCAGTGTTGATTACTTTTATACAACATTATAAAAAATCAAAAATGTAATTAAAATTTCAACAAATAAAATATTCTCAGCCGTAAAAAAAAAATTCGATTCTGCCAGGATTCGAAACTGGAATCCTCTGATCCGTAGTCAGACGCGTTATCCGCTGCGCCACACGACCCAACGGGCACGATGGCAAAATTATTGTATACAAATAGAAATCATCATCCAAATGCAGAAACGTACGACATTGGTTGGGGTAATTAATATATTGATACCTATAATAATTTTGACTGACTGACAGACTGCATTTTTTTTTGTATATTGCTGCTTTTGTTTTTATACCCCATAATTTACAAAAGATTCGAAATAATCAAATAATTAAGTGGAATTTAGAAATTTCGAACATTCCATAAGACAAAAGAAGTACAGAAAAAACTGAATTTGTCAAGGGCAGAGAAATTGAGAGCAGGTACTCGATACATGACAGTTTAATAAAAAATGTTGCGAGTTAAACCTGCCTGAAATACTCTGCTTTATTGAACTTAAAGATATTTGGCTGCACACAGTGGAACTAACTCATACAGGTTCTTAATGGAATGGAAGCATCTGAATATTTCACATCCCTCGTTAAAAACGTACACTTTCAAAGAGATTGGTACCCAAACATTTGAAAAGCAGACAAAATGATATGTCAAGGTTGCATTTTCTCACCAATGTTGTTCAACACTTAAGGTGATTATAAGGTTGAGTTTTCTATCACTGGGAATGTTGGAGGCGAAAAAATTGTAATATTCAATATATCAATGACAATCTCCATTGCTCCATTTCTAAACATCTAGAAAAATTACTAAAAATATAAACAATAGTAAAAAAATAATTAAAAGCTATTAAAAAGTCAAGGCCTAGCAATAACCAATTGCGTTTCACTTATAATAATATAAAATGTAATACGCACCTTAGAATAACAATTTGCAATTTCTTCATCTAGCCGTTCCATAAATTCAATTGAAAATATATATTTTACAAAATAATCAGGAAGACATCCAAAATAGCAGAGCGCCAAACAGGCTTGTAATAATGTAAGTCCCGAAATTATTTCTTTATCCCTGACAAATGGAAAACAAGTTTAGAAACAAATCTCATAAAATCCTCAATAGTGAAAATACATTAAGAATAGAATCATACCTAATAATAACATTTATAGTGGCTTCAAAATAGTCCTTATTTTTGGGATAGTAGGCTGACGCATAGCACAAGTGCAGAATTTTTTGAGCAGTATCACCAAGTAAATCATCTTTTCGTTCAGCTACATAATCTATAATTCTGTCATACAGTGATGGCACAATAATAGAACTGCATAATAGATTATAACTGACATCTCTAATTGATCTTGAAGAAAAATTGTCTGTTAATTGTGAATACTTTTCCAGTAATTTGTTAAATTTTTCAGTGTCAAACCTCGCTCTTCTATTTATAAAAGTTTTGAAAATAATGTTCAAATCGATTAATCCCAAGTTATCAAGCTCTATGTGTTTACTGGTACAATCATCTAAAATATTGTCAATGCGCATTAATAAGTGAGCTGTCTTTGGAGCCAAGTATTTTCTTTTCGTAATGGTGGAATATATATGAACACCCTTTGACAAAATAAGGCAAGATAAATAATCTAACTGTCCGGATATGTCTTCAAGTTTACTGACAATTTTATTTAAAAATTGATAATCTGGTGTGTGTGATTGACAAAAACTATATGCTATGAAAAATGCCGCAACCCGAGCAAACTTTCCGGGTATCATATATGCTAAACTATTCTCTAAATCCGAAAATTTCTTCAACATTTCTCTCTCAAAATATCTACATCTATACACATCATTTATATTGCTATAAAAATACATGTATTTTTGAAAAACCCTTAGTAATCTATAATCATCAATATTATAAGTGTGGACGTAATCAATAGTTTTCTCCCAATATTTGTCACAAATTTGGGAATTTGAAGCTTTAATATATCTCAATATTTTGTAAACTGGTACTTGTGAAGAAGGGAATGCATATTTCAAAAAATTTTCAGAAACATCTTCAAATTTCTGTCTTTTACTGAGTGGTGAGGCTGTCACTTGACAAAATAATAAATCGGGTAATTTTATGAATGTGGAAATACGATCATCATATTTAGATTGTTCCAGCAATTCTGTGGCCCTTTCCTTAATGGAAACCATTATCACAGCGGGAGAAAGTAGACTCTGAAAAATCTGAAAAAAAAAGTTTTAATATGATAGGTACTGATTTGTTTTTATTTTAATTTTGACTTTTCTAGCATAATAATCTTGAAAATTAATTCATTTTTAATCAATTAGTGTATATTATAGATATCTCACAGAGACGAAACTGTATTAATTATGGGAAAGTAGGTATAGAAGTCATTTGGGTGTACACAGGACTTATGACCTGTCTTTTTATGGTTGGCTTAAGTGATCACTTTACACAATTGTAACATTCGCCATTTCCACCCATGATAGAATATACCATGCTTATTCATTTTTTGGAAGTTGTATATATGTTCAAATTGCATGGAAAGCTTTCATATATGAGTTGTAAGCGCCTTTTCCATGCGGCCTGTACAAAGCCATTTTCATTCCCCTAAATCCCCACAGATGTCGCTAATGAGAAAATCTACATTGATTTTTCACGGAATTTTGGGAGCAATATACTTTATTGTGTGTAATGAAATTCATCCGAATACTTGCATTACACTAGGATACGCCAGGAAATATTATTTCGAATTTTTGTTAAATTCCTTTTTACCAGTATTTACAATTCAGAATATTTTGAGTTTGTTCAAATCTTTCAGAACAGTGCTGGATTTATGTCACAAACATTTTTGACATAAATCCAGCACTGTTCTGAAAGATTTGAACAAACTCAAAATATTCTAATTCATTTTATTGCATAAATCGCCATTTTATTTAATAAGTTTAAAAAAAAGATTAGCTATTGAAAAAAAATTAGAAAAAAATAATAATGTGACATGATTTGAACTGTAAACGTTTTGTAAATATGTAATTAAATTGTAGTCAAAGGGCATGAAGGTAAAGTAACACAGGCTACAAAAAGACACGATTTTAATAGCGCTGTATTTAAGGGGTCATACCTACTCGAGTTCGTAAAAAAATATATCTATATCAAAAATACTGAAACTTTTCAAGTTATCATGCAGACAGTTATTGAAAAAATAGTTTTGAGAAAAACGCGTTTCAAGTTTCAAAGCGTTATGAAGGAATTTTTTTTATTATTTAGTAAACTTACGTTCAGAGGTGGGTAGTTCGCGAACAAACGGGTCTTAATGAACGGATCAGTTATACTGAACTAGAAATACAGTTCCCCTTTTCCAGCTCAATCTAGATGAACATCGAACGATTGAACTGGATATCCAAAATATCTGGAGACCGAAACAAATGATATAACCAATGAAAAATTACAAGGCCTTGACTGAGTTGTGTGTTTGTTATAATTACCAGTATAAAAGAGTCTTTGTACTATCATCCCGAGCTTGGGCCATTACGATTAAAATACCGACATGCTGTAATGATCTCAACTTACTGATTTTTTTTCCTTGTCAAGAAATGAAAGAACACTATAAAATACTCTATCTCAGTTGATACTATTCCTTAATAGTTATAACAATAATTAAAGGGGTAGTTTTTCAATAATATAAGAATTCATGAAAATACATTTATACACATATTAATTATTTTTTTTATTTGTTATCTCTTGGATAACATGTAGCATAACTAATTTAAAAATTAAAAAAATAGCAAAAGTAAAGTCTCATGTTGCCACTTGGAATAATGTGTTGTTGTTAAATAATGTGTGTGAGATGTCAGTTTCAAGAATTAATATAATTTTATTATCGGGTTCTTTGTTAGTTGTGATTTTAAGAGGTTTTTGTATATACAGGTCGGTTAACTAAAGCTGGCGTGTACACACATTTCCCACCTGTCACCCGCGCAAGCGCACGGGGTGACGTCGCACTGCATAAGCATCTTGAAAAATCTGTCTCTCTCGCACGCGGTCAAGCGTGCCAGAGACTGTTATTGTTTTGTTTTTGCTACTATTATGAAACACAGGGTGATGTTTTGTTTTATTCCGTTTGGTTTGAACCCATTGGGCAGTAAAATCAACCGACGCGCATTGTTGTAACTGGTTTAGAGTGTATCGGACAGGTAGATTTATGATGGTAACAACTAACTAACTAACTTACCATCACGCCGTTTCCCCGTGGGGGTAGGCAATCGTTACTACATACCGGCAAAAAATTAAAAATCAAAGTCCTGATTTAAACATTATACCTATTCATATTACGAGATATGCCTGGGTTTCGTTTGCGAATGGCTTGTACTCAAGTGTAATATCAACAAAATATCTAGTAAAATTAACACTTTAACAAAAAAATATTCAAATGGTTTGTCGTATGTTTAGTTGTAATAGAATTGTAGTAGCCCATTTGCTGAAAATCTTTTTACTCCATATTATTAGATATGAAATTCCTTGATAAATTCATCTCGATGTTCCAGGAACAATTGAACGATGGGTCAAAAACCAACCAAAGACCAATTGGGCCAAGTGAACTACATATATCATTCGAATGAAGGGGTCTTTTTACTTCCTTTCTTTTAACTCGTGGCGTCTGCTTGCTTGCCGGCTTGCCGTTGAAAAAACTTTGGATCGATTTTTAACCCTTTTCCCGTGATCCAATCGAGCTGAAACTTGGCAAGTAGACTCGTGGCGACGATCAAGAAGATCTATCAAATTTTCATTTAAAAAATTTAATAATTATAGTATAATTTCGGATTTTTAGAAATTTTATTGGTTTTTTCAAAATGGAATCATTAGAAAAGTTTGATTAGCAACGGCGGCCCGATAACGTCGAGGAATATTTTTTAAATTTGAATTACTCCATCGGTATACATAATAGGTACTTCACTACGAATGTCGAAAATCTAAATTGACTGACAAATGTTTTTAGAATTTAATCTTCAAAGCATGAAGTGCCTTATCAAAGCTCAAAACATCTGACATTTTAGAAATATATTAAATTACTGTAAGTTTAGTGTTATGTTATATGTTTTAATTCGTCTTTAATTGTTGTTATATTTTACAAAGAAAGGGAGTATAATAAAAACTTGGTTTTTATGGGTTACTTTTTTAACCTGTTCTTTTTGGTGATGTGCATATTATGATGATACATATCCTATGAGTGAACGGGTCTTACCCACGTCTACTTACGTTCCTTCTTATGCATTATTACATACGCCTTCTTCCTCTTATTTTATTTTTTATTTTTATTATTTTTTTGTTATCAATGAGCCGTAGGAGCTAATTTGGTTGCCTGAATCCTAGTGTGTTTTCAAGTCGCATCCTTGCTTTGACAATCTTTAGATTAGGCTTAATTATATATAAGCTTCTTAACCTGAACTGTTTCCGAGTAATTTTGTTTGCTACAACAGACAACTGTCAACTAATTCTAAAATAAATTTTGACCCAATTTACTAAGAGTACTTTCCAAGTGACAATGCTTAGAGATCCCTCCGATTAGGGTATGAAGAACTTAAAATATAGCTACCCCTTTATTGCACTAAAACTCCCAGTTGGTGCCCGGACCGGAACTAGGATTAGTATAATTTTTCACTGGAATCGAATAATTCAATATGTATATATCTTTTAAATATCTGTACAAGTATAAGGACTAATAATCGGTAGTAATAATAAGAAAATAGATTTTTTGATGCGTTCGGGCAGGTGTGACCCCCTTAAAGCAATCCATGCTAATTTTATATTTTTTCAAAATACAGTGCAGCCACACATTTTCCATCTCTACATCATCGTAACAATAGTAAATACAAGAAAAAAGTAATTACCTTATGGAGATTTATTATTTCAACAGCTTCCATTTTATGAATAGATTTTTTCAATAGCTTGCATAGTATGTCGATATCTTCACAGTTGTATTTTGACCAATGTGGGAGATTGAGAAAATTCAAAATCTAAAGTGGGAAAACAGAAGCAAATCACAAAATAAAAAGATTCATGAAAATAATGACACAAAAGGCGGTATTCCGAAAATAACAATCTTAAGATCTTTATCACGACACTTAATTGAAGAGAATAAAAATTAAAAATAAACGAGACGTAGGTATACATCGGTGATGTGGTCTGCAGAGAGAGAGAAAGAAATACGTGACGATTATCCATCAAACATCGAAAATAAATACGAATGCAACAATATTTCTCTTTTCTATGGTCTAACGCGACAATGACAATTTTGCCATAATTTTACATCAGGACGCTGTGGGAGACGAAATTAATAAGTGCATGTGAAATAGTCTATTTTCTATAAGCTTTAAATACAGCATTAGTACATATTTCATGTAATTTGAGTATGAGAATTGTGAGGCGTGACCTCACAATTCTCATATTTTGACTAAATTTGCAAAATAGCGAAGCTCTGTCAAAGCAGACCGCCCGAATAAGAAGGCATTGGAGAAATTAATCCCTTTTCTAAAGGCATTACAGGCATAGGACACTGCAAATAAAGGTATGTATTTACTTTGAGAGAGATACTGAAAATATACAAATCTCCTTATTTAAGTAGGTATAGTCCATTCACTTTAGGTAAGCCTTTTGCATTAGTGTGAGTAATACCCTCTGTAACACGTAAATTGTGAAATTGTATTCATTTTTTAAACAAACTTCATTGGCCGCTCCAGTAACACTCTGACCGGCGAGCGGAGCGGTCGTTTCTTTATTTAATATTTTTCGCTTAAAGATACGGTGACTACAAAATCACAAATATTTTTAAATTAGGAAAGGAGAAATCGCTTTCAGGTCAAACAAAGGAGATAGTTTTAAATGTATATAAATATCTCGAAGAATTATATAAAGATAAGTTATATAAAGATAAAATGGAAAAGTTGATAAAATAACCATCAGCGAATGGAAAAATGTTTGCTGACATACAAAAGGAATTGAAACTGAGCACGCGACGAAGGATATTCAAATGGATGAAATCAAAGACTTTAATCAATTTAATATGAATTTAGACGAGGATTCGGAGTCCGATACAAACGATTATAGTTTATCTGATTAAAATTAACTATAAGAATTCGAAATTATCCATAAAAAATAACGTAATTTTATTATATATTTCGGCCGCCAGTTAAGGCTGTGAGAACAGCGCTATCCAGAGTAGCGTAGCACCTTGATAACATTAGTGATGGAAATAAAATAGAGAATTTTGCTTTTTTGCTTCCTATGCCTTATTATTATTTGAGCCATGTGGCAGAGTTAGTGATGGACATTGTTGCATAGAGAATAATATATTTTGATTAATACTAATGACATATGCCTTACAATAGTGGATATACTTACAAGTTTTAATTATACTTAAACTGAAATATTTAAAACAATCATGAAATTAAAAAAAAAATCTAATTCAGAGTATTTTATTAAAAAAACATAAGGTCAAGGTCAATGTCTTTATTTTATTTAACAATTTTGAAATCATACTAATTTTGAAAACGAAATTAGATCAGTTATTCGATTCTAGTTACGGTTACGAATAGATTTCTAAATAATTATTATTTGGGGATTAAAAAAATTAAATATAGTTTTTTTACAATACATATATGCTAATTTCAGGTTAAGAAAATAAAATACTATATATATATATATATTTTTTTTTGCGTCTATCATTTACTCAAAAAAAGAATGTTACGAGATTTTGTAAACGGACTGTTACTCACACTAATGCAAAAGGCTTACCTAAAGTGAATGGACTCTACTACGAACACCAAACACCGACATATACCTCTTGTTTATTTCTTTTTTATTCTCGTCTTTAAGTATTGGGATATAGATCTTAAAGTCCCAACATTGCTATTTTCAGAACACATCCGAAAGTACTGTCTACCATCATCCGTACATTTAGCAAACAAGTTGACATTATTACCCTATGAACATTCAACGATTTTGAAACCATTAAAACTAGTGATGGGCCGAGTCGCATTTTTACTAACTCTAGTACCTCGAGTTGAAATGTTGGCTGACTCGAGTTGACTCGGTGTCTATTTGAGAGTTGAGACTGCCAAATCGGTACGTACGAATGTGATATTGCTGTTAGGTACGTCTTATGTATACTCAACTCAATGTTGCAAACTCGTCAATCAATCAACTTGAGTCAAATAAACTTTTAGAAAAATAATATAAATAAGGAAAGACAAGGATAAATAATAGATTTATGTATTAATAAAGAGATAAGTACTCAACGTTTTTTCTTCAAGTGATTTACTTATGCGGAGGTGTTACCGATGTCTTTATAATTACAAGCATAAAATTTGCATTTGACTATGTTGTCATTATTATTTTTGGAAAAAACTCCCATGTGATGCTTTTATTCTTTTCAGGGGGCATATTAACTGCAAATATGCATCACTATTACTATATTCGTGGAAAGTTAAACGCGGGTAATTAATAATTACGCAAATCACTTATAGCGGTCACGGTCACTAGAAAATTAAGAAACGAGCCAAGCGACACATGGCGCTCGCGAGCTGAAGTGGCATCTAAAACCAAATTTATTAATCAATTAGAAAGACATACAGAAAAATCAAATCCACGAAAAAATATTTGGCTGCTACCGGAATTCGAACCACGGATTTCCTCTCATGAATTTGATTTTTATGTACGTTTTTCTAATTAATTAATTAATTTGGTTTTAAATTTCACAGAAGTTTGTTCTGAAAAAGTTGTAACTTTACAGTAAGAATGTGTTCTTGAATATAATGAAGTGGCATCATTCGAAAGTTTGAGTCAACCGAGTTGATGGGAAAGGCAAGCCAAATTAACTCGAGTTACAACTGACAGATCGTGTTGCATTTCGGCAACTCGAGTTAACACGCTGACTCGAGTCAAATGAGAATGTTTGAACAATACGATCGCGCACAGCGCGGACCGTGTCGCTCGGCTGGACTCAGTTGTAGTCGGAACACTTCGCCAACAAGGCGAAATTAACTCGACTCGCCCATCGCTAATTAAAACCAGTATTAGACTTCAATACATTGTTTTTATATATTATACGTACATACACTACATACAAAGATTTCAAATTTAGGAATAGTAGGAACATTCAAGGATTTTTAAACCATTAAAACCAGTATTAGATTTCAATACATGGAAATAGTAGGTGAGCATAAAAAATAATATTTGTTTTAAAAAAGTTATGTTACCTTCAGAATACATTTAACATTGTCACTATGTATTATTCCAGAATTAATCAATTCCCTTGTCTTGTATTTAAACAATTGCATAACCGAATTGGAAATTAAAGTATGTATATTGTGGAAACACAATGTAAGAATTCGAAAGTTTTCTGCAGAGTCACAAATTGCTGAAAAGAAAAGATGATTTTCTAATTCAGTAAACTTAACAAATGTAATACAATACTGCAGGGTGTTTGCACTATGGTGAATATTATTCAAAACATGCCTAATGTATGATGACAATATTAAAAAAAGGTCCTCATTCAAATATTAAACACTAAAATGATATTAAATACTGGATACCTAGATATTTTTTGATATTGTAATGGACCAATGATATCACGTCTATATTGAAAAATATATATTCTACACTGTTTCCAAAATGTTATCATTTTTTTTACATTTATGAATGTTCAAAAGTTTAATGTTTAAGTAAATGTATTTTTAAGCTCCTTACATCCTAGATTGATCAAAACATTCTGAGAAATATCTAAAGATAATTTTAATAATCATTAAAAAACCACACTCACCCAAAGACTTCAACAAATGTGGCAAAACATCTTTGGCAATATTCACAAATCGTAGAGAATCTCTTGCATTAAATAGCGATGTGTATCTTGCCAGCGATAATAATGACCAATCATCTATGTTATCAATAATTTTCTCATGGGAAAGCTCTACCATCATATTCATAACAATATTATCTAAATCTATCCCCATTTTTTGGAGATAAAACATGGTACAAGAAAGTTCATCAGGATTGAATAAAAAATAATTCTTCCGAATAAGTTCCAAGAGATTCTTGAAATCTTTATGAGATTTTAGTTCAATCACATATTCACCAACCATCGCTTGAGGACTTCTTTCCACGTCATATTTTTCTAAATTTTGAACATAGCACTGGGAGAATGTTCTTTGAAGGTCCCACAAAACCAATATACTTTGGCAAATGTGGAAGGATTTCAAATTTTCCAAATTGTTATTTATAACATCAAAAACATTCTGAATTGAATGACAATTGTTCAACTGTGTTAAAATTATATCTTCATTGGCATCCGTGTATAACAATGTTCTAAAATTCAGTTTTTCTTTGATGTCGATATCCATATGACAAAATGTCTCATAACTTGAATCTTCTTCAAAACTATATTCATCCGATGCTACTGTTGAGAAGAGTTTTGGTAGTCCAAAATATTTATTATTAAATTGCTTCATCAGCTTAAAACGCCTTAAATCATTGTTGTGCATATTATTAATTAGGAGTGCGTTTTTTATGTCATAAGACAAACACTTTCGACCATGTCTAGTAAATTGAAATGTAGTTTTAGCTATACGTTTTGTAGTGATAAAGACATGCGACATTTTAAAAAGCTCATATATAATACACCATTTATTAAATGGGCCTAAATTATCTCAGATTATAAATCTAACATAATAAAAACGATGTATAATCATTAAAGGCGATCAATCGAGGAACGGGCGACATAACCTACACGGATTCGAAGAATGCGCGCTTCATGACAGTTCTTTTTTCTTTGCTCATAGAAAAAAGAAATATTTCTTTTGTGCCCTGTACACATTGGGCCAACCTCGGCAGAGCGCCAACGTCGGCCAACCTCGCACAATGGCTGAGGGCGATCACACATTAGCGCATGACTCATCGCTGCCTGGCGAAGCACTTGAGATGGACGTAATTACTGCCGCGGCAATTTATTTTTTCTAAGCTATAACTAGAGAAATATTTCGAATTTCGCTCTATAATTTTACAAGCATATTCTCTGATAGTATATCTATCGATTCAATCAAAAATTTTCAACTTGTGAGTTGCGGCAAATACATTTTTGGAACTTCAAAACATTTAATTATACATCTTCAATTGTGCCTAAAATTCTTAATAAAAATTTAAAATATTTCGTTTACAGTTATGGATCTTTGGGAGGTTGTATTAAGGTAACATGGAGCCCCATGACTAGATCGGGAGGGCTTCCGATTATGTTAAGCCTCAGGCTGTCTCGGAAGGTCTCAGACCTTCGTGATTTCCGTGATCGGATTACTCGACGCCTTCTAAAATTGGTCACTGATATTGAGGGGCGAGTGGAGGTATAGATGAATTAAAAAGGGTTTATATACAAGTTAAGTCTATTATGCAAAGTTGCATGTTCATTTACACAAATCTTAGTCTAAAAAACAAATATACAGGACAACAATCACATATAAAAATAATTTTAAGACTAAAATGGGCTATTCGTGAAATAAACATAGCACTTTTTGATGGAGTTGGCGGGAAAAAAAGTCTTTGATTTGAATTGGCGTGAACGTGGCGGATTTTCACTTCTTCGTGCTGCTTTCCGGTGGGCGGAGACTTCTTCGTGCTGCCGGTTTCCCTGTGGATGCAGGCTTCGTCGGCGATGCTTGCGGCGTCGTAGCGCTCGTACAGTCGTCGGCGGGGCGTCGCGGCGGTAATACTGAGCGTCGCGGCGCTGATATGATACGGACACTACCGTACGGACCCGACTTCTAGAGTTACCAATGTGATCGGCCTTGCCGGTTTTACGAGCAAGGCTAGAATCCTCAGGTCCTCCAGTCCCTTCGACCTCAATTTCAACTACTCTTCTGAGGCAGACTTCGCCTTGTATATTTTGCAGATCTAGGGTATGGTTTATGGTGATACGGGGACTTCTTCGAGGACCCTAGCTTCTTGTTGACTATCCGTGTGGTGCCTCTTCGCTGATTGGATCGCTCCGGGTCCACTTTCGTCGTCCATTTGATCCTTCAGCTCTTCTTGTTTCCCCGTTGACGCCATTGGCCGCGGGTTTCTTCCCCGTCGCTGCCATGTTTACCATTGTTTTTCATTCTGAAGTCCGCCGGCCGTATTTTTCTGGCCATGTAGGCCTAATCCCATTGTTCCGTAATTTTTTTATTCTAATTCCGCCATTTTTTCATTCTAATTCACAAACATACTCTTGTCGCTGTCGTTGCACTAAGTACTTGCCAATTGCCAATTCTATCGTCATATTGATATTTTTCCGAATCGCGAAATACGGTGTAATTTTCATATAAACTCACAATCGTAATCCTTAGATTTAAAAAAACATTTTTTTCCATACAACTCGTTAGACATTAAAAATTGGAATACAGTAAGAAATACTTCAATTGCGAAAATTGAATATCAAATTAGAATTTATCAAACACATATTCTCAGAGAAGTCATATACAAATCCAATTAAATTACATATCAATTAAATTAAAACAATTTCTTTGACACACTGAAATTCCCACAAAATCTTGAATCTGTTTCCTCAAACACCTTCAGGAAAGTCCCATACACAATTGATCAAATTAAAGCATATGTTAATTACTTACATATTAATTTTTTTTAATTAACAACGCACTTTACACATGTTAGACTACTTCAAAACGGCCAAGGTAATTGACCTATGTTAGCCCGGATTAATCCTTTTCATTAACATTAATTACCTTTTTCGGTACAGTAACAAAATACTTTTCATATGTGGTTCGCACAGGATCAAAAATCGAAGATTAAAAATATTTTTTTTGCTTAATTTTGAAATATGATATAATATTAAGTATTTAAAAATAAATGTCTTGAATCGTGGATAGGGTCCAGGCCGTAAAGGCAAAATAGCTTAAGAACAATTGTAAATATGTTTTTGCTAATTATGTATATACTGTCAATGAGGGTCCCGTTAATGAGTCATCCATTAGAGCGACGACCGCGGCCGAGGGAGAGAGATTAAAATCTCACGATGAGTCACTCGGGCCGCGTGCGCGCTTAATTAAATATTTTAAATTTTGTTTTGAGATAAAATCGCAAAGTAAAAATCAGGTAGTCGCCTACGGAGCGGTCAGCTACAGTGTACTTGCCCGCATCTCTGTACCAATAGAAATACGGGCAGGTAACAACCGACACCCACACGGCTCGTGACTTGAGATAGCGCGCCGTACATTTTTTCGTACGGCGCTAAATTTAGATTCACGATCGCTAGAGAGCTCAATAATCAAAGTGTGAGGTGTCATTTTCTTCAGAAAAACAAGGGCTACCTGATGCGATATTAATAATTTAGATATTTTCATAAATAAAAAAGTTTCATTTTTTGTCACATGCACGCGATTTGCAAGCGCTGACATGCCCGGACAGTAATCTGCGTATTACACCCACATGCGGGCATGTCAGACGCACATTTTGACATATGACTCATTAGCGGGAGATATGAGAGAGCGGATTTATCTTAAAAAATATCCGCGCGCCGCGAGATATGCGCCGCCGATGCACGGTATCGCCGGCGCCCAGCGGTCGTTCCGCTAGGCCGAGTGCACAGCTTCCGTGGTCCACCACGTTACGCCGATGCCTACAATAAAGATGTAAATCCCCTCTCTCAGTAATCCCTTTTTGGCAGTTATTTTCCCGTTATTTTTGCTGGACCCAAATAAAAAGGCTGCGAAAACCTAGCGAAATCACAGTGCTCTCAGTGCCTTAGTGCCAGTAAATATTTGTTGCCGTGTATGTGCGACAAATAGTTTTTACAACGTCACTCTGCCCGTTTTTCGCTAGGTTTCCTTCTGAAACAAAAACTCTGCTTTTTATTTTCTTGTGTGTAAATTGTTGTGAATTAAAACCCCTGAAGAAACACCGTCGATCGTAGCGTTGCTCTCCGGTGTTTCAAAGTATCATCATCATCAACAAGATTTAGAAGCGAGTTGTGACTCATCGTCAGTGACGTCACGACGCCCGGAGCACAGCAGACAGGCGAGTAATCGGTGATCCACCCTATTCTAAAATAATTATTTGTTACGGGCGTGTCTGTCCGTAACAACTGGTCCTTCGGCGCCGGAGAACCGCTCTTACTTGCTTGTATTTTTGCTGTATGTCATCATGTCTCGATCTGGTTTGAGATCGGGAGCTCGTCGGGACACATCGGAAGAAGGAGATGCGCGAAGCAATCCAGCATCTTCAGACGATGAGAATGCGTTACACGAGGAAGAAGGAGGCTCACATCCTGGATCTACAGAAGCTACTTCGGCTTCTGCATCAGAAAATGAAATCATCAGAATGCTGAGGGCGGAGCTGCGCCGGCAAAACCGTCATCACAGGCGGCAGATGCAGGAAATGCAGCAGAGTCACGCGGCAGATTACGCACGAGCACTGTCATTATCGCAAACAGCAGCGGGAAAGGATCCCGTGACGTCACGTACCGGAACGTGTACTGTCGGCGCCGTTGCAACGAACGCGGCGGCGCCATGTTCTGCTGAAAGCGATTTGGGCCCGGATATGGGCAATAATGGCTCGATACCTACAACATCGGGTGACGATCCCGAGCGGAGAAGAACGGACATGGATCAGTTTAACAGCCGCCGGGACGAGATGGGAGGACCAACAGCAAGCCACCCACATACCGTGCAGTCACATGGACATGCACAAACTGCACCTCCGCCATTGGCAGAATGGATGCGGAATCAGCAGTCACAGTTCGACCGAATGACGGACGTGTTCGCCGAAGCTATTCGGTCAACGCGCTCGGTCGAAAGCCCCCGATACGCGTCCAGTCAGGACGAGCCGCGTATGGCAGCGTTGATGGCACGGCAGTCTAGCGCAAAAGACTTGCCAGTGTTCAATGGGGACGTTATGGAATGGCGTGCGTTTAAAGCACAATATGATCAGTCGTCGGAATTATGCAGTTTAAATCCGGCAGAAAATTTAATTCGTCTGCAGCGCGCCCTGAAAGGGAAAGCGCGGGACACGGTTGCACCATTGCTGGTGGACCCGCATAATGTTGCAAAAATTATGCAAATTTTGGAGCGATGTTTTGGTCAGCCGGACAAAATAATCGCAACTATGTTGGAAAAGGTGAGACATCTGCCACGTCTCACAGACTCCAGTGATACGGGAAGTTTAACTGAGTTCGCGATCGCGGTGACGAATGCTGTGGCCACCGTCGAAGGTCTCGATTCCCGATATCTAGCCGCACCCCAACTACTATGTGAGATGGTTGGAAGACTACCATTACCAGCGCGGATGGCATGGTTCGCTACAAGAGCTTCGTCAGATTCCAGTACAATACAAGATTTTGCAAACTGGCTCACGATGATAACGGATGCCGCCCCCAAGCACGGAGGACAAGATACGTCGCTAGTACCGGGACAGAAAAATAAAAAATATGCACAAATTAATTTTGCTATATCGAACGCAAAAGACGCGCCGCGAAAATGTGCGATTTGCGATATGACGTCACACAGCACGGCCGGCTGTAGTGATTTCGTTCGAAAAACGACCGCGGAGCGCGTACAAATAGTTCGCGAAAAAAAGTTGTGCTTTAAGTGTTTAGAACAGTGGTTCCCGGGACACAATAATCAGTGCAAAGTGCGAAACATCCGGTGCAGTGTAAAAAACTGTAATGCAAAACACCACAAATTATTACACAATACCGCGAAGCCATCGGAGGCAGAAAAAGATGTTGCCTATACACCAGGCGCAGCGCGCGGGCCAAGTGAAGCCTGACATCAGGTGGCCACCGTGGCTACCCGAGTTGATGACGCAATTTTATTAAAAGTGCAACCGGTCGTCGTGGGTGGCCCGAGTGGGCAGATAAAAACATTTGCGCTATGTGATGAAGGCTCCTCAGTGACATTGATCGATGCTAAATTAGCTAGTGCCGTCGGTGCGCGCGGTCCAGTGTATAAATTAAACCTTCGCGGTATTGGAGGTATGTGCAGTACGGACACGAAATCTGAAAAAGTGAATCTGACAATCGAAAGTAGTGATGGTAGAAAATATCAGGTGCAAGCAAATACGGTGCGTGATTTAGCCCTTCCCTCGCAATTCATGGTACCGATTGCAGAGGGGCTGGTGGGCCGCGGCCGCTTAGAAATAGTCCAACCGCGAATATTGGTTGGCATGGATAATACCAGCCTTATTACGTCACGTGAAGTGCGCGTAATAAAAGCTAACAGCGACGTGTTAGAGTCGCGAACTGCACTAGGCTGGGTGCGTCACGGAGTGTGTTCCATGATACGGACCGATGAGTCATCCGTGCTCGCAGTGAATGAGACGCCCGCTCCCACGGATGGAGCGATCGAGCAACTGATAAGGGCGCATTTTGCCGTGGATTCGATAGGCATTACCACAACAATGCGAGTCAAAACAGATGACTTGCGAGCCATGCAGATAATGGAAGCCACTACAAGGCAGCGCTCTGATGGTTTTTGGGAAACCGGTTTGTTATGGCGGCGGCAGGAGGTATACCTACCGGACAGTGAAGAAACCGCAAAACGGCGCTGGGCTGGAATACAGCGAAAAATGGATAAAGATCCGGCCTTCGCGACCGCATATCGCGAAAAAATGCGGTACTATATCCAACAAGGATTCGCCGAGATTTTGTCACCCGCGGAAAGGGAACAAATAGGCAGCCGAAGATGGTATCTGCCACATTTTGCGGTCTTTAATCCGCGAAAACCCAAGAAAATAAGAATTGTTTTCGACGCCGCTAGTAAATGCAAAGGCGTAGCATTGAATAATGCTTTATTATCGGGACCTGACCTCTTGTCTTCGTTGCTAGGCAACATATTCAGATTTCGGGAGGGCCGTATAGCGCTTGCGGCCGATATCCGAGATATGTTTTTAAGAATTAAAATTGTGAAACCAGATCAAGAGTCACAATTATTTATATGGAATGAGCCGGGAGAAGAGCCGCAGACCTACAAGATGACGTCAATGGTTTTCGGCGCTACTTGCTCACCTTCAAGCGCGCAATATGTACGCGATAAGATCGCCGATTCGGCGGCTGCGCAGTTTCCGGAAGCGGCGGCAGTCATAAAAAATAAATTTTATATGGACGACATGCTGAGTGCCGTGGACACCAAAGAAGAAGCCGTGATGATGGCACGACAGGTGTCCGAGATACTTCGCAGAGGGAAGATGGAATTGACCAACTGGGCTTCTAATGACGCCGATGTACTGGAACATATAGCTCCACATTTACGAGCAGTTGAGCCAGTACAAATTATTGGGGCGGATATGATAACAGAGCGAGTCCTGGGAGTATCATGGGACCCGGCGGCGGACAAATTCTTGTTTAAATTTATGGATCTGCCGGAATTAAAAGTAGAGGATAGACCGACAAAGCGCCAAGTGTTGAGTGCGGTCATGAGGATTTTTGATCCCGTGGGTTTTTTGGCTTGTGTGATGATAAGATCGAAGATTCTTTTACAAGCCGTCTGGCGTTCTAAAGTGGATTGGGATCAGCCTATTCAAGTGGAACATGCCAATAAATGGCGCATGTGGCAAATTTTATTGCGCAAAAGTGACTGCGCAATTCCGAGACAGTGCATTTCGAGTCGTCATCGCCAAGTGACATTACATATTTTCTGCGACGCGTCAGAGTTAGCATGCTGTGCGGTAGCATATTTTGTGGAAAAAATAGACGGTTTTAAAAAAGTGAATTTTATCGCGGCAAAAACGAAAGTAGCCCCCTTAAAACCGCTATCAGTGCCGCGATTAGAACTGCAAGCTGCTTTAATTGCAGCGCGCTTGGCGGCCACCATTAAAAAAGAATTTACGTGCCGCATAGAAAATGTAATTTTTTGGACGGACTCGACAACAGTGCTATGTTGGCTGCGAACTGATCCGCGCACGTACTCAGCTTTCGTCGCCAATCGCCTCGGCGAAATTGATGAACTACAAGTGCGGCGAACTGGAAGTGGGTGCCGACAAAATATAATTCAGCCGACATCGGTACGCGAGATGGGGAGCCGCCCGATTTATCACCTTCAGGGCCATGGTTTAGTGGACCAGCCTTCCTGAAAAAAGATGAATCCGAGTGGCCTCGTGAAAAAACGCCGCCGCAGCCCGACAAAGAAATTTTGGAAATGCGACCCACCACTATCGCACACATACAGCGCGCCCGCTTAGGAGACGGCGCACTACCAGACGTGCACCGATTTTCATCATGGACGAGGTTGATACGCGCCACAGCATGGGTGCGGAGGTTCGCCTGGAATGCGCGACACCGCACGCAGAGATTGCATCACAGCGACCTGCTAGCCGACGAACGGGATGGAGCTGAACGCGCATGGATACGGCGCGCACAGGAAGATGCGTTCGGTCACGAGATTCAAGCGTTGCAGCGGGGGGAGCCTCCCCCACGTACCGGTCGTCTATACACCGTGACCCCACACATAGACACGCACGGAATAATACGCATGGGCACCCGATTGATCGCGACTTCAGTGCCGGACATACCGGCGGGATTAAGGGAGCCGATCATATTAGATGGCAGCCATCCATATACCAGATTAATGATAAGACATTATCATGAGCGCAGAAACCACCCTGGGCCCGAAGTAACAGTGAGCGATGTGCGAGAAAATTATTTTATATTCCGTCTGCGACCAGCAGTACGCCGCGCGCACTTTGAATGCCAAGTGTGTCGGATCAGACGAAGCAAACCGCAATCTCCGCTTATGGGCCAATTACCCAATGCGCGCCTGGCGCATCACCTACCTCCATTCACACATTGTGGACTCGACTACTTTGGGCCCATACAGGTCACGATCGGCCGTCGCCGAGAAAAAATGTATGGAGCACTCTTCACATGTCTCACGACACGAGCTGTGCACTTGGAACTGGCGAGCTCGTTGAGTGCAGATTCAGCGGTCATGGCTCTGAGAAGAATGGCCGCGCGCCGCGGTCATCCGAGATATATGTACTCTGATAATGGTACAAACTTCAAAGGAGCCGCAAAGGAAATAACCGCGGCGCTGATGGAAGTAAAACAAGCAGCGCAAATGAAAGACCACTTGGCGGCCCGGAACATAGATTGGGCGTTCAATCCTCCATTAGCACCGCACATGGGCGGGGCGTGGGAAAGCCTCGTGCGCTCGGTCAAGCGGGCACTCGAAATGACGCTGAAAGACCGGGCGCCGCGAGTTGAAACATTAATCACAGCCCTCGCGGAAGCCGAATTTACCGTGAACAGCAGACCGCTGACTCATGTGTCAGTTGACCCGGATGACGGCGAGCCACTCACACCGAATCACATTTTGATGAACACGGCTGGACGACATATGCATCTGGCCGCGTATGGACCGCTGGATGAACAGATCTGCCTGAAAAAACAGTGGCAGTTCTCTCAACAGTTAGCAGATATGTTCTGGAGACGCTGGATGCGGGAATATTTACCGACGCTCGCTCAGAGGCGTAAATGGCAAGAACCCGCACCGCCCGTATGTGCAGGAAGGATGGCTATCATCGCCGACGCGGTAATAGCTGGCCGCGAGGGATCATAACACAAGCCATTCCAGCGGCAGACGGCCAGATACGCATCGTCCGCATAAAAACCTCAACCGGAGAATACACGCGGCCCGTGACTAAGATCGTCGTGCTGCCCACCGAGCCGATTCAGGAAGCGGCCGCCCATGCAGCAGGTCAAGATCAGCAGCCTTCATAGATGACACTGGAATCGTCGAGGATCCTGTGCGTCCTTCTGGTATGGCCAAAGCCATACGGGGGGAGTGGTTCGCACAGGATCAAAAATCGAAGATTAAAAATATTTTTTTTGCTTAATTTTGAAATATGATATAATATTAAGTATTTAAAAATAAATGTCTTGAATCGTGGATAGGGTCCAGGCCGTAAAGGCAAAATAGCTTAAGAACAATTGTAAATATATTTTTGCTAATTATGTATATACTGTCAATGAGGGTCCCGTTAATGAGTCATCCATTAGAGCGACGACCGCGGCCGAGGGAGAGAGATTAAAATCTCACGATGAGTCACTCGGGCCGCGGGCGCGCTTAATTAAATATTTTAAATTTTGTTTTGAGATAAAATCGCAAAGTAAAAATCAGGTAGTCGCCTACGGAGCGGTCAGCTACAGTGTACTTGCCCGCATCTCTGTACCAATAGAAATACGGGCAGGTAACAACCGACACCCACACGGCTCGTGACTTGAGATAGCGCGCCGTACATTTTTTCGTACGGCGCTAAATTTAGATTCACGATCGCTAGAGAGCTCAATAATCAAAGTGTGAGGTGTCATTTTCTTCAGAAAAACAAGGGCTACCTGATGCGATAATAATAATTTAGATATTTTCATAAATAAAAAAGTTTCATTTTTTGTCACATGCACGCGATTTGCAAGCGCTGACATGCCCGGACAGTAATCTGCGTATTACACCCACATGCGGGCATGTCAGACGCACATTTTGACATATGACTCATTAGCGGGAGATATGAGAGAGCGGATTTATCTTAAAAAATATCCGCGCGCCGCGAGATATGCGCCGCCGATGCACGGTATCGCCGGCGCCCAGCGGTCGTTCCGCTAGGCCGAGTGCACAGCTTCCGTGGTCCACCACGTTACGCCGATGCCTACAATAAAGATGTAAATCCCCTCTCTCAGTAATCCCTTTTTGGCAGTTATTTTCCCGTTATTTTGGCTGGACCCAAATAAAAAGGCTGCGAAAACCTAGCGAAATCACAGTGCTCTCAGTGCCCTAGTGCCAGTAAATATTTGTTGCCGTGTTTGTGCGACAAATAGTTTTTTATAACGTCACTCTGCCCGTTTTTCGCTAGGTTTCCTTCTGAAACAAAAACTCTGCTTTTTATTTTCTTGTGTGTAAATTGTTGTGAATTAAAACCCCTGAAGAAACACCGTCGAACGTAGCGTTGCTCTCCGGTGTTTCAAAGTATCATCATCATCTACAAGATTTAGAAGCGAGTTGTGACTCATCGTCAGTGACGTCACGACGCCCGGAGCACAGCAGACAGGCGAGTAATCGGTGATCCACCCTATTCTAAAATAATTATTTCTTACGGGCGTGTCTGTCCGTAACAATATGATAAATCAAATGATATTTATAGTTTGGAGTCGTTTTACGTATATGTTGTCAGTATTCATTATATTTATAATAAAATCTCCTACTATTACATTTGTATTTTTATATTGAACACCACTGAACACCACTTTTGAAAATACGCTAAAAAATCACTTTTACTAGCATTCGGAGAGTGATACACAATTGCATAAGTACCTCTTTCGATACCCACTTTAATTTGTATTCTCAATATCCAGCAATTTGATTCATATTGTTGATTTGATGTTATCTGGAACGAGATATTGTCTTGGATCATAATTATTACTCCTCCTGTTTTTCTACTGTGTGAATTACATCTGACAGTCTTGTATCCTTGATGTTTTATTTCTCCATCTTTAATATCTTCTGTCACATGCGTTTCACTCATCATTAGCATTGTTGGTTTCGTCTCCTCTAAAAGAATTGCCACATCTTCATAATTTGAAATAGCACTCTGCATATTTAAGTATTTTATTTCTCGCTCGAATATTGATTTCTGTTTTTTATTGAGCCTAAAAAATTTTTTTTTTTCTTTTCAGCTTCCATTTTTCTTGTGTATATTGGACATTTTTTACTCCATGCTGGATGATTTGACTTAAGTTGTAATGTTAGTCGTTTGTTTGTTAGGACACAGTTGATATATTGCATATTTTCGTTTCCTTGTTTACATTCGTTACTGTCGTGTGCCTGGGAGCATTCTCCATATGATTTTTCATTTTTGCACTCTTGTGCTTTGTGGTTATATTCATTGCAGTTATAACATCTCATGGAATGAAAGAGCGATATGCTGTTACTGTTTATTTCTTCCCGGAGATAGGCCCCGGAAGCAAGTTAAAGTGTACAATAAATATTTTATGTAATGACGAATAAAGAAATAGATGACGCGTGGAAGTCTGCCCAATCTTACGGCAGAAGCCCGACTGGTGTGGTGCCGCCAAGTCCCTAGCTCGACCCTTTTGTTTATATCGCTGAGATTTTTATTATGTTAATATAAACAAAACTCTGGGTCGGGCGATAGGTACATGGCACAGGGTTGAACAGGTACCGCTACAGCACTCCCCTTCCAGCAGCTTCCTCGATGGGTGGAGTGGGTGCGAAGAATGCTGCGATGCTGGTTGTTCGGTGCTCCGCGATGTTCTAGTTTATTACTGGCTGTTGCTTGTTGCGAGCGCCCGACAACCGCTGTCCGGTGAGTCGTGGACGCATGGTATGCCGATGCTCGCAGGTGAGAGCGCGCGGTGAGTCGGCGCTGGTTGAGTTGGCAACGCTCAGTGAGTCGGCGTTGCTGGTGGTGGTGATGGTTGAGTGCAGGCGGAGAAGCGTGGGCGACTTGTATCCCCCTGGGCACCCCTGGGTTGATGGTTGGTGCTCTGTGAATCGGCGCGGGTTGTTGTTGCATGGTGGGTCGGCATGGGTTGCTGGTGCACGGTGAGTCGGCACGGGTTGCAAGTACATGATGAATCGGTACAGGTTGCTGCGAACGCGCAGTGAGTCGGCGTTGCAGAATGGAACGCACAGTGAGTCGGCGTTGTTGGCGCACGGTGAGTCGGCGCTGGTCGCTGGTTACGAGCGCCCGACAACCGCCGTCCGGTGAGTCGAGGACGCATGGTATGTCGGTGCTCGCAAGTGTGAGCGCGCGGTGAGTCGGCGCTTGTTGACTTGCCAACGCTCAGTGAGTCGGCGTTGCTGGTATTGTTGGTGACGAATGTCCGACATTCGCAGTCTTGTAGTTGAAGATGCTGGAGATGCAGGTGCTCGCCATTGTGAGCGCACAGTGAGTCGGCGCTGAATGAGTCAGTTGATGAACGGCCAGGCATAACATTTGGTTATGCAATTGGCCCCTGTTTTGCTGCTTCCGCCCGTGTCCTTTGTCACATCACTGTTCACTTGAGATCGCGTCTTTCATCCGTCGGCTTCCCAAATCGAAAATAAACTGTATCACGTCGGGGTCACCACTGTTGTGAATGTTCGTGGTCGATGGAATGAAAGAGCGATATGCTGTTAATTTCTTCCCGGAGATAGGCCCCGGAAGCAAGTTAAAGTGTACAAGAAATATTTTATGTAATGACGAATAAAGAAATAGATGACGCGTGGAAGTCTGCCCGATCTTACGGCAGAAGCCCGACTGGTGTGGTGCCGCCAAGTCCCTAGCTCGACCCTTTTGTTTATATCGCTGAGATTTTTATTATGTTAATATAAACAAAACTCTGGGTCGGGCGATAGGTACATGGCACAGGGTTGAACAGGTACCGCTACAGATACATTATCAAAAATCGTACACCGGTTCCAACCTATATTTATTTTTCCTTTTTTTAACATTTCCGTGTGTGTGTTACCGTCAACTTCAAGAAATATTATATAGCTATCATAGCCCCTTTTGTTTTTATATTCTTTTGTGTATTTGACCGATATTTTAAATGCATTGCTTAAGTATTCATTTTGTTTCCTTATTTTGTATTCAATTTCTTCGGGGGTATGTTTATCATCAAGTCCAACAATTTTCACCATTGGATTTTTTGCCTTTGTTAAAAATACTTTGTAACAATAGTTACAAAGTATTTTTCTCCCATTTTGTTATTAAATTCATTTTGCATTTTTATTGTTCCTTCAGTATTTTTACATTCCACTATTATCGATCCTTGTTTGAACTTTCTAATACCCACAATACCAATATCTATTGGGTCTATGTTACCTTTTATTGCATTTTGGGTTTCACTATTGTTTTGTTCCTTGTTTTTTAGTTTCACAATGACGATTGGTTCGAAGGATTTTAATGCGTGTGTAAAAGTTTTTTTTGACTTTTATGTTTACTATTTATATTTTTAATGTCTGTAATCTCCTTTCATATTCTGTTTTCACCAGTAATTTCGGCCATTTTTGCCGCCATTTCGCTAATTACTCCTAAAATAGTAATTACCTTGGGGTTCAGTTTATTCATTTGCTCTTTGCTAAGTTTCGTTGCCGTGTCATTGATACAATTTTGCATCTGTTTTACCGCATCTGTTGCATTTTTTATAAAACTCTGGAGATCCATCTTGAGTTACTTTTATTTATTTGATATCCACAGAAAATTGAGTCTTCTTTCTTATTTGTTCGAGTCACCAATCTATTTCGCCAGATATCTATATTTAACTTGTCTTTCAACAATATCCACAAAAAATGGGAACTTCTCTCTTATTTTTTTTGAGTCACCAATCTATTTCGTCACATGTCTATGGTTAACTTATCTGTCATCAGAATTTTTATACTGTATATTTCACAGTTTGACTGTTTATTCTGTATAAAGAATGGAAGATAAAGTTTAAGAAGGTTAATCCAATTTTTGTCTTTTAAACTGTATACCACTTTTGCGTGACAAAATACTATTTCTTCACTTTTTTCACTCAAACTTTTAGCTGACCCAAATGGTACATATTTGACAGTTGGAAAATACAGTATTTCTTATTTTGTTATAGTACCAGGTAAAGTGTCCGCCAGTTAGCAAAGGAAATACATAAAAACACTTAGCTTCACGTTAAGCATCCCACGGCAGCAAAATGCAGATTCATTAAATTATTTAAACATTTTAAGTTTAAAAAACAGATGCACAGCTCTTGACATTTTTAATTTGTATAAGATCTGTCGAAACCAATTTAATTGTCCACCCCTACTATCACTTATCAACATCCACGTCCCAGTAAGACCTACTAGAACGCAGTCCATCTTCCAAATTCCTGTTGCTCATACCGATTCCGGATTACGCTCCCCCATAGTGAGAATGTGCCGAGTCTACAATGACTTCGATATCTATCATGTGTCTCTATACCACCTAAGATCGCAAGTGAACATAATTCTGCAAAGCAACATTGAATTAATACTTGATTAATAATTTAATATTGTTTAAATGCTGCGTTGCAAGATATAAATAAAGTTAGGCTTACCTTAATAAGTATATTTTAATATTATTATTTACTTTATTATGTCTACTCACTACTGTTACAATTGATGTCTTTTATTTTAACATGCTTATATTATTATTATGTGCTACTTCAAAATTATTTCTATGTGAGATATATATGTTAGGATATAAGTTAATAAGTTCATTACTATCTATTTACACTCTCATACATTTATACATATCATTTCTTATATCTGTTAATATTTCCAAACAAATAAATAAATAATTTTTTGTGATTTTTCTTTTTACGAAAAAACCATAAAAACATGCGTATATTAAAAAAAACACACACATTCATATTATTTTATCGCAAGTGTCGAAATACAATGATTTTTTTATCATTTAAGTAAAAAAAAAAATCTTTTTTTGAATTTCCGTAATGTTGCCAGCGCAACATTTTCTGAAAAATAATAATAATTTTTTATTTGTTTATTAGAGACAACACTACTATTAATAATAATAATCTTCTTCTGTGTGGTATATTTTGTTGCACGGCACGGCACACGACGGGACATCGCACTCATAACACATAAATATGATACACTTTCACACACACACAGATTTCAAATAAACGCAACAAAATTGCGTGTATTTTTGATAATAAATCACTATTAGTATTCAATTGAATCATAAATCAACAAAAACTGACAAATATCGCAAAACATATCGTATATATTTGTATATACGTATACAAATAAATCGAAAATCGAAAAAAATAAATTGTATATCCCGCGCACATTGCGCGTGACCTTGACGATGGAATATTTGAATTTCGATTGCACAACACGCGATCGGGGCGCCATCTATAACAATTCTATACGATTTTGACGGCAGAAAAACTTCTGTTTTGATTGTTGATTTAAAATATAATCCGTGATCTTTTTGAGTTGAAAATGGAACGACAGGTCACAACAGGATTTCTCTATTGGGAAAAAATTACGTTTTTCAAATTCGATACGCGGCCGTTGATAAATAATTTATTTTGTGCCTGTCGCATATATGCGACGCGGCCCCAGGCTCATTAAAAAAATAATTTGATCTATATATTTTATTACAAAAAAAATATAAAAATCAAAATACTATAGGTTTGTAAAAAAAAATATATTGAAAATATTAGGAAAAATGGCAAAAAATAAAACAATTATTTAAACGAATTTAAAAAATTATAAGTACGTAACACAATCAGATAAGCCAACACTTTCGTCATCAGACACATTAAAAATTAAATTATTTTCATCGGTGAAATCGTCAAATGCAATTTCCCATTCCCAATATTGGCGATCTGTTTTGCATACATGATATTACCCCACTCAACGGTCACCAATATATGGTCACCGTATTTTTTTTTAAGCAAGCGCACGCGCCTCGAGAGTTGAATATGTACTAAAATATTTATTGCTTCTCCGTCACGACATGTTTTAACCAATCACAGATGTGATTTCTACTAACACTTTAAGAGACCTGCATATCACACAAATTATTTGTTTATGTGTTGGTTTTGGCATCTTTAAATGAAACTGACTGTATAATGCTAGATATCGAACTGTCAAAATCGGTTGGGTCTTTGATTTTTTTTAAGTATGTATTAACACAATACTAGTTGGGTCATTTATGTAGCACCATTTTCGTGAGTACTCACCTCAAGGTTTATATATGTCAAATATAATTTGTTATAGTACATGTATTGTAATTCTTTGAATAAAAACTCAATTTTGAGTAATTTTGACACGTTTCCAACATTGCATGAATGATTGAACATTGTCATTAACCTTCCATACACAAAGTTCGAAAAATTCGCACACCCTCGGAAGGGAGGTACGAAAAGACACCAAGAAAAATTCCCTTTAAAAATGAAAAGATGTTTTTAAATGTATCTGAATTATTATTATACTCGTGAAAATCAAAGAATTCCTGTTGTTATGGGTTTTTGAGAATTTTCAATTAATTATAAATTACTACGGAGATCCATCATTCCATAGCCATTGAAAATACGCGTATGCCATCTCTGCTCAGTCTGTATCACTTTCCAAAGCAAGCGGGTGTATTCATGTGGCTCTCAAACTATGGTAACTTAATTTAGTTTTTTCTATAAATTTTTATATTTCCGTTATAAAATAATAATAAAATTAATATTTTTATACAAACATTGTAAAGAGACTGTCGGTAAAAATATTCAGATGCACATCTTCACATTTACTTTACCACTTGGGCTAGATATAATTTTCTTTCTATGCGGAATACAAATTGCTTTCTTGAAAAAATTACTATCCTCATTTCTGCGACAGAAATCTGTTTCTATCTGTTTCTTGCATTGTACAACTAAATATTTTGTATACAGGATGTCTTGTAGCTACTAGCAAAATCTTTAAGGGGGGGGGGGTCTTCTTCATTTAATTTTGAATAGAAAATATTTTGGTTTGTGTGAAGTGTTGACAGTTACGGAAATATGCGACATCAATGTTTGCTTTTTTTTCAATTCTTCTGACTTAATTTTTGTAAAACATTGGAGTATCACTGCAGTAATTTGTATGAAATATTAAATATTCATTCACTTTAATGCAAGTCAAATATGACAAAAATATGTTTTTCAAATTTCTGCAAGGTTTTAATAATTTTATTTGTCACATATGGAAATATAACACTTGTTTTAGTTCTACATTTTTAATTTTTTGAGACATTTCGCCTTATATGAGTATTGATGATGCCTTCATAAGGCGTAATGCGTAACTTGCTAATATTGCTACCATAAACCTGTTGAAAACTAATCTTTATCTCCACGGGTAATTACATTAATGTATGTAATAATATGTAACTCCACGTGGGTAAACCTAGGTTGTTAACGCATAAGTCGATTCCAATAAAGGATTCAATATCTTATTCCAGAGTCCGATACCAGATTTCTTTAATACTGATAAATTAAAAATTCGGGAAATGTGGGAATCCGCTAATAATCTTGTATTTTCGAATATTATATAATACTTTTAGAATGTCCATGGCTGTATCTGAAGATTCATCTCCTGGTTGAAGATATTGAATCAAATTATGTGGATCATTAATCAAATTTGTGATCAAATAATAGAACTTCTCTGTTTTAGATATGTATAAAATGTATATGTAATAAAGATCGACTATGAAAATATATTAGCGTCAAAACCTACTACTACTGCATATTCAGTAGGTATTGATAAGTCCTGCATGCTTTACACTCAATATTTACATGCGCTACACAATTCTTATTTCATTTCAGAAAATATGGCGAATAAGACTCCAGTCACTGTATTACAAGAATTTATGGTGAAAAATGAATCCATTCCACATTTTGATTTCTTGGAACCTGATACCACAGGACTTTTCCAGTGTAAAGCTGCAGCATTGGGAATTTTAGTCACTGGAAAAGGTCGGTGCAAAAAAGATGCAAAACAAGATGCAGCAAGATTGATTTTAAAAAAATTAACAGAAACTGGCAGATACTTTCCTCGAGAATGCGATAATCTATCTCCTCCAAGACACGCAGCTGCTCCACCAACAGAAATAACAATGAATAATGTTGGCATATTGAAGGTAAAATTATTCACTCTATTTATAATTAAAATAGTTCCTATATCTAATATATTTGATATTCCTGTATCTAATATAGTAGATTAATAGTTCTTATATCTGATATTCCCTACACGAAGTATAATAAAATGCTTGCGCTCCGAACTGGGGAGAAAAGACCCCAGAAATATTTCCTTTAAAACTGATTTTTTCAATGAAGGTGTGTTTTAAGGGGTTACGTGTAGTCAGAGGTGCAAAAAAATAGACATTTTCAAGATTTTTTGAATGGTTGTGTAATGTTTTGATTCAATACATAATACCAACGTTTTACACTATATTTTAAATAACTAAAGCGAAAATTTCAAATAAAATTATTAATACCGGACCACGATAGAAGCTCGATTCTTGACCTATGTCTTGCCTCACGGTGACCATCAGTGCTTCTTAGTGGTTTATCTAAATTTAATGAAACAAAAAAAAATTAGTAGTTCAATAGTTAATCTCGTGCTTAATCGAAGCTTTTTTCAAATTTAGCAAAATGGCGGTCTTTGAAAATTTAATTATGAATTTTGAGGGAAAAAATCACTCATTTATTATTTATAAAAAAAAAAGTTTAAATCAAAAAAAATAATCCTTCGATTAAGCACAAGTTTTTAATGCCTAAAATATGCTGTTTAAATTTCATTTAAATCTGTTGAGTAGTTTTTAAAATATTGCGGACACCGTTTTTGAAAATGTTATTTTGAGAAAAACGCGTTTAAAGTTTTATGCATAAATAATTAATTTAAATAATTTTCGTTAAAAAAAATTAATAAATTTTTCAAATTTTCAAATTTTTAATGGTTTTAATGGTGTATGGATATTCCGAGTCATATGGTACACACTAAACCTGATTATAGTATAATTTTGGATTTTTGGAAATTTTTTACTACTCCCTTTCGTAACGTCCCTCGACCGAAGCCCAAGGCGAAGGTTAAGCGCCAAACCAGTTTCCACTAGTAAATGAGAAAGGGAGTATAATAAAAACTTGGTTTTTATGGGTTACTTTTTTTTATAAGTCAAATGATGATTTATAAGAAATTTCAAAAAGTGTCCACTACTGTGCTGTATATTGCTGGTCTATGAAAGGTTTTGAAGACAATTGTCCTGTAGAATATTATAGACTCAGCAGCGTTTTTGTACATGCCAGCTACTTCATTTATGGAGCTATTGCTGATAATTTTGACTAGCTTTAAATACTCAATGAAAATGTCATTAGATTTGTGTCAAATTTATTTTCAATGATTTTAGGATTTGTGCAGTGAATTCCATATGCCAACACCTGAATATATAGTTTTGCTTGAAACCGGCCTTCCACATTCAAAACAATTCACCATTCAGTGCAAAATAGCTTCTCTAGAACGGACAGCAACAGCGACCACAAAAAAACAAGCCAAGCAATTAGCAGCGGGAATGCTTGTTAAGTACTTCAACGAGCACATGTCCAGCAGGATGGCAGAATTCGCTGACAGCTCAGTAAGTGAAATTATTTCAATGTTTTTGTTATATAAATGTTTTCTTATGCGCAAACTGTGTCAACAGCATGTTTCATGCTTCAGTATTGTTTCGACTCTTCAACCTTATTTTGATATTTTTTCTAATTATAAATGGCCCCTTTTTGATAAGCGCTAATTTTTTGGGTAAATTTGTAAGACCGTATTTACAAGATTGTTAATCGGGTCAGGATTTTTTTTTTTAATAACATCTCGAAATAAATGTATTATTTAAAATTCAAATACAATGAACCTCTTTAATCCGAGATTCAAGAGACCTAAAAGATAATTGTAAATAACATATCGAATTATATAGAAACCTGTTACAAAATGCGATCGCGAAATTTATCAATTAAGTGTTGTGAAAAGTATCTGTATTGCATATTTCAAGAAATCATTTCGAAGACGTAATATTTATTATGCTAATACAAAGATTGCGGCATTTCTATCACTAAAATACCCAAAATTTACATATTCATTGTTCTCACTTGTGAAAAAAATCTTTTTTTTTTTTAGTGTCGTCATATCTAAAATTCAAATTATGTGAAAATTATTTTTTTGAATCAAATTAAAGGGGTTTTCGAATTATGGTTAATTTACTGTAAAATTAACATTTTGGGAGTTACGAGTTTAAAACTTCGAATTATAGCAAATTTATAATTATCAGGGTTTGAATTAACGGGGTTTTATTGTACTACAGAAAATAAACTTGTAGAAGTTGCGGACATATTAACAGGAAATTCTGGACATTCCTTTTCCTAAATTATTATTTGGGTGCACGTAGGTTCCAAATTTTTTTTGATGCAAGCAGTCGGGTGCATTGCGTCAGATCCTAAATCGCAAGCAAGGCGGTTAATTTATTATTTTTAATTGAATTATTTATAGTTAAATTTTATATTCTGAATTTGGTATTTTCGTGTAGTCTCTGTTTGTCAATATTTTTAAACACTATATTTTATTGTTTGTTACTGCAATAATTACAGATAATTTTATCAAAACTAACATACATTTTAACATTCTGTAGTAAGTATTGAACGAGTATTAATAGGTTTCTTTGGTTTAGGTTTATTAATAGGTAGCTTTTATTGGTTTTTCATATTCTTTTATTGGTGATAGTATTGGAAAAATACAAACGTAAAATAACAAACTGCGAAATATTGCTAATTAATTTTTGGAACATGTAGATGAGTTTGTATATTTGCAAAGTATAAGATATCGAAGGGAGGTGACTGCAGGGAATAAAACTGTGCTCTGAATACCATAATTTCTCATAAAGACTCGTCAGTCGAAGCAACACTACTAGTACACGTTCAAGTCCTGGTACCAACACTGAAATATATAAATAAGGCCTTGAGCTGACAGAAGACGTACGAAAGTAGACTGAATTAGCAATGGAATTGAGATCAATGGTTTAAATTAACAAATTCTAGTCAAAAAAGGATTGCATGGGAGATTTTCGTGTAGAACGAATTAATGTGGAGAGAGTGTCAAGAAAGATATGTGGCGCTAGTGTTGATGACGTCCTCGGAAGACTTGGTATGACTAGATAAACTGGATACTAGAAGATGGTCTCTTGTTAGAAGCCTTAACAATCGACGACTTTGCCTGAGAAGATGTATTAAAGTTGATGAGGCGAGAGTAAAATGGCATAATGACAAGTTAGTTGATGATTTTTTTCATAAAACTAACTCCGCTGAAAACATTTATTGGCAAATGTTACATATGTATTGGCCCTGTTTCCAATAAAATTACAAATCATTTCCCTGCTCATAAAAGAAAATTTACACCAATAACAACATTAGAAAAATTGTTCTTAACTCAAAAACTTAACATTAGTTTATTAGAAAAAATGTAGTTTATTAGAAAAAAAGATATGTGTACAAAATAATTTATGGAGATTGTGACAATAGATGGTTCAACCACAAGGAATCTAAAGATGAGAATTAAAGAACATCGCCGAAACTCAAAAAATAATAATTTTTCAAAATTTACCAACTGAACATTTGATCTTCTGTGCGCAGTTTTCTGGCATATTCTGCCGTATATATCTCTCTCTCTGGCGTCTCTGGCCCATGTTTTGGATCCCATTGCAGGGCAGTGTATGGTAGAATATCCCAAAAAACTACACACAGAAAGCCTGAGAACAAATTAAATATATTTGATACTAACTATTTTTCAAATAGTCATAAATTAAAACTATTGCGTTCAGTACCACACAAAAGATTGATAGTGAACAAACATCTGTTGAAATCCAAAAAAATTTAAATTCTAAGAACATATTGTGAATAAAATCGCATTCCACAACATGCCCCCAACATTAAACTTGTTTCCAATAATAACAAAAAATCTCTACGTGACCTGGTCCCTTACCCCTGCTGTATTTATTGACAACATGCTGTTTTTAGATTAGTTATTAGTTATTAATTGCACCTGATGATGAGAGGGACTGCTCCTCTCGAAACTATAGTAGCGATAAAATAACTCAGCGTTATTATAATAATTTTATATAATATAAAATAACTCAGCGTTATTATATATAACATAAATAATATATTACAAAGTTTACTGCAGTGTAAATGAAAATAATCATTGCATTTACACTGAAGCACACTTGCTCCACAAAATAATTATGTTATCAATTAATAATATTACAATGCACTTTATTATTATTATTTTTAGTTAATAATAAATTAAGTCTAATAGTTGTGCAGTAATAAACTTAATGTAAGTGTGATTTGGCTGTTCCAAATCAATCTGTTACAGTTATTTATTTTTTTCTAGGAATCTTCAAATCTTTCCAAAGTAAATGATATAGCCAAAGACAAGTTCTTTGACCAGACGGATATCCCTTGGAGACCTAATCTTGGGCAAATAATTAGTAACTATCACTTTGGGTTAAAAGAAATAACTGGTATGTAACTTTAAATATACATAAGTACCTATTTTCATTCATTTTTAGAAAGTTATCTACATTTAACATACTTTTTTTGCTTTTGATTTACAGTAAAAAAAATAAAATTACAGTGAATACTTCTATGTATTTCTTTGAAATATTTCAAATGATGTGATTGGCCCTTCTGGTTTGTGTCTTCTGGTATTATGCCGTGTTATTATGGCCTTTCTGGCCGATGTTTCGGATCCCATTGCAGGGTCCATCATCAGGGAAACCAGAAGATTCTGAGTGGCCATAAAAACCTAAGAACATGATTGGCCCTGTATGAATTTTTTTATGGATCTCTATAGTACTTGTTTCTTTCATAGACTATGCATATCAGATTCATGTCGATAACACTTTGGGCCGATCTTATAAACCTCTGTTAGTATTGCGTGATTAATTACAGCTACAGATTATAATTATAATTACAGACCAAATAAACTGAAATTTAATACAAACGTCATTTTTTCCGTCTTATAAAAATCTGTCAAATTTTTATAAAAATATACCGACGGCCGATCGTATCTGTGTTAATATCCTTGTTGTATGGGAATGCATATTGCATAAGTATTAAGTGCCGCGTCATTTTTTAAATAATTTTCTTTTATTATTTAATTGAATTGTACATAATGGTGTTAATTACATATCATATATTTAAAAAACAAAATGAGAATATTAACGCTTACCCACTGTTGATAGAAATTTCATCCTCATTATTAAAAGTGGGGGGCATTGTCATGTATGTATATATGTATTAGTGTTGTAACGGAGCTCTTTTAGCGGAGGCGGAAGTGCAGAATTTGGCCTCCGCGGAAGTGGGTATATAAAGTAATGTTGCAACAAATACTACTTTCACGAATACAAACCTACTATTTAGCGAATACTAATACGAATAATTCAACAAGGTAATAAATAACACGGCATTGTTCTTCTTTTTACTAAGAGATTTAATAATTAAAATTTACCACCAGCAAATTTTTGTTCAAAAAGCAAAACATTTGTAACTTCTCAGGCATTAGGCGATTTCTTTTATCGGTCGAAAATAATCTTTGTGAGGCGACAGTAGATGACTTTAATGAAAAATACTACTGGGCCAGTTTTTTCAGCTTAGGGAAATATATATTCGCGCCAGAAAAGCAATGGATCGGCAGTTTTAGGCGATATTAGGCTGTTTTAGATATTTTAGAGTGAGTCCCCAAAAAAACAAAATAAACTCGTCTCAACTCTGACTTTGTTTTGGGACGAGTTCACTAACAAGTCATGTACACAAACCAATATCTTTATTCTTTGTAACAAAAACAAACAAATAAAGTTATATTTCAATTTAACTTACCAGATTTCTTATCGAAATGTTTCCAAATATCACTTTTTTCACGCTTACGAGAGGTCATGTTATTAGATTTAATTTTAAATTATTTTATAAGAGTTAATTAATACTTTTACACACAACGGAAATGAAATTGAACGAACAATACTTATTACAAAAAAAAAACCATATGACATGAGCATCTAACTTTATTAACAGCGCCACGGATGCTAACGCGGATGATAATGTGCAGATCTTCTTCATTTATGCTAAGTCTCGAGTCGCTCCAACGAAAACCATCTCCTCGCCTCATCTCGAACATTGTGCTGCAGTTCTTCTAGCGGATCTACTAACACATCTCATGGTCCGATTCAACCATCGTGCTAGCATGGCTGCGTTCTCCTTCGTTTTGATGGAAAACCTTCATGTCTAACCGTGTCAGCCACATCCAAGATGCCCTTCCAGGTACTCCTTGGCATCAGGTGTCATCTGGTGACAACCCAACGGACGTCGCTTCACGTCGCCGAGCTCCAGCCGATCTCATTCATAATGCTTTATGGTGGGCAGGACCCTCCTGGACTGTCCAGCCATCCGCTTCGTGGCCGTCTTCAGGATACAATTTTTAATAAACGGAGCTTCACTCTGAGGAACGAGTTCAATCTTTACTAGTCCAACAGGATGAAAATCTGGTGGACATATTGCTCGACAAGTTCTCTTCTATTCGGAAAATCCAACTCATCCTCGGTTATTGTCATAAATTTCTTCATAACCTCAGTCACAAAACCTCTCGTCGATCGAATCTTCCCTTAAGCCATTCAGAACTTCATGAATTACTCCTGACTGCAGTTCAACCTCTTCAACACCTCAATTTTCATGATGAAATCACTCGCTTGAGAGAAGGAAACCTTGTTTCAAAACAGATGCGAAAGCTCAATCCCTTCCTCGACGACCATGGTGTGCTGAGGCGGCCGGTTATCTCGGTCTGGGTTCGAATTCAAGCATAGACATCCTGCCCCACTCCTCGCAAATCCAAGCTTACCTTTCTAGTGATAGACACTCTATATATAGAGCATTTTCATCCGGGCCCAGACGGAGTTGTGCACATCGTTACAGTACATACCGCTGATGGATCTCTACTCACGAGACAATGCTTGGGGTCTTAGAACACCACTTTTTTTTCGCCAAATGCGGTTGTTTTTGCTTCAAATCAATATCGAATCTGTGTAAAGGCTCTGAATAATATTCGCCGTTGATCGTTCTACCCTTATTAAGGTAATCAATGTGAATGACACCGCGTGCATCCCAAAAAACTCTGCCCATGACCTTGACTGACAGACCCCCCTTGGCCTTCTTTGGTGCAAGTTCACCCGGTGAAACCCACTGTTTAATTGTTTCTTGGTCTTTGGTGTTTTGTGATGGATCCATGTTTCGTCCACGGTTAAAAAACGACACAAAGTCATTTGGATTGCGGCTGAACATCGCCAAACACTCCTTTGAAGTGGTCACATGGTTGCGCTTATGGTCGAGTGTGAGCAATCGCGGCACCAATCTCGAGTTTTTTCAAGTCAAACTATTCATGTAAAATGTGATGTACCCACTCAGTTGAGATGCCTACAGCCTCAGCCACCTCACGTACTTTCATTTTCCGATTGTCCAATATTATTCCGTGAATTTTATAGATGATTTCTGGAGTGATGTCCTCTTTTGGGCGCCCTGAACGTTTGGCGTATCTTGTGCTGGTACGATCACAACGGATCTCAGTAAACCACTTCTTAACCATTGAAGTTGATGGTGCAGAGTTCCCACAGTATTTATCAAGTCTTTCCTTAATTTCAGTGATGGTTTTTTTACGCAAAAAATAATGCTTAATCAGCAAACGAAATTCACTTTTTTCCATTTTTGTTAAAATTCACGAGGCCGTCCGCTTTCAATGGTTGTCAAACACAAACTAAATAACGCAGCCTGCTCAAAATTTAACAGTAGTCTATTGATAGATGGCGGTTGACGGCAGCAGTGTTGCATGATGTTACTGCGCGGGAAATACAAAAAGTCACTGACTTGTCAAACAGCCCTCGTACGTCCAACTCTCACTCTCTGGCTTTGTTCTTTAACCTTTCCCTTAAGGTGCTATAATAAAAATGCGCGTTCCGGCGCTGTGTAGTCAATACACAATAAAAAATTAGCAATTTGAAATCGGAAAAATAAGAACATTCATAGCTAACTCCTTAAATTAATTATAATTGAGATCAAAACTGATAGTAATTGAGGTTTATTTCCTGAAAACATGAAAAAACCTTCTGGCAATGCTCACGGAACGGGCCGCACAACCACTCTGGATGAATGCCCAAGAGCTACTACCGGGAACTGCGAAACGGCAAAACACAATGTTCTATTTCTAAAATAAAACACAAATTACTTTGTTTTCACCACTTTATTAGTACACAATAATCCTGAAGAAGAGAACATTGTTCTTGAAACATGTAGATTTTTAATCTAATAAAGTGGTGAAAACAAAGTAATTTGTGTTTTATTTTAATAATGTCACCACAAAGTTCAAGCCTTCATACAGAAGAAGAAAAAATATTCTTCGAACAGTTCTATTTCTCGCGCTTCCTTATAGCGAAGTAGGCAAGAGTGAGACGCGAATATAGTGTCGCGCTTCCCGCACACTCTTCACGTATCGTCGCGTCTTACTCACAGTACCTAAAATCTTAACCCAGTATTCATTATATTTATAGAGATATTAAAGGTTATTAGAAGCAATGTGTAGTAGTTACGCATCATAGGGAAGAGAGGGTTAAGATATAAGAGGGAACCAGGATAATACCATTCCTCTTATTCCTATTTGTTTTAATTTGGAAAGAAGTTTTGAATGTGATATGCTATCAAATGCCTTTCTCAAGTACATAAAAATTCCCAGACATTTTTCTCCGCTATTGAGAATATGATAGATAATGGATGGTAATTTGGTAATCGCATTCTGAGTGCCTAAATTATCTCTAAAGCCAAATTGTTACAGATTAATACATATATTTTTGCCTTCGATATAGCTATTAAGTTGTTTTTTTAACAACTTTTTCAAATATCTTTGCTATGTTTGATGTAAGTGATATTGGTCTATATTTTTTATTTCCTCTTGATTTCCAGATTTGAAATTTGGTATAACTATAGTTTTTTATAATTAGTTGGAAATATTCCTGTCTGTAGACTGATGTTAATTATATGAGTAATTGCTCTGCTGATTAGTTTATTCGTGGATTTAATGATCTTCACCGTAACATTGTCGTACCCAGGACTTACAGTTGTTCTTAACGCCTTTATGACTTCTTCAACTTCAGTAGTGGTTATTGTTTTGAAAATTGAGAAAAGATAAAATAAATAAAATAAACCAACACTTTCCTCATCGTGCTCTATTATATCCTGGGTTTTACTAATAAAAATAGCTGTTGAACATGTCAGAACATTGTTTGGGATTTTTTTAAATGTAATTTTTTTAATACCCGCTTTTGTTTTACTTTTATTGGTGATATAATTTATGACATTCCAGTAATCCTTGTTGTTTTGTCCTATCTTCGTTATTTTGTCTTTAAAAAACTTTTCTTTTGTTTGTTGTATTATCAAGGTAAGTTTATTTCTGTACTTCTTGAAGAAGAAGGAAATTTTGTCATTGGGATATTTTTCAAAATGCGGTATAATTTTTCTTTATTTCTGATTGATGTGACTAAACCTTGTGTAATCCACGGTTTGATTAATCTATATTAAGATTTTGTTTGGTTATTTTTTGGATAACTTTTATTTATATGGTTGGGTAATGTTTTTTAATTTACGGAACAAGTTTCAGCGTCTTCTGAATTTATTTTCTAATACCAATTAGTTTAAATATAAATTATCTAAACTTATTTCTGAATAGTTACTGTGTTTTATATCATTTTTATTTATTTTATACATAAATATGCATGAGTAATGATCACTGATATTTGTTTTCCATACTATTGATGAAATTTCGTCAATATTTTTTCATGTATAATTTTTTTGATCTCGTCATCAGTTTTGTTGTTTTCCTTTGTGGAGAGACAATTATTCCATAATTTGGTTCAGGGAGAGGAAATTGTTTTTCTTTGATGATCATGGCATACAATTTTTTATCACTGATTGCATTTATGTTTACGCTCTTCAGAAGCTGATCACTTTTTGTTATATATTCTTCTTGTTTTTTTGTTAATGATGTTTTTAATTCGATTATTACTTTTTGATATTCAACAATTTCTTTATTCCAATCCGTTTTTATGGTTTTAAGTTTATTTTCAAATTCTGTTTTTACTTCCTTCACTATTTTGGAACTAACGAGTTTGTTGAGTTCATTGTCAATTTTTTTTCACAACTCCTGAATTTTTGAGCTGGTATTGAAACTGAGCCGGTTAACTTAATTTGTATGCTTTGAACACAAAAACATGTCTGCACTTCACAACGCTTGTGACAATACTATAAATAAGGCACTAAACGCCTTGAGTATTTTATAGTTTTTAGTATTAAAATGACTAACTCACGTGAGATTCCGGCGTGTAGTAGAAAATATTAATGAAAATTTGTGTAAAATAGCACATAAAGAGTGAAAAAGACTATATTCGCCTTTTTTTACCTTGTATCTTAAAATGAACATTCTGGCACTTTGTTTGTTTATACATTTTTTATTTAGTTGTAAAAAGAACATATTTTTACATCTAAAATTAAAACATAAATTAACATAGCACAATAAACATTAATTATTCCAAAAATTAGTGATGCAACGAATACGAATATTATATAAATAAAATAGTGTTTTATTCATTTCCAGTATTCAGTCATCAAATATGATAAACAGTTCTGCTCTTCAAAATTCAGCAATAAATTTTCACAGGAATGTAATCCATAAAAAGAAAATACTATGTAACCAAGTAGGAAAGCAAGCAGATTATTGCACGAACAGTCATGACAATATTCATATTCGGTGTTCAGTAATAATCTTTTTAATTTGAGAAACGTATTCTATTTTATGGTAATCACGTACTTTCCATTTTATATTCCGTTCATGGAAATGGGACTGATGATGGATGCCAAGTTCCAACCAGCCCTAATTTGACCAAAATGTATAAACTAACTATTTTTAAACAATTCATAATTTTCAGATGAAGATAAAACTTGGGAAGCATTGGAGTACTTGAAATCTTGTGACCACTCTGAAGGGACAACCTGTGATATTGAAAAATTACTAGAAATTCTTGGTTTGGAGTTTGAATGGGAAGTATTGGAGAGTAATTATAATGACCGAGTGGTTGTCCTTTTGAAGATTCCACACGCAAACCCTCCAGCTTACCTGGCTGCCGAGGGTGAGGACGAAATAATTGGGAAAAAAAAAACATCAATCGAAGCTTTAGAATATATTTCACTCATGCTAACTATGATGTGATTGTGTTATAATATTGTTCAAGCCATAATATCGTTCATGTAATGCATAAAAACCACATGTCCCAAACCGTGATTTAGATTTAATTAAATATGTAGAAATATCTGTGAATTCGCCGTGTAAAATAATACTTTGTCGTGTAAAAGATCATGTCCGCTATTTATCTCATTTCCAAAGTTAGATATGTTTCTTTGCAATTACATATAACAAATTTAATATTTTCTTCTAATTTTTCAAATTCGCTTGGTGGCACCACTTTATAAATGAAATAATAAACGTTTTGTTTTAACCACAATTAATTTTTATTACAAAAATTCTACATTTTCGAGAGTGATGTTTCCTTCTTCAGGACAAGAAATGTAATAATTTTTCAATACACATAGACAGATATATTTTATAATTATGGTGGGAGGGGGTTAAAAGAGGTGTGCTTACAAATTGAGTAAGCAAAACATAATTATAATAGAAACAGGTTTAAGAGAGGGCTATTTAGAGTGCGACCAGTATAAATTGGCGTGCGAGAGAGGGCATTTCTGTCGCGAAACAAGTTACAGTAGCCGGCAAACTTCTTGAAATTTTTTGGCATAGTGGGAGAACGCGCACAAGACAAATTTGGGTCTCGTAGGTGGAATGGTACATGCGCAAACTTCCCCCTGCTACGCCGTAAAAATTCAAGATGTTTGCCGGCTACTGTATATATTTAAAAGCCAACAAGTTCCTACCCCATTCTTCTGCTTCCAGTGATAGTTTCTGTCTTCTTCTGGGTGCCATATTTCCATAGAATGTTGGCCTAACATTCTGCCAAACATCGAATAACTTGTTGATCTAGTGGTTAAGATTCTCCTCTAGTAATCCGATGGTCGTTACTTCATTCCAAGAGACCAGAAAATTAGTCCTATTTACACAGCATAATCATTTAGCTTAGTTTGAAAATAGAATACTGATGTGACACATATTCCGTGTTCCCATCTCTATTTCTTTTTTAAATAAAAAATTATATCTACTGGTCATCCCTATATATTATGGATCATGACAATTCGAGCTCCCTCATCTCAATCACCAGAACCGGGTAATGCACTCGCAAGGACGAAAAACCCTTATTGCAAGGTGGAGACTATCCTTGTGAATATGTGATGGCCAGACACAGCCGCGGTGCAGACTCCGCCTGGCAACAGAGGATGTGTGGGCGTGGGGCCCGCGGTCATCAACACGCGGAGTTCCCGGCCTTGCAGGTGACGCCTACCCCCAGCTCTCCCGGACGCATGTGATGTAGTTCCACCACCAGTTCAAATCTACCAGAGAGCCGCCCGCAGTACATTCTATGAATAAGAGTATACGCGGTCCAGTGTAGATTATAATACGTATTGTTAGAACATAGAATACACAAAACATTTTTATTCTATTTTATTTAATACTAGCTGTTTGTACCCGGCGTTGCTCGGGTTAACGATTTAGTTATATAACTAAATAACTCTAATAAAAACAATATTTCCATTTAATCTAGGCTGGGATGGATACGATATCCAAGAAGGAATTGTGACTTATGAATTCCGCCGGGACCTAAAGAATAAGAATGCAAAATTTAGATAGTGTAGATTTGTATAGAAAATATCTGCGTGGAGGGAGTGGAGTAAAGGAGAGGGGGAAATGTGACCTACGTTATTCGCCGGGTTCTAAAAAATAAGAAGACAAAATTTAGGTCAGGACGGACAAACGGTGTGGAATTATACAAAAAATATATATTGGGAAAGGGTTGGGGTAAAGGGAGAGGAAAGTTACCCGCCAGGTCCTAAAGAATAAGTATGCAAAATTGGGGTCAAATCGGTCAGAGGGTACAGATTCGCATGGAAAATATATTGGGGGAAGGGGTGGTATAAAGAAGAAGGGGGAAATGTAACCTATGTTACCCACCGATTTTAAAAGAATAAGTGTGTAAAATTTGATTCAAATCGGTCGAACGGTACACATTTGCTTGGAAAATATATCAAGGGGAGGGGGTGGGGTAAAGGAAGAGGGAAAATACGTCGGGTCCTAAAGAACAATTATGCAAAATTGGGCTCAGATCAGTCAAAAGGTGTAGATTTGTACAAAAAATATATCAGGTGAGGGGGAGGGAGAAAAGTTGTATTTGTTACCCACCAGGTCCTAAAGAATAAGTATGCAAAATTTGGGTCGGATCAATTAAACCGCGTAGATTTGTACAGAAAATAAATCAAGGGGGGGTGGGTTAAAGGGGGCGATGAAAATGTCGCCTATGTTACCCGCCAGGCCCTAAAGAACAAGGATGCAAAATTTAAGTCAGGTCGGTCGGAGGGTATAGATATGCATGGAAAATATATCGGGGGGGTAGGTGGTATAAAGGGGGAGGGAGAAATGTAACCTAAGTTACGCGCCGGTTTCAAAAGAATAAGTATGCAAACTTTGAGTCAGTTCGGTCGAATGGTACAGATTTGCATGGAAAATATATCAGGGGGGGGTGGGGTACAGAGATGGGAAATGTCGCTTCTGTTACCCATTGGATATTAAAGAATAAATATGCAAAATTTAAGTCAGATCGGTCGAATGGTACACATTTGCATGGAAAATAAATCAAGGGGGTGGGGTAAAGGAAGAGGGGAAATGTCGCTTGTGTTACCCGTCGGGTCCTAAAGAATAAGTATGTAAAATTATGGTCAGATCAGTCAAACGGTGTAGATTTGTACGGAGAAAATATATAACAGGTGAGGGGGAGGGGGAAAGGTTGTCTTTGTTACCTGCCGGCTCATAAAAAATAAGTATGAAAAATTTGGGTCAGATCGATGGAACCGTGTAGATTTATACAGAAAATATATCAGGGGGGGATCGGTTAAAGGAGGAGATGAAAATGTCGCCTGTGTTACCCGCCAGGCCCTAAAGAATAAGTATGCAAAATTTGAGTCAGGTCGGTCGAACGGTACAGATTTGTATGGAAAATATATCAGGGGGATGGGGTGAGGTAAAGAGAGAGGAAATGTCGCTTCTGTTACCCGTCGGGTATTAAAGAACAAATATGCAAAATTTGAGTCATTGTCGAACGGTACAGATGCGTATGGAAAATATATCAGGGGGGAATGTCACCTATGTTACCCACCAGGTCCTAAAGAATAATTATGCAAAATTTTAATAAGATCGGTTGAACCATATAGATTTGTGCAAAAATACATCAGTGTAAGGAGATGGGGTAAAGGGGGAGAGGGAAATGTTGCCTATATTACCCGCCGGGGCCTAAATAATAAGTATGTAAAATTTGAGTCAGATCGGTCGAATGGTACAGATTTGCATGAAAAATATATCAAGGGGGAGGGGGAAAATGTCACTTATTTGGTAATTGCTATATCACCTTATGCAGAGATTCTTTTTACTGATCTGAAATTAATCTGGTTATCTCATAGACGTCTATGAGTTATCTATGGTTATTTGCATTAATTGAAAAAAAATCTAATTATCCTTCATCCTAACCATCTATATTCTGTGATCCTAACGAGTGCTTGCTTTAGACCTTTCCTGCACAAGATATTACTAAGTACCCAAATTTAGGAAATGATAAAAAGTTCTAATATTCTACCGCCAGTTGCCGCTACGTATCTCTGTCGAGGTGTTTGACTTTCGATAATAATTTTTATTTAATTTCATCACCGCTTTATTACACGTAACATTAAATTTTTATAAACATTTTAATCGTGAAATTATTTATATTTATATATAAAGGAAATAATCACTTATTTAAGTTCAATTATTTTCACATAGTGGTGAATTTGACACGCGAACAGCAGTTGCCGAGTTTGGCCGAGCAGTCGCGAAAAGCTTCTCTAACAGCAAGCATCGGCCTGTAAGTGATAAATTTTTCGCGTTTATAATTTATTGTTTAATTTTAAGCGTGTTAGTTATTTCTTCATTTAAGGGGTGAGTTGATATGTATTATAACTTGACGACCACGAAAAATACGTATGTACTAGCGTTATTGCCGTGATTTTGCAAGCTGTGTCTGCGAGCACTCGCATTCTGTCTAGTGATGCGTCATGCCGTCGATCGTACGTCATTTTCGGTGACGGGCTGTGTAGTTGTTTCTACGGTTTTTCAATGCGAAATTTGGTATATTTTTATGTCTTAGCTTCTTCATACGCCTCACTTTTAAGTTAGCTATCTTTGACTTGACATTGCTTTAAAGACGTGGGTACTGCTTCTCAGAATTGTCGATCGTGCGACAGAAGTGGGCGCTTTTAACAATGAAATAATGTTTTTGCTCGCTTTGTTGTAACCTTTGATGAATCGCACATCTTCCAGAAGTATTTCATTAATGTGAGTGAAGGCGAAAGTACCGTTACTTTTTACATGAAATAAAGTTCAACGTCTCGGATTCATTTCCACGTCCTGTGTTAAGCGATGTGTGCAAATTGGCAGAAGCACCCAATGTAATAAATACATGTAATTAAATTTTTATATGGAGAGATATTCAATACATATTATTTTAATTTCTCGGATCTTATAATCATATAAAATTATTATTCTTTGTGCTAAGATGCAGTCGTGAGGGCTTTGTGATGCTAAAATGTTTAGCTAAATAAGAAATACTATTTTTCCTTGTTTTACTATAGAAGAACAGTGGAGGCACCACATATGACGTTTCACGAAATGGCATTAACTGTCACATCGAAGTTGCCTTCTAAGCAGTGGCGGGTGTGCGGTATGCCATCTGGCCCAGGGCATGGTGCTCGTGCATCGAGAGTGCGTGTGATTTTTATTTTTTTTGGCTTTCTGCAACCTTGCACACAAGCAAACACATTAATCAGTTTTAACCGTTTACCGCGGTAAGATAATTTTGTTGCATTATTTATCTGATCGAGTATGTAATATAAACTTATTATAATAATTTAAAGGCCATCAATTTGTGATAATTTTAACTGCGAAAGTGATTAACTCATAAGTTGTTTTCCTAGAAGATAAATAAATTATTATATATTCGTGTACGATTTTTGGCAAGAGAATTATGCTCCGACTTTGATGTGTTGTTTTCCACGTGAATTTACCCGACTGTAGAATTGGTACGTACATGTTAGAATGTAGGTACCGATGTTTCCGTAAAAAGGTCCCGAGTCGAACAATTATTGATAATCGCTTTAGTTCTTCGCTTATTGTCATTTCTTAATTAGACAGGACGTACGAGTAGAGTTTCTGTGATATATGTCAGGACATCTGTCAAACGTCAAAATTGACGAAGCGACGATGTTGTACAATAGTGGTCAAGACATGTCATGTCATGATTGTTGTCATATCGCCATCTTCGGAATAGTCCCGATTGTGGGATAATGTTTTTGGTGTTCATTTAAAAATATGTTTTATTCCTTATTAGTTATTGCTACGATAATTTAAGAAATCGTTTACTTTATATGTCATTTGTTTATCCGGGAAAACAGGGTGTGTAACAGATCTAGTCCACAATAGTTTACAGGTGGATTTTACAGGTGGAGTTATGCAAACTTTGATGTTGCGTAACTCCATAACTTGAACATTTTCGACTTATAATCAAGGCAGGAATATAGTCTTGCGAAATGAATTAATGTTTTCCAAATAACCCTGTATATAGCGATCATCATCTGAGAAGCGCTACTGCGTCAAGACAGGAAGTAGACCTAACTAACACCTAGCGCGCTGAACTATGTGAAATTCAAATGAATTGTATAGTAATGTTGGGCTCTGCCCCTCGGCCGGAATGAGAACGCGTCCGAGTACCGAGTACGAGACCCCGGCCGTCCGACGATTGCGCTGTCGCCCGCGCGCCGAAGTTGGGTCATTGCAAAAACTTGGCCTCATTCGCTATTGACTGCCGCTGCATATAATTTTCCTACGGTTTTCCCGCCAGCTGAACTCGTAACAATTTCATAACCACCACCCACCCAAACTTGGGGCGGCAGATTTCGCGCTAATCGAATTTGCTTTACCCGACTCGCCGCCCTCGGGTGGTCGCCAAAACTTTCGTAAATCCCATATTACTAAACATTACTACATATTGATGACGAGTAATTAGAAAGTGCATCGGTGGCCCAAAGTGTGTGCGACTAGAACATAATAAAATAAATTTTATATAATACATTGCAAACTTTAGATAGATAGTTATAGAGATCAACGAAGAAGCTAAGGCCCACCACACAGAGCCGGAGAAACCTAAAAACAGTTGTGTATCTGTATCTACATGGAATACGTGTAACATCAATATTTTAAACTATTTTTCATACCGAGCTACGATCTTGCTCTGAAAATCGAGACAATGTTTTTTTTCCTGAAAATGAGTGAAATTTAATAAATTATAAACATAATATATCTGGATATTCCATAACGTATTCTTTCCATTTATGAAAGACAATCGAATTAGTATGTGTAAGCCGTGTGTAGGAAGCAACATTGTTTCGTTGTGTTGGTGTTTACACCCGTAAACACCAACATAACGAAACAATGTGCGTCGTACGCACGGCTTACTTACACATATTAATTCGAATGTATTTCTTGAATGGACCTATACCAGATTACTGAATCATATTTGTTTAGTCTAAGAAATTATTTATTATTTTTCTGTTTAGTTTGAAGAACTATTTTTTTATGAAATTTAAAAATAATTAAAATAAATATATATTAACAGTCCGAAAATGGTCGCCGAAATAGCTGCAACATTTAACTACCTAATACTTTACGCGAACTAGTAGAACTAATTAATAATATTTATTAACATTTTATTAATTTTAAATTTCATATTTAAGAAATAATACCTACTACTCCATATATTTAAATAAAGCAAAACTTTATTGATATTTCAATTATTTTTTAATGCTTATTATCTTAGTTAGCAGGTTAATAATATATTTTAAATAAATAAGACTTGGATTTTTGGTAAATAAACTTGGAATCTTGACGTCAGTCGGGTACCTATGTAAAAAGTTATCTGAAATGACGTTTGGATAAGTTTTTAGAAACCACGTTGAAATAAATATATTACCATCTCTTTCATGCCTTCGTCCCGCGAAATGTAATGTCAGATTGGTGGTGGTTGATAAAATATTTTGTTATCCTCTTAAACCATGGCGTAAATGAAGCCGGGCTTTGCGTAGTGTTTCATTAGGAACTCTTCTATGAACGTGGTCAAGTTGGCCTTCGTGGAGACAGACCTTGGGTTTGAGATATCATTACGAATGCAATAACTTAATCCGTTCCTCGTCGACTGCGGAAGCTGGCGATAATGAGCTAGATAAACTAAGAATTCTGAAATGAACAATTAGCTCGGTCGTTTTCCCTGCACCAAATAATCCATTATTAATTATTTTTTTAAGAATCAATTAATTTTTGTAGGTGTCAGTTTGTACCATTCCTTTTCGAATATTTTTTTTTTTAATCATAATAATCAAACTTTGTTTTCTTGTGTTCTGATAGAGCTGGTGAGTTTTTTCCAATCCGCTATTGTGTTGAATTTAGTTAGGTATTGAAAAGAACTATTTTGTACGGACCGTATGGATGTGTTGAGGATTGACACTCGATTCTTAGAAGGCAGGACGTCACTCTTCGTACCACTGTTGCCTCCTTCACTTTCGTACATCTTCTCCGGCACACTCGTCATTCGTCGTCTTAGATAAACTGGATTGTCTGATCTTTGCCAGGTCCTTCACGGACGCCCTCCGTTCCTGTCACCTTTAACACGCGTATATATTCATTTTATTTAACACCTTCTCACCAGTTATAATATTTCAAGCGATTTTTCTTAATAAAAATCGTTTGAATAAATTATATGTTTTAACGTTATATTTATATTAATTGGTATTATTTCTGAATATCCGAATTCTCCCACCTTCGTATATTTTTTTCAAAGTTTAAAATGATAATGATCATACCAGCAATACATACAACAACATATGTTTATTTTCCCGTACAAGCGAGTGGCCCTCTTTGCAATAATATTATCGCAGAAAAAATGTAATCTTCCGACGATAAACCCCATAATCCGCCTTATTATTAAGATGACGTAATCAGTATAAGGTATCAATCAAGTCTTGACTGACATTGTATAACATTGTTTTGACATTTCGCATAGAAACTTAGAGCATTACGCTCTTTCTATTTTTTGTCTTACTAATATAATATCGTGTCTATAATGTCTATCGTGTCTAATAATAACTAATATAATGTCGTTATAGTGAGAGTAAGATGCATTATTATTTTGATCGGTTTTGAAAAATGTTCTCATTTTTTACATTTGTATCAATGTCATTTAACATTTATTACTTAACTAGCTGTGCCCGCGCGGCTTCGCGCGCGTAGATTTTTAGTACACTGTTTGGATCGTCATAGAACTTTCGCGAAACTTCTAGAACATTCTCCTTCCAGAACTTTCAAGAAATTTATCAAGTGTACAGGAACCTTCTAGACACACCAACACATTCCGTCACTCAGTTTAGAACCTTATAGAAATTTCGGGAATTTTCTAGAACCTTCTCCTTCCTGAACTTTCTAGAGCAGATTTTTCCGGAACCTTCTTGACTCACTGACACAGTCGGCGCGCCTATTTTGAAACAATCATTTGCATTTGCGGCCTTCCCATAACAAAACAATGTGCTAGAAAGCACATTTTCGTCACCCACTCCCATCCACGCATAGCCACCCCCGCCAAACTCGCATATTTTCGATGTGAAACCAAGGGCTATCCACCACCATGGTGGTTGGTTATATATATATATATATATTATATATATATACCAATATATATATATATATATATATATAACCAACCACCATGGTCTATATAAGTTTATTAAAAATATTATAATATTATAAGTTTATTAAAAAAATAAAAAGCAAACAATTAAAATTAGTAAAATATATACAGTAGATAATTACCTAGACAATATGTTTTGATAATTATTTGCTAAATAAGAGCACCAGTGTGGCGTCGATGACAAAGCGTTTTGACAACTTTGTCGGTATGCACGGTTACTGTGGTTGTTTTTCGTGAAAAAATCTCGTCGACCGAGAGCTCGATTAAAAAAATTTCAAGTTCCTCAGACGGGCGCAGCCCGCCGACGTATTTGGGAAATACATTCTTCACGGGACGTCTTTCCTCCTCAGAATTGAGTCGAATTTAAGGTTTTTTCATTTTAATCCGAAAAACCACTTTGCAACGCTAATAACTTTGTGAGTTTTCATACGATCCTGAAAATGAAAACTTTTCCCGAAACATTCTTTCCTGAAAATGAAAAACTATTTTTTGATTCAATTGACGGTCGAAAATGATATTATTTTAATTTTATTCCTAAAATGCTGGTCCTGTACCTCAATTTGAATTAAACATCTAAACATAACTACACTTTAAATTATGTGGATGTATTTAAAAACGATTATGCTCGTCGTTGTAAATGATGTGTCGGAAAATTCTAAATGCCTGCGTATTGAAAAGTCACTTGCAAATTGAAATAGAAATTTTATGAGAAGTAGGTATAGAACGCGTGTGTGGGAAGAACGAGGAACTGTAACACTTTCTCCAATATTACAATGGGTATTCAGATGCTTGGTGTAATTAAATCATTTAAATAAAAATTTAATTACTCTACCGACACAAGGAACAACTAACAATTTTGAAGTAGGGTAGTTAGTGTAAATTGTTCCACACTTTAAGGGTGCGTGTCCACCGAGAAACTTTAGCCGCAAGTAATATTCGATTTACTTTACACGTAGTTTCTCGCGTAGCATCAATAATTATGGAGATAAGTTAGGTACTTCAATGATTGCATTTTTTTTTCAATTCAACCCATCGTCTGTAAAACGTTGGACTATCGTTTAAGTCAAAGTCAAGTGCCAACACTCACTTTATCGCCATAAATATCGTAAATGTTTTTTGTAGCAACAGTAACATCCATACAACTCGATTATTAGATATATTAGTTATTCATAATTTGTGAATAACTTAACTTTTGTTTACGTTTTAGAGCTTTCTGATTTAATTTCAAACCCGTCAAACTTAAAACGTCGAAATTGGCGGCATTACAATGTTATACAAAAACTGTCAAGATACAGAAATAGCAATACTGCTATTTTATGATACCCTTCAGTTGTGCTATCAGGTTCATGTAACCAATCAAATCAGGACCATCATAAAAAACGTTTTTGTAGAAAAAAAACGTGCACTTCTCTTTTTCGTTAAAACAAAATCAATGACGTTATCTAAAAGCTTGGTTCTACTTTTGGAACGTTTTGGCTAAGGCAAAAAATCAATATTTTAATATACCTACCTATTAATTTTACTCGTCATAATCATAGATGTATGGCATATATGCTACAATTTTTTCAATAAAAAAATTCTTTCAATTTAAATTGCGCAAGTGGCATGGATAAGGCCACGTTCACATGGACCGTTCACACGACAGCATTGTACGCGAGCCAGTCCAGCATCAACATTGCAATTTGATTATGGATTTTGCACCGAAAACTGAAACGTCGCAGAACAAAGACGATACCGGGTACATCCTATTTAAGTCAAGGACTTTATTCAAACCCCCCGATCTGAAATTACAGGAAGATTTTTTTTTTAACTATTTCAGGATGTCGGTTACATCCTTAGATTTTTTTATGTTGATGTTTTACGTTGAAAATGATCATGCTGTAAGTATTGTATATCACCAAAAGAAAAACTTGCTTCAGAATCATTATTATAGAAAATTAAAACTAATTCTTCCCCAGATCTTTTCATTATTTTATTCGAATAGTCCTTCGAACTAAGATTCCAAATGGCATCACTTTTTTCAATTTCATCGATAAGAAAATCGATAGATACGTCTTCGCTGCTCATTTTCTTCGATTTATGCATCTGTCCGTCTCAAACCGCGCGGATCAACCGAACGGGTCGATACAGGCTTGTAGATCTTCAAGATGTTGCGCGCGTGAAGGATGGCGCCGCGCGGTAATGTAGACGGTAGACTATTTATTAAGATCTTGTACCGCGCGGTTAGTAGTTCCGCGTGGTACCGCGCGGTCATGTGAACGTAGCCTAATGAATCGTTATTAGTATTTAACACTTAAAAATAAAAATGATGCGCATAATATGTTTTTAGATCGTTTTACTCGTAATTTAGGCAATAGAAATAAATACCTGTGAAGTATTGTCGACCAGTTCCGTCACACTCTGTACAATATTGCGCACTTCGTCAATTTTAGCGTTTGACAGACGTCTTGACATTTCTCGTGTCAAGTTTACGAACATCCCGTCTGCTTTGTGTATTACTTACTACCCTGTATCCTGAGAATAAGCCCCCGAAGGATGAAGGGCGGCCTTCGTAGCCCAGCGGGCATGACACTTTTTTTCTTTTAACTTAGTTTTCCACTCCGAGGGTTCCGGGTTCGATTCCCGGTTAGGTCGCAATTAATGTGTGTGATTTACTCGAGCCAAGAGTGATTTACTCGAGGGCCAAGGTGTTTTGTGATGTGTTTCGCTTCTGTAATTGGGTTTTTTGAAGCGTAAAAAAATAAGGAGGTACAATATCCCCCCATTTCTCCAATACACTTACACCATTAAACATATGTTAAATTTAACTCAAAGGAGTAAAACAATGACTGATTCTTAAATTAAATGGCAGGCGGATTAGTTAAAAAAGATGTTTGAGGTATTCTCTGCAGCTCATGTGAGTGTCGATACCGAAATGTTACGGAGTTCGGGAACTACACACAGACCGGTTAATGGTTATCCCTTTCTTCACTTATAGGGTATTCGCGATGTGTTTTTTCATGAGTCAGTTCTTAGGCTGCATAGTAGAACAGATTCATATTTTTCTTATGTTTAAAGCTTTGATAATTCTGTGTACTAATCAATTTGGACAGAGGTTTTTTCTTTTAAAATAGCTGTTCACACCATCCGATTATTGGCAGATTATATCAATTTAACTAACTAACTTACCATCATGGTGTTTCCCACGGGGTAGCCAGAAATGATGGAGCGCAATACTTGTTTTGTCCTGACTCGCCTCGTCCACGTTCATACATCTTCTCCTGCAAGCTCGTCGATTGTTGTGGCTTCTAAAATTTACCTATATGATGTGAACATCTTCCAGTATCAAGTTTACCTGATCATGCCGAGTCTTCCGAGGCCGTCTATTTCTGGTGCCGCATCACTCGCATCATATAGGTTTTCGTTTTTGCTATTCTCTCCTCATTCGTTCAACATGACCAAACCACCTAAGCAACCATTTTTTAATCCTATGCCTTATGCTAAGATCAGATATAAAAATCAGTATTATTTTTACATATCGTACGTAGAACTCTCATTTATTGATAAGATTTTTTTTTTGATAACTTTCATTAAAATAATTAAAAAGCCATACTTAAAAACTTACAGTACGAAACACTTAGTTCGGGTAAATTTTGATTTATTTGCATTAATAAAAATCACCGCACCCCACGGGCGGTCCGTAAAAAAGGGAATAATCCAAGAATATGGTCCCGTTGTTCATACAATGAAAATAAGTATTTCACTATATAATTTAATGTCCTGTTAATTTAATCTAACTAAAATAATCGTAATCTAAATTAAACAAACCAAACCTAACCAAACCTAGTAACCAAACCAAAATAAACCTAATAACCTAACCTAACCTCATATATTGCCTATGAAATGTCAAAATATGCAGTGCATTTTTCGAAATTTTAAAGTGTAATATCTATTTTAATACTTACTTTTTAAACGTAAATTATCTTTCATTTTGTTTTTAGCATATTCAATAATATAGTGAAATAATCATTTTCGTTGTATATGCAATGGGACCACATTATCTTGGATTTAGCCTAAAAAAGTACTGCATCGACCTTGGTTTTTGACATTTAAAAAATTGTGCGGAGCCATCTCGCGAACGGCTCACACGCGACATTTTATCAATTTTTATCGTGAATAAGTACACGAAACACGACTTGACCTCATTTGACGGTCCCGCCCTTTCTGGAATTAATTTAAGGCATCTTTTTCATTCACCCACTTTCTGCGATTCATTTTCAGTTGTGAACCGCTTGAATATTAATTAAAAATGCCGCGGTCGGCGTTTTACAGCGCTTGCCTTATATTTTCCGCAGGGATGTGGAATTGTTTAAAAATCTATCCACGACTCGGACTTTATCCTGCAGTCTAACTTTTTCGCGAGCGAAAGACAAAGAAATGCACATTTTCATACCGATATATTTCGCGAGAGAATGACCGTTTGCATAAATACAAATTTCTCAGGTATTGATGATTCGCTCTCGCTCCGGACTCATAAAGCCTAAACATTCGTGATTTTACAAAGCGTCGATTAATTGAAATGGAACATAATTGATTTCTGACGACTCTGCTTAAAGTACCATAAATCATCGACTCCGTCTCCGCAGCCTGTTTTTCAACCATCGTTGACTTAACGAACACGGTATCATGCGATCAAATCGCGAGTGTACGAGTGGATCATTGATATCTACAAGTCACAATAACTAGCAGTGATTGAGTACCTACCTATTGAATACCTTGTCCGAAAATTGTCCCGAGTTGATAGTGCCGTGGAGCGAAATCTTCCAAAATATTGGTGTGCGCTGATAAGTCATTTCTATTCTGTTTGCAGTTCTATTTTTATGTGATGGTTATTTAAACCACGCGCTCCCGTGTGTATTGACGTGGTGAACGCAGTTAAGATCAATCGCTGATTTCTAATACTATTAAGTATACGCCTTTTTTATATAAAAATTGATTCTGCCGGGATTCAGACCATGGGTCAGAAGATTATCCGTAGTAAGATGCGTTATGTGTTGCGCCTTAAAAACTGATGGACGATATGGCAAATCCTCCATTAATAACAACGCATTACTGGATGCGTCTTAGGAGCAATCGTAATATAGGTAATCCGTCGCCATGTTTTCTTTCGAGTTAGACCACAGTTAGGGCCGGTTGTTTCAAGTTGGATTAAATTAAGCGTTCTTTTAAAGCGTAGATTTTTACGTTCTCCACCAATCAGACGATCCGTTTTCGTAAAAATCTATGCTTTAATCGACCGCTTACTTTGATCAAACTTGAGAAAACCGGGCCTTACACTCATTTCCAACCAAACGTATATTCTAACGTAGAAATTAAACGTCAAAAATATAATTGTCGTAAGAAAATATATCTGTCGATCTATCTCGCCTTTGCGTGACTCGAATGTTAAATGATGTAGCTGTATGTCAGGCGCGTGCGGTGGGAACATTGAAGCGTGACTTTTTTTGAAAATGTATATAATGAAAAAAAATAGAAATCAAATATTCATGCTACAGATTTTTATGACATATGAATACTATGACAACAATTGTGATATAGAAATATTACGAAATATATGTTGTATTGCGATTTTTTTCCAAATAATTGGTTACGTAAAAGTCATCCTGCGATGTTCCCACTGCCCTGGTATTATATATAATATTTATTTATTTAAAATAATCTGTACACCTCATTTCTGAAAAAAAAACATACGTTTTGATTAATTTTTAAAGCTGGCAATAGAAAAACAAACGCATTAGTCAATGCGTCTTAAACGCAATCATTATATTGATGTTCAGGTTCCCCGTAACACCGCAAAAGCGCTTTAAATTATTCAAATATTTTGGTTTTTACTATTAAAATTTTGAAAGCTAAATGTGAATGAACGAAAGAGAAAGTATAAAAATGATATTATGTTTATTTTTATACTTTCCCGAATTAGTTTTACGGTCTATTAATTAATACTAGCAGTTACGCAATCTGCTACCGTCGATCTGCTGCTGGGCCTTGCGGGCAGTTGTAATGGGCAGCTACGCATCCGATTGTGGCCGCTGCCCGGCCATTGGTATCTGCAATTGCCTGCTGTTAGGCTCTTCGGGCGCTTAGTGTCACCCGCGGCCGATGACGGATCATTGGCGTCGGCAATCGTCTGGTCGATAAAATTTTGTTAAATCTTGTTATAAATTTTATTATAGAGACCTTTTATGTGTGATTGTATTATACTGTAAATTATAAATTTATACTATGAATTTGAATAGTGTATAGACTTTTTATGTGTGTAATGTATAGATTTTTATCTGGTCCCCCAAAAGAGATAATTCAGGTGAAAAATTGAAAAAAAAAATCAAAATTAAGTTTTTAAGAGGGTGCGGTGTAATTTTTAAATTAATATTTTACATCATTGATATTTTATATAAAGTAACTAAACTCTCGTATATAAAAGCACAGAAAATTGAGACTGAAAAACTATTCCTTGTTTGAAAAATTATCCAACGAAAATTGAATTTTGTTCATACGCGTTCTATAACTTTGGTTACAAAGAGTGAACAAAAACGTTTTAGGTAAGTTAATATATATGTATACTTCTATTTGTAGAGTACAATGTACTGAAGATAATGCAGTTTATTTGAACCGGGACAACCCAGTGCTGAGTAATTTAGAAAAATATTGGTGCATGAAAAAGCATAAAAACGGCGTGCGGAGTAAAACCAAAAATGACAGCCTTTTTTGAACCGTTCATACTAAAAGTTTTTAAAAATATATATTTCTATTTAACGAAAAAATTTTAATATTTAAATTCAACTTACAAAACATAAAAACCTTCACCGCTAAAATTTTTTTTCTGAGATAGTCAAGCTAGCAGTGCTGGACCACTTGAAATGGGTTGGCCCTTTAGAGCAATTTATTCATCGGAGGTGTGGGAGATGGAGCTAGTATTATTTTGTGAATGGGCCGCCGCTGGACGGAGATCTTCGGCGGGCGCAGTTTCTCACGCACACAACCGCGAAACTCGTCATCTGCTGGGCTCCGGGACAGGTAGACTTCAGGCACTTAGTAAAAAGCCTTCTACTATTGCGAGTCCGCTTTCCGATCGGTGATAGAACAGAAGATGGAATAGGGATGGATTAAATCTGTGCTTGATAATAAAAAAAGTGTTGAATTTCCTTATAATGGCCTATATATATACAGGGTTATTTGTAAAACATTAATAACCTCGCGGGACTATACTCCTACCTTGATTATGAGTCGAAAATGTTCGAAGGTTTTTATTTTTTATTTGGTTTATATTAAAAGGAATAAATTTTTCATACTCGATATATGTTACTGTAATGATAGTCAACGTTTTACAAAAAGTAAGTCAGAAATATTGAAAAAAAATGCAAACTTTGATGTCGCATATCTCCATAACTATTGATATTAGGTCATGATAGCTTGAACATTTTCTACTCATAATCAGGAGTATAGTCCTGCCTTGATTATGAGCGAGGTTATTAATGTTTTACAAATAACCCTGTATAAGTAAGTTACTTAAATTGCAATAATTTTGGTATTAAAACAAATTAAAACTAAGTATCTAACTAACCATCACGCCGTTTCCCGCAGGGGTATGCAGAAAGAACGCCATATTCCTCCATCTTGGCACACTACTTTTGCTTCGGCTACATTCAGACACCTCGTGCATGCTCTACGTTGTTGAGGCTTTTAACAGGACCACCCTCCAATACTTGTAGAATCTGATAATGCCAGGTCTTTCGCGGACGCCCTCTATTCCTGTTACCTTCAACACTTATATATTTTTTACCCATCCTTTCCTCGCTCTTACGTTCTACATGACCAAACCTTCTCAGAACTCCTTTCTTTATTCTATCTACCACAGTACAGCCAGCATTACATTCACTTCTAATTTGTTCATTTGTTTACTCTATCGACCAAAGATTTTCCACACAAGCCCCTTAGTGATGGCATTTCCACCGCAATCAGTCTACTTTCATTCCTTTTTTGCTAATTCCAGACTTCACTTCCATACATCAGAGTTGGCACTGGAACGCCATTATGTACGGCTAGTCTTGCTTCCTTTGACAGGTTCTTATTGGTCATAATTGCATTCAGAGCACTATTTACTTTGTTACCCGCGGTCACCCTCCTTTCGATATCGTTCTCAGCCTTGCCGTCTCTACTAAACATACTTCCCAAATACACAAACTCATTCACTATTCTAAGCATTCGTTGTCTACAATTACACAACACTTAGTCACTCTTTCTTCCCTCTCGAACACCATCACTTTCGATTTGCTGACATTCATCATAAGTTCGCTCTGCATGCATACATCGGACATCCTGGATACCAGGCACTGAAGATCACTTTCACTGTTAGCCACTAGAGTGCCACCACGATAACTTGGCGTGCGAGGGAGGTCGCCCCTGTCGCGAAACAGAAGTTGTCAGGTTGTAAATTTATTACAATACATAATGTACTGAATGTCCGGTGGCCAGTGTCAGAGCCTTCAATATAAATTTGGTCGGGTAACAGCGCGCTCCGCGGCGGCCGCTCTATCTGTCAAAGTGTCGGACGGTAATGTCGGTCCATTATTTGCTTTTCAGCTTCGCAAAACTTTAATACTTCATTGGCAATTGTTCTTGCACCACCCCGGACTGTTTTGGTTGTTTTGGACATAATTATTCAGTGTATATTGGTAATCAAGATGTCACAGCTCCCGAGCAAATACAAAATTGTACTGAATTACAGGGCGAGGGGTTGCCGCCGGGTGCGGGCGGGGCGGATTTTAGTTCGAATCCTGCCGCACGCCAAGTTATGTTGGGCAGGCAATAATACTGCATCGTCTGCGTATAGTAGGCAGGATATAGTTAGCCCGTCCATTTTCGCTCCTACTTCTAGTTCCTTCAGTTCTTTCATAAAATTATCCACATACAGATTGAAGAGCCATGGTGACATTACGCACCCCTGTTTGACACATTTTTAAATATCAAACCATGATGTGAATGCCCCATTAATTCTCACGCAAGCATTACTTCCCTCGTATAGGGATGTAATTGCCTGTATGTGTTTACTCTTCATCCCATATTCAGACAAAACCTTCCATAACTTTCGTCTTATTACACTGTCATACGCTTTTTGAAAATCCACAAAGGCACAAAATAGTTTTTGTTTCTTTGCCAAAAAATTTTCCGTCTGGCGCAGTGAGAAAATCTGGTCCATGTATTCTCTTCCACACATGAACGCTTCTTGTACATCCCACACTTTTTCCTTCGTTGTCATCCTCACTCTTCCTATCAAAATTCCCGCATACAATTTGCCAGCAGAGTTCAACAGGCTAATGGCTTTGCCATTCGTCATGTCTTTCAATGCCATTTTGATTTCTTCCACAGTTATCTCGTTCACACTGTCGTCACCATTCATAAATCCACTGGACGCCTCTAGGCGTCCTCGTCGTCTAGGCGTCGTAAGGAATTCTCATTCGCATTCCCGTTGCTCTCATACATTTCTTCAAAAAATTCCTTCCATCTATCTTTTATTTCATTTTCATTCCTAAGCATTTTTTTCATTCTTTGACATTATAGCATCGAGACTTTTTAACTTTCTTCCACTATCACTTCGAGACTTTTTAACTTTCTTCCAAAAGACCTTGATATTCTCTTAGAAGTTCTGAATTAATTTTAGTCCCTCGTCCTTCCTCAAACGCTCCTTTCTTTCTTTCACTCCGTGCTTTACTTTACATACAACATACGAATTCTTTGTATCTATTCACGTCTTCATTCTTCGTTGCTAAGAGGTTACATCACGCTTTTTTCTTATTCACAAATTCTCTAATCATCATCTCACCATTCTTTCTTCCTCCCTCGGACGGTCGCACCGCATACTTCCTTGGCTGACTCATACGGGCTCTCTTTGAGGTGTTCCCATGCATTATCAATATTAAGCTCTTCCATACTCTTCTCATTTAATCTTTCTTTAAAAAAAAATGTGATAATTTTTTAATCAATATAATTTTCATCGGGCATTTTTCATCTCACAATCGATGTCGCTAATCGTTGCAAAAAAAGATTCATGCTTTGGTCTAGTACTCAAATAAACACATTATGAAATCAGGGTTCGAGGATATACATATATCCGCGGATATATATCATGATATTTATCACGATATTTATGGCTTGATTTTTATTATTGATATATATCCAAAAAACTTTCTGCGGTTGTTAATAGATGGCACTAGTTTTATTTTTAAAAATGCTACAGGTTTTTTTTTAATATCTGTGGTCGATACTAGATGGCTCTAGTTGTATTTTAAAAAGTGCTACAAGTTTTTTTAATATCTGCGGTCGTTACTAGATGGCGCTAGTTGTATTTTAAAAAGTTCTACGGTTATTTTTTTCATATAATCCGTTTTTTATTTCACACAAAGAAACAAACACCCATGACACAACATTAGATAGAGCAACATAATGTACAAAATAATTTTCCTAATTATTTCGAGTTTGTATCAATCGACGTGTGCAAAAAAGGAGAAAAAAAAGTTTGGATATATATCCAATTTTTGATATGTATCGGATATATATCAAAAAATCCGATTTTTTGATTTTTACTATAAAAATCCGATTTTTTCGAACCCTGGTTGAAATGCGATTCATTCAATTGGCAGTAACGTCATACCACGAACTCATCCCTATGCGTTTCTGATGCCTCAACAGTTGATCGGTCGACTCCCACCTTCAACGCGATCTCCCTTTATTCAATAGAATAGTTTGGAAACAGGTGTTATTCATAAGTTCACATTTTTTTTATAAATGTCCAAAAAATATATTTAAAAAAATGTAATATAACAGTATTTGTCTAGATGAAATATACTGGCATATATTCGTCACCATTGTTTAACTATCTGTTTTATATAAATATTAAATGAAATAGAATAAAAATGCCTTGTGTATTCTATGTTCTGACACTATGTATTCTGTGCTATTCTGAAAATAGCAATATTGGTGGGATGTCAGATCTTTATCCCAATCTTGACAGGTATGTATAACATTGTATTGCCGCCAATTTCGATGTTCTAAGTTTGACATGTTTGAAATTAACGAATGATAAATCAATCAGAAATTTAAAACGCCAACAAACGATAAGTTATTCATAATTATGAAGAATGAGCTTTATAATTGATTGAATTAATTAATTTCAAACCTGTCAAACATAATACATTTAAAAAAAAACGGCGTCGCAATGTTATAAAATAACTGTCAATATTTTTTAATATTTATATTTATTTATATTTGTTTAGCAATATTGTTTAGTTCAGAATACGGATGGCTATAAGTTTTTGGAATAGGGTGTTACGCACATTGAGGGTCGGTCTTATAAACGTCCGTTAGTTAAATGTCAGACCAAATAAGCCGAAATTTGATACAAACGTCATTTTTTTCGTCTTATAACAATCCGTTAGTCAAATTTTAGTAACATTTTACCGGCGGCTGATACCGACAGTCGAACCACCAGTTTACCATCCGTTAGTTGAAATTGACAGATTGACATATTATTTTTCAAGTTTAGGTTGGTAAATGTTTTAGTGTGTGGAAACTATTTCCAGCACTATTTTTACCATTGAGAATATCTTTAATCGTGCTCAGTGTGTTATTGTAGCAACTGCCGTATTGCACAACATGTATCGAATGAAAAATTACATCCTCGAAGTAGCTATGCAAGAAATTGAGAAAATGTACCCTCATCAATAGATGTTGGCCATACAGCAGGTGCTTCCCGGGACTCCGAAGAGATTTGATTAATAACTATAGTTTTTTTTTCAATTGATTGAGCAATATTGTAGATTGACATTTTTAAAAAAAATATTGATTATTTTATTTGTATATATCTACTTTTATTTTTTTTCGTTTTTTTTCACCAACATGTTTCAGAAATTACCATTCCATCATCAGGGTGATGTATAACTGTCAAAAAATTTCGAATGAAATATTTTTATTATATTTTGAGCAATGAAATGAAAAAAATAATATGCCATGGTTAAAATAAAACACAATTCTTTGTTTAAGAAACTGTAATTTATTAATAAGATTACAAATAAAAAATGCAACTGTATTAATATTACTGACTAACTATAGACTATCCATTGCTCTCACCCTCGTTGCACTTTAATTTTAAATTGTGTGTATTTGTGGCATTGTACAGATGCCGGCAAACATGTTGAACATTTTTCGGCGAAGTGGGGGAGAGTTTGCGCATGTACCATTCCACCAACGAGACCCAAAATTTGTCTTCTGCGCATACCCCCACCACGCCGAAAAATGTCCAAGAAGTTTGCCGGCAACTGTACCGTGTCGTAAGACGCTGCTATGCCATTTCTTTGGTTGCAATAGATACAACATCCGTTTTTTTTAGAGAATAGCCGGATTGTCCTCAAGTAGCACCTAATGTCTCCTAACTCCCAAATTGCTCGCTTCTTTTGTTAGTCTAAAAGATAAAAAAAATAAACAAAATCCTATTTTCAAAATATCAAGCTTAACATTAATTATAGTGAATGTAAACGTTATTTTTCTAAAATAAGTTCAACATTAAAACAAGATAAAATTATTGTACATCAGTTAGCGGAATTTCATAATTAAATAATAATACATTACAATAATACATTCATTTTCACGTGATCGAAAATCCAACAATGACAAAAATCCGGTGCGAGCGAGGAATTTTAGGTTATGTTTCGTTTCCATAAAAAAGAGATGTAATTCGCGTCCGACAGCTCTAAAATCATAGACAAGAGCAGTACGATATTGCGATACTTACGGACGGTTAAAAAGGTTTTATAAGACGAGCGTCGGTAATATTTACTAACGAACGGCCATCCGTTCGTTAATTGTCGGTTTACTGACGGATATTTGGCCTTTTCTTCATAAGACCGGCCCTGAAGCAATCGAATCTTTACCTGAAAAATAATGTACACTGACCGCGTATACTCGTATTTATAGAATGTAGTGCGGGCGGCCATCTGGTAGATTTGACAGGCGAACCGGTGCGGTGGTGGAACGTCATCGCGCGCCTCCGGGTGGCGGGGGGCGGGGGACGGGCGTCACCTGCGCGGCCGGGACCGCGGGTCGATGACCGCGGCCCCCGCCTCGCCCCGCGCCCTCGCATCCTGTCGCTAGGCGAGGTCTGGCCATCAAATATTCACGAGGGTAGTCTCCACTTTGCGAAAAGGGCCTTTCGCCCTCGCGAGTGCACTATACACACGTGTTGAGATCTTGATCCGAAGATTAACTCGGATCACACAGACAAAACTCAATCCCGTGTGCGCGACATTTGACTTTACAGCGAGACTAGACGTCGCCAGAACAATAGACACCTACTTGCAATTATTTATTCCGAACGGCTAGACAAACTTTTATTCCGTTTCGACCGCCGCTAATTTACTGACTGACAGTTGATGTGAACGTTCGAGAAGCGTGAAGTGAGGTGCGAGACTGCAAATCTACAATGCTCGATGTGTTCGCGGTGGACTACGAAAGGCGAGAGTTTTTTTAATAGTAGGTACGTACACAAAATCGCGTCAGCAAACTAAGCTAAACGCTCGTTCTGTAAAAACAGAACTATAACATGGTACCTCCTCGCTACCAAGAAGCTATTGATCGCAAAAAACCTCGCAGGAGCGTAATCCTCGAAGCCTTTAGCGACAACGGGCTGTCACGTAAAGCATTATGTAAATATAGGTTCAATTTGCATTACCGTTGAATTAGGCTTCTCGTGTTTTGCTCTGTTAAGTTTCCCAAAGATCTGTGTCCTTTGTAGCAATTTGTGCGCGACAAAGGATCAAGGAAGAATTTGAGCGATGCGCATGGGCGGGCGGATGCTCGTGGCGCCGCGTGATGGTGACGAGTTGATTCGTCACTCCCCTCAGTGGTCTCGCACAAAATAAGACAGGATTTTGGACCTGTACCAAATTTCAAGTTCTGAGTATTTTCATATATTATAAAGATATTCCGCATCCACGTACGCCAGCAAGATCCTTATTCTCTAAGCAAGCTGCTCGAGTCTAGGCCGCTGTGACATTTTAACGCCAATGTCGTCAATTTCGTGTTTCTTCAATACTTGACGTTTCGTTAAAACAGCGTCGGATCCTCTAAATTCGGCCACTAAACTTCGATAATTTATCTGATATTAATATGGTGCCGCTACATTTCTAGCGAGTTATTTCCATATGAACTGCCAGAAATGACGTTTGACCTGTCATTTTTCGATAATTGTATTACGAGAAATGCATAATTTTAAAAGAATTGCGGAAATTGGAATATATTTGTTACTATATAATAGTGCAAAAAATATTATGTAAGGGCATTTAATTATTATTATATTTAAGCAAAAATCGTATATTTTTACGAAAACGGGCTGGTTTGAGGGGTGGAAAAATCAAAAATTTACTTTTACTACTTATCAAATAACCGGCCCATAGATTCTTCTCACTTTTAAAACTTATCACATTTTTCGTTGCAAATCGCATTGAATTTCGGGGAAATCGATATTGATATAGTTGAATGTAAAAATTTCCAAGATCACTACAGCTTGCTCAACAATTATTTTATCAGCATAATATATGTATTAGGTAAAAACTAAATATACCTTCAAAAATATTTTGCTCATTCAAAATATCATACTTGTCTATTGGATGTGCCAGATTCTTTGTTTCTTTCACCTCCAAGATTCATGTCATCTATTTTCTTTACCATTTCTCATTCCATATACACAAAACCTCTTAGCAGAGGCCTCGAGTTGTTTAGGATTAAGGAATGGTTTGTGATCTTGTACGGTTGGTAGTAATCATGTTGTAGTCAACCAACAACGGGCTTATTACAAACTAGGGATGCATCCGATACCGATATATCGGCGATATCTTGTGTTTTCCGGAATATCGGAATCTGCGATATTAATTTGGAGATACACCGATCCTTTTTATTTTCGCACTATAGATAATCCATGTGTAAACGCGCCATCTTTGCGCTTAATTCGTTCATGTTTAAACGTGGCATTATTTATCTGCGCTCGGGGAACCCCCGCGTTTCATAATTTCATTCCGAACACGGAATACATGTCGCATCAATATTCTTACTACTCTCAAACTAAGCCAAAAGCATGTGCTATGAAAATAGGAGTAAATTGCTGGTGTCTTGGAATGGGGCTCGAACCACCGACCACCAGATCACTAGGCGAGCTTCATGACCATTACACCAACAAGCTACTCGTATAATAATCTGAACGTAATGTTAATATAAACCCACAACATTTTACACCTTTTGAATCTTCACTGTCTGCATCGGTATCCTCGATAATTTTTCGTAAATATCGGTATCGTATCAACAAAAGTGCGTATCGATGTATCCCTATTAGAAACATACTTTATGGATTATGCACTTTATTGTATCCAGATGTCCCGCATACAGTCGAAGTCTATTTCGATTGTTACTTTGCAAGATCCATATTTGTTGGTACAGAATCTTCATTGCATACAGCTGGTTAATTCTGATAAATTCAAATTCATATTGGCAATAACTGCGTTTAGGCCATCAAACTCTGTCCTGCAGCTACCGTCCTTTCAATATCTTTCTCAATTTACCTTCCCTAGAGAACGCACTTTCCAAATACGTAAATATGTATTTACTATTATTTTGTTTCTTTTTCTCTCAAACACAATCACATTTGATTTGAGTTGTATATTTCCAGACACCGCTAACTCCATACCAAAACAATTTACAGCAGGTCAATTAATTTATACCTTATTGTGAGATGTTATTACCTACACTGTTAGTTTTTCTAGAAAGTTTGTTATAAATGTAAACAAACTTTCTAGAAAAACTAACAGTGTAGGTAATAACATCCCACACAATAAGGTATAAATTACTAAACCTGCTGTAAATTGCTTTGGTTTGGAGTTAGCGGTGTCTGGAAATATACGACTCATTTATCAACTGTTGTTCAGAAGTTCACTTTTCATACATAATAATACGTCGCAGTGCAGGTGTTTTAGAAATAAACAATACAAAATGGAGGTGTTTCGATAAATAATTTATTAATTTAATGCAAAGTATTATAATTTAAAATGATAATATTTATTGGATAACAAAATTCATTAATCAATGATAGGTGTAATTAAATACTGTTCTTGGTTTAAATCAAGAGCTTGAGCCTCAACATCGATTGAATTTATTATCAAAATCAGTATGTACATTTCTGCTAATGGTTTATGAATTCCTTGCACTATGCCGCCGTATGCTGGCCGGAACCTGGAAATATAAATGATTATTTTAAACATTAAAACAAATTTTCAAATGAGTATAATAATAACACGCGCAAATTGTAAATTGTAAAGACAAACAAATGTACATTTGGCGTTGTATAGACAAAAGGGCAGACAAAATTATAAGTATATGGAGGGGTATCATCATTAAATTCATATTATGATTCATGGACGGACTGGTCATATTCTTTCCTTTTTAACAAATTGTTTCGGCGTAATAAATATATATAATATCTATTACTATTGTTTAAAATGAGGTTGCCAGCACTTTGCTATCACCGTTTTATGATATGCAAATCATTTGTTGAGAAGGTGAGTGGTGGTCAACCAATCCCGCACCGTTTTAAATATTCCGATTCGTCTTTAACTTCTTGGCAGAAAATATATATGGAATACACATTAAAATAAAGCTGAGTATACTACCACTCGATTAATAGGTAGGTACTTACGGTTCTTTTGCAAATAAATCTAAAAATAAAGCAGTATGAAGTATGACCAGCTATGTGTAGGTTAACAAAATATATTTACGCGTGAAGCAGAGTATTGATATTGAATTATAATTATTTTGGTTAATCACTCTGCATAAGTATGCTCACATTAGCAAAATAAATTTATTGTTCGATTAAAAATATTTTTTACTACAAAATAAAGATCTTTAACTACTTATTAGTTCTTCTTCTTCTTTTGGTGTCATGTCAGGTCCCCCCAACGTTAACTATCACCCGAGAGAAAGCGTCCCTGTCCTGGGCAGCACGAAACAGCTCTCCAACACTTCTTATGCCCGTCCAGTCGCGTATATTGCGGAGCCAGGAAATTTGTCTCCTTCCAACACCTCTACGACCCTCTATCTTGCCCATAAGAATCAGGTGGAGCAATTCATATTTTTCTCCTCTGAGCACATGACCCAAATACGATATCTTTCGGATTTTGATATTTGTCAGCAACTCTCTATTCACTCTAGCTCTTTGAAGAACTCTTGTGTTGCTGACCATATCCGTCCAGGGTATCCGGAGCATTCTCCGATGTATCCACATTTCGAACGCCTCCAGCCGGTTCATGCTACTCACTTTGAGGGTCCACGATTCCACTCCGTACAGCAGGACTGACCATATATAACATTTCACCAGTCGCTGTCGAAGTTTCAGGTTAAGATTGTCATCGCAGAATATCTGTCTCATTTTGTTAAAAGCAGCTCGCGATGCTTATTAGTTAGGTAAATAAATCAACAGATCTGTATTTGTAAGACATCGGTAATACTTTGCCAACTTCGCGCTGATGACCTCCACCCTACAAGACATTCTCGAAAAAACTGAATAAACGTGGAATTCTGGATTAAAAACTTTTTTTGAGAACGTTTACAACAAGAAAGCTGTCTAGCTATTTACTAAACAAATTAATGTAAATATTACTGGATACTTTTTAGGTTAATTAATATACATAACGGATCATTGAGTACATACATGAATTACATACTAAAAATGTCTCCTATAACGCCGGGCGCGATCATTGACTAATCTGCCGCTGATTTTATGTCCAATTTTTAGAGGTCCGCTAAGGCCCATATTCAGAGTCAATACTTAGATTTACAGGTTAAGGAATACCTTAAAAGTGTTATTTTGTACTGAAAATTAAACTTTTGAGGCGTACCTAACCTTTAAATAATTTAAGTACTGACTCTGAATTTAGGCCTAAGTGTGTTTTAGAGAATCCTACAAACAAATCATTATAGAATACGAAATATGAGGTTTTAATTTAGCGGACAGCTAAAACTAAAAAAAATTAGCGACCTTTAAAATTAGCAGTTGGATACACTGATCTTTGTCCATGTCGCTGAAAAGTTCAACCACTTTAGAGTTCTGTTGAGTTTTTCTTGGAACATGCATCACTAGTTTTATTAAATAAATATATTTCTGAATCATATAATTTCTAGTTCATTGAGGCGACCATAAACAGTCGAGATCCTTGTGAACGCTTTGGTCATATAAATAATATTTTTCGAATGACTTCGCCATCGCCATCGACTGATTCGACCATCGCCTTTTCAAACGTTTAATCTCATCTTCTAGCTGTTGTCCTGGCAGCCTCATTTGCCATTTCAATTATTTATTATTTTAAATTTTACAGAGCGTGAACAATTTGAAGTCAAACAGAAAATATGTTATAATTGAAAGGTGATTGACAAATCTATTGTAAAATGCTCATTGCGTGCGTTTAGTATACAGGGTGTCTCATAGCTAGTAGCACAAACTTTTCAGGTGGATTCTTGCCTTGATAATGAGTCAAAATGTTTAAGCAACCATGACCCAATCATATCAATAGTTATGGAGATGTGCAATATCAAAGTTTGATTTTTTCAATATTTCTTACTTATTTTTTGTAAAAAGTTGAACTATTATTATAGTAACTTTTGTCGATTATACCGCACTTAAACTGCGGAAAAGATATTTAATGCTTGAAACCTTCTAAGTTTTTTACTTTTGGCGTTTCAACCCTGTGCTTCAACCCTGGGTTTAATCATTAAATATTATTTAATTTGAAATTGTTATTATTCCACGAACCACTCTTCTAATGACGTAGTGTGACGTCACGGTGTGCCGCGCATGCGCCCGCGTTCATTGTGCGGTTTCGAACGTCAGCGCCGAGGCTAGCCGGTTAGCGCGATCGGAGCACATTTCACGGGCGTAACTTTAAATTAACAATATTGGCACATCAATTATTATTACTATCATCGCGTTGAGGCAGACGGGATGTCGTACAAGCGTTCGGAATAGTAATCGCGTGTGTTGACACGCGGCGGCAATAGGCCGGACATAGACGGATGCCGTTCCGGTATATATGTCGCAGACAAAGTATTAAATTTAGATAATGCATACATTAACTAGTGTACATATGCACTAACTATGGGTTAATGTATAGACTTTACCAGTTAATGTATATACTACACTAGTTCATGTATACGTTATCAGAATTTATACTTATAACATATATGTGTGTATAATAATAATACTAGTTTTAACTTTAGGATTCCATTGGATTAGCGTGCTCTGCAGCCTTTCCATAAACATGATAATACATAGAAACTGATAACTTTTAGAAATTAGAGAGCATACATTGGACATATAGACATCATATTTTCATATACGCTGTTTTTTGTGATTTACCTATATACCTATTTCTTTGTGTTTTCCTAAGCCGTGCGCGTGTGAATATAAATTTATATAAATTTAAATATTATATAACCACGTAGAGAAAAAATGATTTATCGGAATATAAATGTGGACATATATAAGCTTTTAGAAATATTTATTTTTAGTGGATAATTCAGACGTTTTGGATGCCGTGTTTTTAGTTTATCAAACATAGCGTACTGCACATTAGCTTCTAATAGGTCACCGGGTCACTCGGATGAGCGGTGCATAGTATCGGTAGGTACACTGACAGTGCGCGTAGTGATTGATCGCACTTACCCAATTGAATCCTTACCTGAAGCCATGTCTGCTTTTATGTTTCATATCTGGAAACTGTTCAATCTTCAGGGTTAAGAGTATAGGCCGTTGTATGCACAAATGCAAAAATAGTGTCTGCATTTCATCCCCTTGGAACAACAAAGTATCATCTGACATTTAGATCAAACTGAGATATTTAGCGTCGATGATTAAATACTCATTTTTAGATTTATTTGGTGCGAGTTTGGTTCATCGCCAGTGAGGTGAAATTTTTACAAAAATGATGCTTATAATTTGTAATAATAAACCAACGCTATTTCTATTTCGGACATTTATCTCATACACTTTATATATTTTTTGTTTTTGTTATTAGCATTCAAATCAACAGTAAAAAAAATATTTCATTTAATAATGTAACTTCAATATTATCTCCTAATCTATCAGGAATTTTGATATGATTGTAACACAATTTTAAGGACGAAATTATTATGAGAACTCTGGTATCAAGTGGATATATCTTGTTATTCCAAAGATCGCAATTTGACAAACGTAATACGATTACAATAAAAACCATAGTTATATAACCAAATTTAATTGTTTGTCGCCTTCGTTTTTTCCCACCCATAATCATTCATTCATTATACACCGCGCGAATTTCTTCCATCTCTACCTGCGTTTACCTGTATTCTTATTTCCCTCTCTCCCCTCGCAGGGTATCCCCTCCCCGAGGCAGATAGACTTCAGTTGACTACCATTTGCAATCGTCATAATTTATTGTGACGAAATGTTAGAACTCACGTTGTTTTACCTGCACAATTTTAAATTGAATGATTTGGCATAAGGGCGAATCGAGAAACATTTGAAAATTTCAGGCAGGCAACAGTTAAAATATAATTTTTATATGAAATTATGTATGTACATCTTTTTATTAAAAAAAAATACATTTTACACTTTATAATAATGTTATTATTTGAGTTACCGGATTATCTGCATCTCTGATCCAAATCATCCCGGACAGACGGCCGGCGCTTCACGGTAGGTATACCTACTTGGCATCTGATCACACACTCCCATCCGGGCACGTGTTCCGTAAACACGATGCATGCTCAATCCATTCCAGGGTCTGCCACTGGCCGTCATTGTCGTGGCTAAGCCTATTTTAGACGACTCGATGCAAATGCATATTTACTTTAGTCTCGTGCACACCTCGTTTACTTTACTTTTACAGTTGAAGATCATATCGCATAAGGGGCCATCCATAAAGTACGTCACACGTTAAGGGGAGGGGGTCGACGAATTGTGACAAGGGGTGGGAGGGGTCCTAAGTTTCGTGACGTCACATTTCAAAATCTAATCCAATTTAATAAAAACGGTTATATAGTTCAATTGTACGCGATAGAGGTAGGCGCGAGAGGTTTATCGGCCAAAGCCCTGTACGTCTTACTGAAAGATCTTGGCTTAACCAGATCTTCCGTTAATTCCATATTAGAATGCGTATCGAAAACGGCACTAACGGAGACTTATCGGATTTGGTTAGGCAGGCAGAGAGACCGAAACAGTGGAGGTGAGTGCTGATGCATCATAAGGGGGCCCCCTAAACCTACACCTGGGTCACAAGTCCCAGACACTGTTCTCGGCTCCCCTCTCTGCAATGCGATGGACCCGGCACCCGCACGGTGAACCCATCGAATGCTAAGTGTTTCGCCTATTCGTCAATTTCTAAATGTAAAATTGCTAAATATGTGACGTCACACTAGGGAGGGGGAGGAGTCAAAAAATCACGAAATTAATGTGACGTACTTTATGGATGACCCCTAATATGTCAATAGTAAATCGTCTCAGATGGTTTAAATTTAAATTCAAGACGTCAGCAAACTTGTAAGCATAAATACAAAATATTGTGTAAAGAGCGAGACAAGGAATAGTAACAAATATAACGGATGACATTTTGGGGTACTTACTAGGGTGGAGCGATTTTTTTTCTCATTTGATAGTGATCTAATAGTGAAAAGTTAGTGCCTCTATTTTGACGCCATGTAAATGTACGGAATTTTAGTAAACGGACCTAGTTTACTTCACTAAATTATAGCAACTATAGTTTATTTTCAAAACAAAATGAAAATAATGCATGATCTTATGTTGATAGCTTATAATAGGGTGCAGTTAGCAACACTCCTGTTGCATCGTCAGTCGACAGTGCACTATTGTTTTTCGCTCGCGTTACACGCTCGCTCGCCTATTTAATAAATAAGCTTAATTTTGTTTCGTAACAAATGTGCAGAGAACTCGAAGTGCATTTAAATTTCCTCTTTTTAGTGAAGTTTGTGAGATAAAAGAGAACTGAATGGACGAGACATCAACTAAAGTTGCAATTGGAAACTGCTAAAAAGCGCAACACTTTCAGAAATAGCAAATATAGTGACATCTAGAATTAAAATATATGGCAAACTGCATATATTCCGATAGTAACACGAACAAGGGTCGTGCAGATGTTAAAAGCTTATCATTTAAAATGTAAAAACCTACTCAAGTTAGAAAGGTTTCGGCAAAGCAGCAAGTTACTTTTTGATATTGCAGCATGCTAGGGTAAAGAATTCGCTCGATGTATCTGCTGATAGAAAGATTCCTAAACGACAATAAACTTTTACAAAATCGATGTAACCGTTACGAAGCAGTTTCAAAAGACCCTAAAGAGGAAACAGAACGTGAGAACCACCCAACTATAGCCTTAAATACTTCGTCACCTGTTGTAGAAGTACTTCTTCGGCATCGTCAACGTCCGAAAAGCTTAGAAGTTCAAATAATTTCATTAACACCATAAGCGAAGTATGACGGTGTTATAAGATTCCTCGAAAAAAAGGCTACAAAAACCGCTCAAGTGGATAATTTGTTTACTAAACATGAACGAACCTCCTTTGAAACATTTGTTTCTTCATCTTGATGGGTATACTTCGATCTTGTTTCTTGTCAAAGTCTTGCTTCCAGTCAAAGGATTGCTTCCAGACATGGCCCAAGATTTGAGTACAGATCAACAGAACTTACACAGGATTGTCTCAGCGGTCCTCTCAGGTGATTTCCCAGAAAATCTGGCACATAAATCTTCAGGCAAAATGTCACATGCTGGTTGGGTCACACGTGCTAATTGAATACTACGTTTGTATGTAACAACAGAGACACCATCGGAAAATTTGATAATTTTTGCTACATTTATTGTAAAAGTGTACGCATCATCTTGGTTCAACATTAAAAATAAACCATCATGAAAAGATGGCACGCGGCATCTTTTTAACAAAATTATAGCCTCCAAGTATCTACCAGAAGATCTAAAAAATATATACATATGAGGCAAGTAATTAATAAGGCCGATTATTTGGCATCAATCATTTACGGGATTATTATTGACGCAATCTGTAACAATCTGTTTTTACTCCCTTTCTTTTAACTCGTAGCGTCTGCTTGTCGGCTTGTCGCTTGTCTGCCGAAAAAACTTTGGATCGATTTTTAACCCTTTTCCCGTGATCCAATCGTGCTGAAACTTTGCAGGCAGACCGTGGCGACAGTAAAAATGACGTAACAAATTTTCGTAATTTTTTTTTATTATAGTATAATTTTGGGTTTTTCGACATTTTAACGGTTTTTATTACCCCCTTTCGTAGCGTCGCCCGACTCGAGCCCGACACGTGGAGTAAGCGCGAAACCTGTTTCAACTAGTAAATGAGAAAGGGAGTATAATAAAAACTCGGTTTTTATGTGATAGTTTTTTTTATTATCTTTTTCAATATATTCAAATACATATCATATATATTTCAAAAAACATAAACGTTCTACTTATTTTTCTTTCGACTAAGATTCTTAGGTCTTGGCCATAAAATGTATATTTGAGTAATCTGGGTGCCCGAGGCCGTGCTTTTGTGTAGACATTTTCTACACACCCGCGATCACCGCAACATCGCCGCAGGTGGGGCAACCCTGAATGCGGCGAAGGTCGCCTCTGATACCGAGCGTGTCACGTGATTCCCCCATCCGAACAAAGAAATTGTCTCTATCTGGAAATTACTGAAATACAGTATCGAAATGTAACGCTTTGTAACACACATATTTGAAGTTCCCCAAGTCCCTTTCAAAAACGTCGATCAGAAATTTTATTTTATTTTATTTATTTAACGCCCTTATGGGCTTTTACAAATATACAGAATATTTTTTTAAAAAATAACATAAGACAGTTAAAGTAATAATACAGTTAAAAGTTACAATAATAATAGTTAAAAGGTAATAATAATAATAATAATAGTTAAAGGTAAAATAGAAAAATTTATTGTCCATTTCCATTTCGTTGAGATGTAAGATCAGCTTTGTCCTATAAACAGTTATACTATCAGCAAAAATGTCAGCCGCCTCTGCATGTTCATTCCCTAATGAGTGTAATCTGGGAATTACAGAGTTTGCTAATGCATTAGTTCTGACATTTCCACTATAATAGAATAATGCACTGTGTCTTGATGACCTCGATGGAGCATATAAGTCGATCAGACTAATAATCTGGGGGCAGTCAATCAAACTATTTACGATCCTATAAAGAAATATTAGGTCTGTTACAGTACGTCTCACAGACAAGTTTAAAAGTTGTAAATAACTAAGGAGATATTCATAATTAAACAATAAACACGGGTAGAATATCAATTATAATTTTGTCCCAGAGACTGGCTTATAAATAAATATGCGACATGCCCTCTCGTGTTTAAATGATCCGTAGTCTTTCAAGCGCACTGTTTCGGTACTTTGTAATGATGATTCATTTTCCTAGGCCCTTAACTCCTCCAACCCCGACCAGCCAGAGCACGTGAACTTACAGTCTGTGCGGAGTCTGAGCGATGAACCCAGCCTAGTCTAGACTTCCAACATTTCATTCGACCCTGCTTCGACCTCGGCTGTTGTCTTTACTGCATTTTATCTTAAATCGAATATTACGTCTTCTCGAAGTTTTCTATTTTATCCTTTTATATTTCTACTCCTATATATATACCTACTCGACTGCCGAAAACAAATTAAATCGCTACGTTAATGTAACGTAAATATCAAATACTTAGCACTAGCATTTCTTGATAAATGTATATACAGGGTTATTTGTAAAACATTAATAACCTCGCAGGACTGTATTTCTGCCTTGATTATGAGTCGAAAATGTTCAAGCTATTATGACCTAATATCAATAGTTATGGAGATATGCGACATCAAAGTTTGCATTTTTTTTTTTCAATATTTCTGACTTATTTCTTGTAAAACGTTGGACTATCATTACAGTAACTTATATCGAATATGAAAAATTCATTCCCTTTAATACAAGTCAAATAAAAAAATAAAAACCTTCCAATTCCAATTGGAAAACATTCCAATTGGAATTTTTTCAGGGTTTTTATAATTTTATTTAACTTGTATTGAAATGAATGAATTTTTCGTAATCGATATGAGTTTCTGTAATGATAGTCCAACGTTTTACAGAAAATAAGTCAGAAATATTGAGGAAAAAATATGCAAACTTTGATGTCGCATATTTCCATAACTATTGATATTAGGTCATAAGAGCTTGAACATTTTCGACTCATAATCAAGGCAGGAATATAGTGCTGCGAGGTTATTAATGTTTTACAAATAACCCTGTTTATTTTAAGTGGCGGTAAATTCTGTTTATGTAGTGTGATCAATAGAACATTCTAGAATACAGCCACTTAAGTGCAAATAAAACGACTAAAAACTATATATTTATTAGTTACGGTAGTTTATGTATAACTAATCATCACGCGATTATAAATTATATACGTAATATTCCTGTAGACCTTACACTCCTTCCTCTTCTTCGTTCGTATATTCCGTTCGGTGTGCTCCGTCACGGATCACCGATCGCGGCTGCCTCGATTCATTTTTGTTCCAGCCAGCGGAGGAGGTTACGTTTTAAATTTGTAATTTTCCTCGTAGTACGAAGATATTTAAGGCGGGTGACTCGCCGTTTCTTTCGGCGTTTCATCTGACGCATCCCCATCCGGCAATTGCGCGCCTTTGTTTCCAAACCGGTCTTCGCATCTCCCCGGTCGAGGAAACGTCGACCTTTATACGATAGTACTAATCTCGCTTCAATTTCTAGATATCACTGCAAATTTACATTAAGCCATGTATTCACTAGGGGACAAATTGTCCCTCAACAGCACGCGCGGCATAGAGTCTACGTGACGTTGCAACGTCGTGCACTGTTCCGCCACGTCGCGCACAACATAGCGCGGCATTTCTATGTGCCGTGGCAACGTTGCCATGTGCACGGTACCCGAGCGTACAGTTGCCGGCAAACTTCATGAAATTCTTTGGCTAAGTGGGGGAATGCGCAGAAGACGAAATTTGGGTCTCGTTGGTAGAAAGGTAGATGCGCAAACGTCCCCCCACTACGCCGCAGAATTTCAAGATGTTTGCCGGCTACTGTACTCACTGCAACATTCCGCGGAGTGTCAGTACCACGTGGTATGTTTACAAGTGAATACGCGTGCGCTGTATCTGTCAAGATTACAATGCGGGGAAACGATGTCGTTCTTGAACTCATCGAGCTGTATCGATCGAAGATCGCATAGAATGTCCGTCCTTCTTTCTCTTTGCAGTAAATAATTTCGCATTCTCCTCTTTTTTCTCCTCTTACTTTTCGATAAACTCATTAACATAAACAGATACGCGGCTATCATCATAACCTCATAGGGCGATATATTTCCGCGGCGTCTGGAAAACAATAATTATTTGCAAAAAGGACCTTGTTTTTAATAATATTCAATTTACTACAGTAAAACCTCGTTAATTTGAAATTGCGACCCAAAAAAACATTTCGAATTGCGCGGAACCCCGTTTTCGCCAAATGAGATACCGCAGCTGTCATCGTAAACTCATCGGGTGACATTTCCGCGACAAGATATGCGAGTCCCGGTGTGTACACGTCAAATGACCGCGTCATTGTCCCCGAAACATGAGCGTAGATGTTGATGCGACATGCCGAGCGGAATGTTTCGCGATTTGTCCCCTAGTGAATACATGGCTTTAGGCGTGTGTTCGTTTTCACCACCTATCTAGCGGCGGGAGCGAGAAGGAGATAGGCGACCAGGCCCGTCCGACGAATTCCGCGGTCGGGAAAAGTTGCAATCTCGCGACCGGCCGCCCGCGTGCGAGCCGGCGCGTCCCCGCGAATGGATTTGCAGCGCAGTTTTCCGGAGGTCAACACTCCCGCGTCTTTTTCTCCTTGAGAGTCATTTTCCAAATAAACATCCGCGCCGATATAAGCGGAACGATATCGCCGTTTGTTTCGGCGAAACAGATGACTCGGTAGTTAGCCGGCAGTGTCATTGGCAAAGTGACGAGCGGTGACCATTGCGAATCTACTAGAATATGCATTATTATTGTCTATTGTATTGTCCGCCGGGCGTGCTGCGCGACCTCGGCCAGTGCACGCGGCTCAGGATACAGGCGGTCCGTTCTCTATCTTTGCGTTTCTCGAATCATTTATCAATATGTACACTCCTTATGCTTTAAAATGAAGGGAATAATCCAAGATGATGGTCCCGTTGTTCATACAATAAAAATAAGTATTTCACTATATAATTTAACGTCCTGTTAATTTAATCGAACTAAAATAATCGTTATCTAAATTAAACAAACCAAACCTAATAACCTAACCAAACCTAATAACCTAACCTAACCTCATATATCTATGAAATGACAAAATATGCAGTGCATTTTTCGAAACTTTAAAGTATAATATCTTATTTAATACTTACTTTTTAAACGTAAATTATCTTTCATTTTGTTATTAGCACATTCAATAATATAGTGAAATAATCATTTTCGTTGTATATGCAATGGGACCATTATCTTGGATTTAGCCCATTTTGGAATAACAATATTGGAATGTGAGGAAATCCTTCGTTTGTATTGCTGCTCGCTATAGGATTATTGTTTGTTTTCACTATGAATTGTTTAATAATTTATTACACGAAAAAATTCTCGGTCGGCGCTAATAAAAGGGTATTTTAATTTACTTATGTTTGGAAACTTGACATGGACGATTATTCTGTGCGCATATAATAGGGAGGTGCGACTCGCTCACGTTTGATCTATTGCTTGCCCAACGTAACTTGGCGTGCGGCGACTTTGGAACTAAAACCCGCCCCGCCCGCACCCGGCGGTAACCCCTCGCCCTGTCATTCAGTTCAATCTTGTGTTTGGTCGGGAGCTGTGATATGTCCAAAACATCCTAAACAGTCCGGGATGGTGCAAGAACAATTGCCAATGAAATATTAAAGTTTTGCGAAGCTGAAAAAGCAAATAATGGACCGATATTACCGTCTGACAGTTTGACAGTTAGAACGGCCACCATTATTGCTTGGTTTCTTTAGTGCTGCCCGAACAAATTTCTTTTAAAGACTACGTAGGTCACCGGACATTCTGTACATTATGTATTGTGTAATAAACTTACACCCTGACAACTTCTGTTAGGCGATAGGGACGCCCTCCCTCGCACGCCAAGTTATAGTGGTACGTCTATAGCGGTAACATTTTCCTAGTGATCGCGTAAGCGGTCGGGGGTTTGAAACTCGTCCCGGTAGTCCAACGATTCAGTTCTGTTTCTTAATTCTAGATATTTAGACTGTAAATATATATTTTAAATCGTAGTTACATCCCCTCCATCACTTTTCGGAAGAGCGATAAAATAAAATACAACACGTGTCCATCGGCGCGGCGGGTCGTCCGAGCCGGGGGAGTCGAGGGCGGAACTTTGAGAGGCGAACGGAAATCTGCGCGTGTAATATGAAGGGATGGTAGGTAAATCGGAAAACAAATGCGTGCCTCATTCAAATTTTTTAATACTTCAAAATTCAGAACATTCTATTAATCCGAAAATTCTAAAAGTTAGCAAAAAATCGTATTATTTTACGAGGAACATCCGGTTGCAGAGCGGTTGCGTAAATTAGTATTGGTAAATGTTTTGGTGGAATAATCCAAGAATATGGTCCCGTTTTTCATACAATGAAAATAAGTATTTCACTATATAATTTAATGTCCTGTTAATTTAATCTAACTAAAATAATCGTAATCTAAATTAAACAAACCAAACCTAATAACCAAACCTAATAACCTAACCTAACCTCATATATTGCCTATGAAATGTCAAAATATGCAGTGCATTTTTCGAAACTTTAAAGTGTTATATCTTATTTAATACTTACTATTTAAACGTAAATTATCATTCATTTTGTTATTAGCACATTCAATAATATAGTCAAATACTCATTTTCGTTGTATATGCAATGGGACCATTGTCTTGGATTTAATAATAATAATAATAATTTGATAATTTGTATAGCGCCGTTTTCGCGAAATACTCACCTCAAGGGCGCGGCTCAAGGGATTTAGCCATGAACGAAGCTTCAATTTGCGACGGACTCAGATTAAAATAATTTTTCATTATTTACCTAATGAAAAAAAGTTTCCCCCGCCAGGTGTCATGATTGTCAGTAAAATAAATTGAAAAGGTTCCCTTTAATGTATGGTAGTCATAGCTGTTTTACAATGGACTGTTTTCTTTATCACATTTTTGGACGACGAGATAATTAAAGTACTTCAATAAATGCAAATTCACTTTGTGGTGACATTTTTTAAAATTTTTAAAACAAAGTTACTTATTTTTAATTTTAATAAATTAAAGTATATTATTTTTATTAACCTTTGTATTGTTAAATGCAGTTCGTTATCACGGGAGGCGTTTCTGTCTCGCTCGTACCCCCCGGTGTGGGTGGTAACCGCTGGAGGGTGTGGGCGGGGAGGTGTCCAAGGCCGAAGGGGCGGGTCTTCTCCCCTCCGGTAATAAGCACGTGGAAAATACTCGCCCATAAAATTCTGTTTGTCGGATGTCTACCGATCTCTTGAAATGGAAAACATGCGTGCAATATATATGTACTTACAATAAATAATGTTTGTGTAAGAACCTAATTTTCTGGCCTTAAATTTTCGTTTATTTGTACCAGTAAAATCTTTCGCTCGATGATTTATTTATGACAAATTAATCTAAACCGCATGACCCTCTGAATCTCTTTTGATCAACCTATAAAAGCATTTTTTTTTGTAAAAAGAAATATTCAGAATTGCATGTGGTTTAAGAAAAACAAAACTAACATAAAACGAACACGTTAATGACGAAAATGATTTGATATTTTTTGTTTACAAACGCGATACATTAACAAGAGTGACGCATTTTATGAATTTTAATGTTTAGTAAGTGTAAATTTCAACTATTATATATGAATTTTATAAGGTACATAAGTTAACCCATTCCGTCTTCCAATCGAACTGAAAAAAATGTCAACTCGATGTCGATGACAACGCATTTTGACAACTTTATCGGTATGCACGGTCACTGTGGTTGTTTTCGTCGCGACCGAGAGCTCGATTCCAAAAATTCCAAGATCCCCAAACGGGCGCAGCCCACCGACGTCTTTGAGAAATACATTCTTCGTGGGACGTCTCTCCTCCTCAGAATTCAGTCGAATTTCAGCTTTTTTACATTTTAATCCGAAAACCCACTTTGCAACGCTAATAACTTTGTGATGCATCCGATCCTGAAAATGAAAACTTTTCCCGAAACATTCTTTGGAACCTGATTTTTATTTTATTTTTCGGGACCTCCCTCCTTACCCCCCCCCCCTCCTCCTCCTGCTGGGCCCTTCTCAAAAACGAATTTTTATTTTTAGACGCTTTTTATTTGCAATTAAACATAGTGTTTAAGAATAAAATCGAAAACATGAATGGTGCAAAATCCGGCCGTCTTTTGTATGTTGGAATTTTGCGTTTGTCCCTTTCTCGCGGCATGACAAAAACAAAACCCTCTTTTTGAGCTTATTTTATCGAGCGCGATGTTTCTACGACTGTTTGCATAGTTTAAATGAAATTCAAAAATCGAGTATCACGTTCGAATAATAGTTAAAGGCGCCATGTTTTGCCAATCTTTCGATTTTTTTTACACTCTCCAGTTTTTTTGATATCCGCTCAAAATCAAAATTTTCTGTTTTTTTAATAATTCGATTAAAAAAATCGTAACGAGGTGCGACAACTTCTTACACGTAGCGCGTAATAGTGTGCGCCAGGTCTACAGCAAATTTTTGTTCCGAATTGCGTGTCCACGGAATGTTATACGTTTTGGAGGTTTTTTATATTTTTGTATACTGCTCTGCAACTCGTTGGCCAATTTTACAGGTAAACATCGCAATCGATAGAACACAAGTGCCGCTATCGAGTGTGCTGAAAATAAACATTCCGAAATGATGCACTTCAGGATTAAATTTGCTTTCATTCGGTTTTCACAGTTTCAGCCGCTGCTCCGCGAGGGGTGGTTCTATTATCTACATGTATCAAAATCACAATTTTTAGAATCTTTATTTTTTAATCTTTTGGCCTTTTTACTTTTTTTCTATATTTTTTTCGTAAATTTACAAGCAAAAACAGAATTATTTTACACTCAATCTGGATTTATTTTCAAATGATATTTTTTTTTTCTCCAAGATGCTAAGAACGGCGCTCGAAGGGCTAGGTTCCTGAATAATCACACTTGGATGACATCATTATGACAAAACAGTATAGGTGAAAATTAGTTGTTCCTAGAAGCTTCCATCCAATACAGAGAAGAGGTTTGAATGAGTTTGAATTACATCAAATGAAAAATTCTGCATACAGGTCTTTTACATATAAAGAATTTATGATGAAAACTTTGTTTTTATGGGTTAAATTATATAACTTTATTTAGCGATTATTTTAATAGCTCTATTTAGCGTTCTTTTAAAAAGTTTTCAGCAAAAAGAAGTTGGATACAATCTTCTGTATTTAAGTAAATCATATCTGCGTTCTAATCATTTGATGAGAAATTACGCACTTAATCTATCTACATTAGTGTTTTATTTTGCCGTGAATTTTTTAAAAAGGGCGCAGTTCCAGTCTATCACCTGGGGCGCCAAGTGTGCTCGGGCCGGCGCTGGTGACAGATATTTTAATCTGCTGGATAAACTCACTTAGCGGCAAATCCTGTGGCGGTTCATTTTCTGTTTTTGTCGGGCAATCAGATTTTAGCCCTGCGTGATGAAAATAACGTTGGATAGTTGTTGCTATCACCTCTTCTCAGGCTTTGCTCAGAAGAACTTATGCGTCCAGCATATTATTATAGACCTTGTCGTCCGAGTCGACCTCATTAAGACATCATTCTGGTTTAACGCTCGAAAAAAGACCAATTGTTTTATGAAAAAATAGTATATATATTATAAATATTGATATTAGGTTTATCCATCTCAACAAATACACTTTTGAAAAACATAAATATCTATATTTTTTGTTTTTTATACTTTTTATATACATAAACATAAATAATGGGTGATCGGAACCCCACAAAAAGTTGGTATGTCGCTGGCGACCTTGATAACGGTTCACCTAAAACACAACCAAATGTATTTATCTACACAATATATGTGGCTCTAGCGTATTCTATGGAAATTTTAATCAGGTTGTAGAATGTGTAGAATAGTTGGTTAAAATTTCATGAAGATCGGTTCAGTGGTTCCGGAGAAATCACAGTCGCCAATCGTAAAAAAATAGTTTTGAGAAAAACGAGTTCAATATTTTTTTTTATAAAAAATGTTTAAAGATTTTTTTTTTAAATCTTATCTAAAGTCAATCAGCGGCGCCGGCACTATACATTAAAATTTACCTATGAAGGTTCAAATCTAAGAAAAAAGCAAGCAGCTGTTTCAATAAATAGAGGCAGGGAGAGTGGAGTAGACAAAAGGCATGACGGGTAGAAAAAAGGAGTAATGGCCGAGCGTGCTTAGTGGCATAACACAGAAAATATGTTATAATAAGAAAGTGGTCATCAAATCTATTGTAAAATGCTCATTGCGTATGTTTAATATACAGGTGTCTCGTAACAAAAACTTTACAGGTGGATTCTTGCCTTGATATTCAAAATGTGATCTAATCATATCAATAGTTATGAAGATGTGCAATATCAAAATTTGCATTTTTTTCAATATTTCTGACTTATTTTTTTGCACAACGTTTAACTATCATTACAGTAACTTATATTGATTATGAAAAGTTCATTTGCTTCAATACAACTAAATAAAATGAAATGATAAAAACTTTGTAAAAATTTCTATTTTCACTTTTATCATGGTTTTTATCATTTTATTTTAACATTTTCGACTCATTATCAAGGCAGGAATCCATCTGTAAAGTTTTTACTACTACCTATGAGACAGCCTATATATTATTTTTATTTCTAACACCAAAACACGCCATGATGCAAAATTACTCTAGCAAAAAAATTAAAAAACCTAGGCCTGAGAAAATCTGAAAAGATGTATTGTGATCTCTTTTGTCGGCCGCGTAACTACCACCATAGCTCTCCGCAGCGCCTATCAGCAAGCCCTCGGCAACAGCCGATTGCAGATGCCAATGGCCGCATAGTGGCCATAATTGGTTAGAAAGCGATCCTAGTCCCATAAGTTTGTTTAAAATTAATATATAATTATTTATTTTGATTCAATTCAATTTCAAAATTGCCATTTATTTTTTCTCCCTATGTTTCTCAATGTTAACAAACATTTTGTAAACATTTGTATCTGTCAAATTGCAAAGTTAATAAAATGTTATCATGTTACTGGTGTTGTCCGACAAGAATGTCTTATTGATGGGAGGACACGAAATTTGGGAATGGGAACTAAAGCAAAAATGTATAAGATAGTTAAATATTCTATACAATATAGTATTACACTCTATCAAGCACTGTGCTTATAAACGCTGTAATGGCCTAGCTTATAAACGCTGTGATGGCCTAGCACAAATAGTCTAGGAGCTGACCGTCGTCAACCCTACGTCACCGAGTACCAGGATGGGACTTGTATAGGGTGGTGCCCTGTAGGATGGGTATCAAAAAAAAACAGGGTTGCCTGGAATCATCCTGGAGCGTTTTGTGTAATCGATAAATAATGACGCCTATTTTTGGGTAAAAATTACGTCATCGAGTACCAGAATGAGACCTAGCACATTCGATGCCCTGCATCGAGTACGACAAGAAAAAACAGGGTTGCCACCTTCTACCCTGGCACTTTCTAGAATCGGGCAGATTTTAGGGAGGTGAAAAATAGGAAAAATTACGTCATCGAGTACCAGTATGAAATTAACGCCATTCGATAGACCTAATAACCTGTTTCATAAAAATATATGGTTGCCTGCCCTCAGCCTGGAGCATTTCCCAGTCGGCCAAGTTTTATATCGGATGTAGTACGCCCTGTACTAAGTTCAAGAAATCGTTGTGTAAAACAATGAGGCTGTTTTATAATAGTTCTGGGTAACAATAATATTAATAATGAATTATATATACAAATAAATTGAATATAAATAATAATAATAATATAAATAGTAATATACATGGAATCTATTTGCCATCCGAGCAATTTTCAGAATCACGTAAGTGTATTTTTACTTTTATTTCAAATGTGCGTTTCGACAACATTGCGACCTTTTTGCTCGACCACGTGGATGAGAAAGCACTATTGTGATAAAGTAAAAGAGAGAGATAACCGTTTACCTGACTTGTTTATCACGCTCGTAGTTTAGTCGCTGGTTACCAAGCACAATAAATCGTTGAATATTATTATATTAGCTTACGGAATATGATGTTTAAGAAACTCTTCAATGGTTTACATTGCATTTAGGAGTTTAGTTCCAAGCAACTGCCTTACAGAACTTGATAAAAGATATTCAAAAGAAAATGAACCCATTCGATCCAAACATAAACAAAATTGAGTTGTTCAACATATCCACAGGCAGAGCAGAAAATCAAGAAATATCGAATTTTCTACTCAACGTTAATGAGAGTGGGAGAAAACAAAAACTTACATTTATCAAAGAATGTAACATTGATCGTGACAGGTTTGAGAAACCAATAAAGAAAAACAAGATTGAAAATTTTACATCAGCTTGTTATAAGAAAACGATAAAAGATCGCGACAACACGAAAATAGCTCATATCAAAATGCAACGAGATATCTTCGGAAGATTGCTGGAGATTAGCGTAGAAAAGAAAGTCGATTGCAGTATGTCTTTCTTACCCACTGGCGCCTGCACCTCCAGCATTATCAGATTCGGATGGATACATGTTCAGCACGGATAAGTCAAAATTATCAAGGTTTTTGAAAACTGAATTAACAATTACTACCAGTCAAAATATTCAAATCACCGCACTTAACGAAGATGTTTTGATAGTGGACGGATTTTATTTCCTTAGGACTATTGGTTCAGTACCACAAACTTTTGGGGAAATAGCAGAGATGGTAATTCGGAAATTATTGGTCACAAGCGCGCAAGAAATCCATCTGATATTTGACCGATATCTTTCTCCATCCACAAAAGATATGGAACGGAGTAAAAGAAATTCCGTGGATGTCGAATACCAGATAATAGGTCCAACTCAGAAAAGAGACAAGGATTTCAACAAAAGTTTGCAAAACACGAGATTCAAGGAGGCACTCGTAACTTTTTTCTGCCAATACTGGGCCGATGACATTTTTAAAACAGTGATTGGTGACAAAAAATTGTTTGTCACTAATCACGACAAGTGTTACTCCTACAGGCTAGATCGACAGGGATGTCATCCCCTCATCCTCAAGTCTGAAGAGATAATGTATCAATGCGAACACGAAGAAAGTGATACAAGAATAGTTTATCATTTATATAAAAGTACAGGTGCAAAAGCATTGATAAAGGCGTCTGACACCGATGTCATGATAATAATTCTTGGCAATTTACACAAGATGCCAAATAAGGAAATGTGGATGGTTTCGGGCTCTAAAAAACCGGCGATAAATTTAACAAGAATGTTTAACAACATAGGATCGTCGTTATGCAAGGCTTTGCCATTTTTGCACGCCTATACCGGGTGTGACTATACGGCAAGTTTAAAGGGAAAGGGAAAGGTAAAGGCTTTGCAACTTTTACGAAAGGACATATAATTACAAGAAATGTTCGCTAATTTAAACGGTTCGGCAAATATAGACGATGCGAAAAAAATGAATGCCCTCCAGAAATTCACTAACGAATTGTACGGCATCAAAGGTTGTGGTGGTGTTGACCAGGGGAGGTTTCAATTATTCAGTAAAAAATATGAGGGATGTAGTAATTCATCGAAGTTTTTAAAAAAAGTTTTTAATTTTGAGGCACACACTATGCCGCCATGCTGGCGTTCCTTAAAACAAAAGATTCTTAGAGCAATTTTTGTAAATGCAATGTGGCAAAATGTCACCGAACCGTTGTGCTCAATTTTTTCTCCAGTAGAATTTGGTTGGAAAAGGGACAATAATAATAAATATACAATTGTGTGGTTTGAAGGCGATACAACACCACTAACAGTTGATGATATTTTGTCTCATGACGATTCCAATAACGATGATGACATAAGCGCTAATTCATCGGAGGATGAAGCATAAATATATGTTTATTTTTGGTAAATAAAATGACATCGATTTGAAATTAATTTATGTTTTTATTTTATTTCTTAACCTAAATTTTATTTCGCTTCACCATCAGTCCGCCTACTTTAGTGAAGTTGAGTATGAAAGTCCTTTATAAATATTATTTTAAAATTCTACTTCTTTACATCAGGTAGCTGACTCTTTGTCAGTGTCCTTTATATTGGTTCAGTATCACTCTCTCCTTGTCAGTGTTCCCACACATAATTTTCATTATAACAGTTGCTTGGAACTAAACTCCTTAATGCAATGTAAACCATTGAAGAGTTTCTTAAACATCATATTCCATCATCTAATATAATAATATTCAACGATTTACTGTGCTTGGTGAAAGAGACGCGGCGACGCAAACGTTAACCAGCGACTAAACTACGAGCGTGGTAAACAAGTCAGGTAAACGGTTATCTCTCTCTTTTACTTTATTACAATAGTTCTTTTTCATCCACGTGGTCGAGCAAAAGGGTCGCAATGTTGTCGAAACGCACATTTGAAATAAAAGTAAAAATACACTTACGTGATTCTGAAAATTGCTCGGATGGCAAATAGATTCCATGTATATTAGTATTTATATTATTATTATGATTTATATTCAATTTATTTGTATATATAATTCATTATTAATATTATTGTTACCCAGAACTATTATAAAACAGCCTCATTGTTTTACACAACGATTTCTTGAACTTAGTACAGGGCGTACTACATCCGATATAAAACTTGGCCGACTGGGAAATGCTCCAGGCTGAGGGCAGGCAACCATATATTTTTATGAAACAGGTTATTAGGTCTATCGAATGGCGTTAATTTCATACTGGTACTCGATGACGTAATTTTTCCTATTTTTCACCTCCCTAAAATCTGCCCGATTCTAGAAAGTGCCAGGGTAGAAGGTGGCAACCCTGTTTTTTCTTGTCGTATTCGATGCAGGGCATCGAATGTGCTAGGTCTCATTCTGGTACTCGATGACGTAATTTTTACCCAAAAATAGGTGTCATTATTTATCGATTACACAAAACGCTCCAGGATGATCCCAGGCAACCCTGTTTTTTTTTGATACCCATCCTACAGGGCACCACCCTATACAAGTCCCATCCTGGTACTCGATGACGTAGGGTTGACGACGGTCAGCTCCTAGACTAAAAGCACAAGATGTGTTCTCATTGCTGGTCTCTATATTCTCATTGCTGGTCCACATCTGTGACATACTTATTGTCATCGTGTCTCCATGATAATCCTTTTAATGTTAACATAAACAATAAAAATACAACCCAGGGAGGTGGGGTAGAATATTTAATAGATTGATTTTTTAATGTTTTCAGTAAGAGAACCCATGAGATAATTTTTTTAAATAAATTTTATTAACCCTAGATCACTAACCATATTTTCAAGTTATGGTGTTACTGAATATTATTCTGACAGACTAATGAAATGAAATTTCAATATTTTTTAATTATCATATTTATTAGTAAAAGTGGCTTATATTAGGTCCTTACATATGAAATTGGCGTTTAGTATGGGAGGAACATAAAGCCGATTTTTTTTTATTATAATATATTTATTTAATCAAAGTATGTACCATTGCTATCTATGCACTTTTGCCATCTCATAGGTAGTTCATCGATCCCTTTACTTAAAAAACAATTCGGACGGGAATCAATAAAATCTTTGAAGGCGGTTTGGACTGCCCCATCGGAGTTGAATTTTTTCCTTTGCAAGAAGTTATCCAAATTTCGAAAAAAATGGTAATCTGTTGGGGCAAAGTCCGGAGAGTACGGTGGATGCCTTAGACATTCCAATTGAAGCTCCTCTAATTTGGTAGCCGTCTGTTGTGCAGTGTGTAGTCTAGCGTTATCATGAAGCAGCAGTGGCCTAGAGCGATTAACCAGCCTCGGTTGTTTAGCAGCTAGCTTTTCCATCATGGTTTACAGTTGCTGACAATAGACATCTGCCGTAATCGTCTGGCCAGATTTAAGAAAGCTGTAGTGAACGACACCAGCATTAGTCCACCAAACGCTCACAAGTAACTTTTTTGGAGTCAATTTTCGCTTGGGGCATGGTTTGCCTGGTTCGGCAGGGTTCAGCCACTGCGATGAGCGCTTCCGATTATCGTACAAGATTCACTTTTCATTACAGGTAATGATTCGATTTAAAATCCCTTCATTATTGTGCCGGTTGAGTAATGCAACGCAGCAGTCAACGCGCGTTTGTTGATTTGCTTCACTCAATTCGTGAGGTACCCACCTTTCAAGCTTTTTCACCTTACCAATTTGCTTCAAGTGGATTAAAACAGTTTTATCACTAACACCGCAGCCTGCAGCTAACTCGGATGTGGTTTGCGATGGATCCGCTTCCACAATAGCCTTCAATTCTTCATTATCAACTTTGGTCTCCGGCCGTCCACGGGGCTTGTTCTGCAGGTCGAAATTTCCAGAACGAAAACGTTGGAACCAAAAACGCACTGTGTTTTCTTTTGCGGCACCGTCGCCATACACATCATTAATCCTTCGAGCCGTTTCTGCAGCACTGGTGCCACGGTGGAACTCGTACTCGTAAATAACGCGATATTTCAAGTTTTTCATTTTGTAAACTGAGTGACGCAAAGAAAAAAACAATTGAGGAAAAAACAAATGAATTATAATTTTCAAAACACAAATACATGAGTAAATAGCTGTATAAATTTGCATTTGGAATTCTTAACCAAAGAGAAGATATTTGAGATCAAATTTGCCAGTACGGCAAAACGTGAATTTCATATGTAAGGACCTAATATTAGACAACATGTAGTTAAATTTACCTGAAAACTATTTTAAAGCTAACTAAAGTAATTCTTTGCGCTCATTGCATCTTTTATTTTATATAATATTTTTAATGTGTGTACCTACTTTTATATGGAATGTGTGGGATTGCACGAACCTCCCCACATTCTGGAGTAAAGTTATGTTTATTTATTTATTTATTGCAAACTAAAACAGTGCGTTCACCATAAATGGTCTTGGTGTAGAAGTAAAGAGGTTTAGAAAGTTTATACATAGAGTGGAAGTGGAAATTCTGACAGTGATCTGAGTCGAGTCTCCATTGGTGATACTAGCAATGATCCTTCGAATACGTTGGTTAGTCTTCAACGACTTCATTGGTGACACTTGGTGTCCCATTATTAAGAATGTACACTTTTTAAGTGGTTTAGTTATTCAAAATCTCATGAACTAAATAGCGTCTGGGTCATCAAACAGCACATGGGTCATTTCCACTCTCAGTAGCAGCTCAATTTTTTTTTTCAGAAAAAATCATTATTTGTTGCATTTTGTCCATTTCTTGGATTTATAAATTCACTTAATATTAGGATGTAACAATCATAAAATATGTCATATTATTTATGTATTTGAAAGTTTATATCGCTTAGGGCTTTTCTGCAATCTGGCTAATCATACAGTAAATGTATGAAGATTGCAATAGCAAATTAATTTTTATCAGAGCATGAAAAGTGTGCCAGCCACCAGCACTCATGTTTGTTACCTAACAGTAGATTTTCTATTTTACGTCTACTGTAAGTGTATTTATGAATAAATATATGTATGTGAAAAAATTATGATAGTGGTGAAAATCATAAATAAAAAATCATAAAACTAAAAATATTAAATTCCAATAAACAATATCACATGAAATTTTCTCAGAAAGTTTATAATATGTATTCGTTTATCATCAACCTCATAACAAGAGATGTGTCGACGGTCCCCACTGCACACTGTCGAATCTGCAAAAATAATTTTTTTAATTTTACTTTCTTTAATCATCCAATTTACTCTTTATTTACGGGTAATGTTAAAAAAATAATTTTTTCGTTTGAAGAAATGCACATATTAAAGGAATATTAAACATCTTTTTTTAATATTATCCTAAAATATAGAGGAAATTGGATGATTTAAGATAGTAAAATGAAAATCGATTTTTTCAGATTTGACAGTACACGCAGAGACCGTCGATGTATTCTCACTATATTTGTGTTTTTTCATTATGTCATGATCAATAAACCCAATATTTGTGACTGACTAATATTTCTAAGTCTTTCATTTAGAATGCTAAAAAAATTTGACCCGATTCATTCAAAAAGTGTTTTGAGATTGCCAAATTACTATGTTTAAGGGAGTTATTACACTGCTGACCGATTCGATAATGGCAAGCAGTTTATATCTTAAATTCATATATATTGATAAAATAATAAGAAATATACACACATTAATGTTATAAAAAAAAGACCTTTTATATTAATTACATATTATGGCATAGAAATAAACAAGTTTCTACAAATATTGTAAAATGTCTCATGGTTTAATTTTTGAGCTACGCTTTAAAAGTTTGAAATTTGAGATATTCTGTGATTTGATAGTGCACTTTTAAGACGAGTCTATCAATTAAACTTAAAAGTTAATACAATATCAAGTAAACATCCGGCTTCGTCATTTTTAATGCAAATATTGCTAGTATGGAATGTTATTGGTAGAAAAGGATGACAATATAATTTTGTTTATACAAGCCAGCAACGAACATACGGAAATACCTGAAGAAGCCCGATGCACGTTTAAAATGTTTACATTCTGTCGACAAGTGCTAGGTAATATAAAATGTAATATTATCCTGTTAGAAATAGATGATCGAAATAGACAAGTGTGATCTTTAAAATAAGCAAAATATTTTTAGCCTTATATTCAGTTTTTATCTAAATAAATGTTGGTAAAATTTTAGTGAGGTTAATATTTCTGCAATTCTTTTTAAATTATTTTATTGAAAAAAGACAAGTTAAACATCATTTCTGACAGTTCAATGGAAATAAACATCGCTCAGAATTTATATTCATATGTACAGCAAATATGGAATGTTGAAGTTTTCTAAAATTTATAATGAAAAAAATGACAACATATGAGATTGAAAATAATGATAAAACAGACATCGAAGTGTATAGGGCTTTTTTGGGGTTTTTTTCTATTGAAAAAATTTATATTGAAAAGTTGATTAAATTTTGAAAAAATTCGACATTATATTTGAATCATAGAGAATTGTGAGCTCATGCGCGCGCCACAGGGGCACAATTTTTTTTGTTATTTTTAAATTTAAAATATGAATTTATGTGGCCAGGCTCGCCAAAGGGACCAAATTAGACAAAATTATTTTACCGAGCTTGAAAGCCTGGCACTTTTGATGAATTATCTCAACATAGATTGTCCTGCGGGACATGTTTTTGTACAAAATATAAAATATATATTAGAATAATGTGTCAAAACTACGAAAAAGGCTGTAAAACCTATTTAACTGTATTTTTTAAGGCAGGACCTCTGCTCACAGAGCTGCGACTCCAATTGTGAATAATGATCTCGCCGACAGTCAGAAGTCGGCGATGGCGGTTTTCTGAAATGCCGACCTGAAGAATACTTGTACAGCCACGGCCTGTCAGTTTTGCCTATATTGTCTTAAGCATCTAAAATAATATTCAGTTAATTACTTTTATATTACGACAAAGGTTTAATCTAAGTTACCGTCCTAAAAAAATTGTAGTCTAGTAAAGCGGTGGCGAAACTTTAAATGTGCTCATACCAAATTTTTTTTATAACTACAATCAGCAATTATGCTATAATAATTTTTTTATTTAGAAACATGACGTGAAGACTTTGTCATCCTTTAACACGGTCCGATGAGATGGAATGGGTTCATTCACCCTTCCATATTTAGTCCAGTAGGTCCATCCTCATTCATACTCTTCGGCAGTTTTTAGTGGAAAAAATTAATTTTTGAGCATTTTATTGAAAAATTTCATAAAAATGAATTTGTGAACAATATAAACCCGTATCAGTTATTTATTAATGAGATTTTTATTGCTGTGCATTCAATACCATATGCTTTATATTATATCAAGTTCAAACGTTGTTACTTTTAGTACATAGTTATGTCTTACTTATTGTTACTTACTTACTAGTTTTAGCATGCCTAAGTAGATTCATCAATCAATTTCTTGAATTACATTTTGCAAAATTCAATTTGGAAAATAATGATTTATGAGCATTGGTAAAAGATAATATATTTGTGTAGGAAAAAAATAAATGTGAAATGAAATAAAGAATCTGGATATCCTATATCCATGAGTTATCTATTAAAAAAAAGTCAAATCAAAAAAATAATTGCATACCATCTATGGCACGGGTGCCCTAGGTTCGCCACCACTGGTCTAGTATAAACATTTTGATATAAATTAATAATAAAAAGCCACATTCTCATAAAAAAATGCGAAAATATGCAATTGTATTGAAAGTCTCGTCTTAACAATTGCCATTAATTCTCAACCAGGTTTAGATCAGAAGAGTTTAGTGGCCATTTTAAGAATCCAGCATATATTTCTAAAAAAAAATCATATTGGCTTTGATATTAGATTTTTAATTTCCTAGACTGATGCAGTAAATCAGGTGTGGAACATTACATTCAATCATATTTTCAGCAATCAAAAAAATAGTTATGACAATTTGTCTGCTACAAAATGTGACTTTAAATCCTTTATTCATTCTATCAATTTTAAACCAGCTCAGCTTTGTCTCCTTCAGCTTCAGTCAACATGTCTAAATTTTTATTTTATCGATCTTCTGGATCTTCCCTAATTGTCTTCTCCTAGATCTTTCCTCATCCACATACTGTTCCATTTTTTGTAACACAGATAGTTTCTAATTTAAACATATTTTTTTATTATGTGCAGCTCCGTTGAGGCCTATTGCTGTACAGAGCTCTATAGAGAGAGCTCCCGTGAAGCGTGTGAGGGTAGTTAGAGGCCGGAGCAGTGCTTGTGTTGGTGTGGTCCCCGCACCAGCAAGACGGAGAGCCCCAGGCAAGCGGGGCCAGTGGTTCGTGTCTCGGGGAGGGCAGCAGTCCCCCCCGCCAAGCGACGCTGGGTCCCTACCTCACTTCTCAGACACCAGGATGCCCCCACCTTTGAAACAAAGAATGATGTTATTTTTCGAAAGGTAAATGAATACATTTTTATAATAATTTTTAAATGACTAGCATTTTTAAATGCCGAATGTGCATTTATTCATCCAGTTAACCCTTCAATTATTTATTTTGCTATTACTTTGTAACATGCTCATTGGTTTGGTTATTTTACTTGTGTGGATGTATGCAAAGGATCCCTCTATCACCGGAGAAAGAATACTTTATATGGAAATATTTTAACAATATTGTCTTGGTTTTCAGGTTAGAGGCATCCTCAATAAACTTACACCAGAGAAATTTCAAAAGCTGAGTGATGACTTATTAAATATCGGTCTCAGTACCGAATTAATTATCAGAGGTGTCATTATACTGATCTTTGAAAAGGCCTTAGATGAACCCAAGTACTCGTCTATGTACGCACAGCTGTGCAAAAGGTTATCTGAAGAAGTACCAAACTTTGAGCCACCGGAAAAACCTTGTACGTTCCGCATTCTGCTGCTCAATAAGTGCCGCGCAGAGTTTGAAAACAGATCGGCGGCCAACGAAGTATTCGAGCAACATGGCAAGCCCTTGTCTCCAGAGGACGAAGAGAGGCGCTACATCACCAAGTGCAAGATGCTCGGCAATATCAAGTTCATCGGGGAACTGGGCAAGCTGGACATACTGTCACATAGCATCGTGCACAAGTGCATCACCCAACTGTTGCGGGAGCGCAAGCGGGCCCTCGATATGCAGGAGGACCTGGAGTGCCTGGTGCAACTCGTCAAGACCTGCGGCCGTGTGCTGGACTCGGAGAAGGGGCGCGGCCTCATGGACCAGTACTTCTCGCGCATGGAAACTCTGTCCCGGAACCAGGAGCTGATGCCGCGCATACGTTTCATGTTGCGCGATGCTATAGACCTGCGGCGAGATTCATGGATGCCGCGCAAAGCCACCAACAATGAGGGCCCTGTGCCCATGCAGCAGATCCGCGGGGAAGAAGAGAACCGTGGCTACGGCGGCCGCGGGGGAGAGCACGAGAGGCTACGCCACCAAGATGCCCCCGGAGATTCCCTATTCCGTCATGGCCTGAAGACGCGGGCAGGCATTGTGGACGAGTGGCTGCAGGGACTCCACCTCAGCTCTCCCTCCACCAACCTCATTCCACCACCCTCTCTCGATAAATACTCGTAAGTACTTTTACTTTTTCACGAGACTTTCTGAGTTCAAGGGCTATTTCTATATCTATGATTATTTGAATTTAACCATTTCATCTAACAATAAATTCAACTCGTGGCCGAACTATTCTTAAAATGTTTTTGTGGCGTGATATTTTTTAAAGGACTCTTTCGTAATAGTTTTACCAAGGTCCGTGTTCCTTGTAAGACTTTGTTAATATTTCGAGTGTATTGCACATCGGTTGCTAAATCACATTCCATACCACAGTCGTCAATTGATGAACCATCACATTTCTCTCCAGGAATGCTTGGTTCTGAAGCTCCATTCGTTTGTGATATACCTGTAGTCTCGACGGCATCATCTTCACTGGTTTCATTTTTATTGCAAAAAGTGGCCAAAACAGATAAATGTATAGCGTGATTTAGGCATAGGAGCATCTCAGTCAGGCCATCGCGTCTGAATTTCAGGTCTGTAATACCTGAATGTTTTTAAACATTCTGTCACAGAGTATTCATTTGTGAAGATATGAACAAAACCCCATTTTTATAAGAGGGGATAGGAACAGTACAGAAGAATGTCCCCTTGCGTCTATTTAAGGCACGTTTTACATACCCTTATTCTAGCATAATCAATCCCCTAGCAAACAAAAAAACAATACAACAATTATTATAAAAGGTTTTATTTATGTTTCACAAATTTATGTGTGTATGTATATGTACACATTTGTAAATGATCATGCATGCAGATATATATTTACATATATAATGTACACTGTTTTCTAGATATGTATAAGATTTTTATTTTATTGTAATAAGTGTAAACTGTAGAAATAAAATAAATAAATATTTTAGTCGTGTTCTTTACTAATATTTTTTTTAGTTATCCAAATCTCAATCTTTATCTCAAATCCCATTCATTGTGTGCTAAGTTCAATGTAGCAAGAAGCTGACTTTCATGAAAATGCTCATTAGATCATTATCAATTAATTTCATTATAAATATATTATTAAATAATGTCATCAGCGTTTTGCTATATAAATGATTTAGTTTGTCGTTAAAATGTGAAAATTAATTTAATTACAGATTTGGTTCCAACGGTTATGGAAACAATAAGAACGAGGGACGGGATGGATACCGTGGCCACAGGGGCCAGGGGGGATTCAATAACTACAACCAGAGACAACAGGGCGGCGGAGGGTTCAATAAACATCAGAACAATAATAATGGTATTTTGTCTCACCACTTCTTTATTGCCTTTTTATAAAGCAATTAAATTAAATGATCTAATCTATATAAATAAAAATGCAAGTGTTCGTTTGTACAAAATCGATAATTTCTGAAAGTTCTTCACCAATTGCTTTGAAATTTTGGCACAACGTTGCATTCGATTGCGAGCATGTTTTTATATACCTAATTTGTTTTCATATACCTACTAGATATTTATTTATATTAATAAAAATGTAAATTTTCAATTGTCCAAAATCATAAATCTCCTTAAGTTCTTTTTAACGCAACGTTGCATTCGAATTCGCACAAATTATTTGAAAAAAGAGCACAGTCACCTACCCTTCAATACTGATAATATTTCAAATTCAAATTTTTTGATAACATTCGGTTGTCTTTGCTTAAATAAAAATTTTGAACCGATGAGAAAGTGCAGCCAATCGTATCGCGATATCTATACCTATAAAACTCAATGTCTGTCTGCCCGATTCGACTCAAATTTTCCATACTTATGCTTTAGGACATTTCCCCCCTCCCATTCTACCCCTTCCCAATATTTTCATGCAAATCTGTACTGTTCGACTGATCGGACTCAAAATTTGGAAATTTATTCTTTAGGGCCCAGCGGGTAACATCGGAGACATTTCCCCCCACCACCTTTACCCCTTCCCCACCTCATGATATATTTACAGTGCAAATCTGTACCATTCGACCGATCGGACTCAAAATTTGGAAACTTATTCTTTACGACCCGGTGGGTAACATAGGCGGCATTTCTCCCCTCCCCCTGATATATTTCCATTGCAAATCTGTACCATTCGACCGATCGGACTTAAAATTTGGAAACTTATTCTTTAGGACTCGGTTGGTAACATAGGCAACATTTCTTCCCTATTCTCATATCCCTTCCCCTCTCCCTGATATATCTAAATGCAAATCTGTACCGTTCGACCGATCGGACCCAAAATTTGGAAACTTATTCTTTAGGACTCGGCGGGAAATGTAGGAGACATTTCCTCCCACAACTTTTACCCCTTCCCCTCCCCATGATATATTTACAATGCAAATCTGTACCGTTCAACCGATCGGGCTCAAAATTTGGAAACTTATTCTTTTAGACCCGGCAGGTAACGAAGGCGACTTTTCCCTCCGCCACTATACCACACTCCCTCCCTTATATTTTCGATACAAATCTACACCGTATGACCGATCTGATCCAAATTTTGCATTCTTATTTAGCTCATGACGGAATACATAGGTCACTATTTCTTCCTGGACATCTTATCCACCCCAGCCTAGAATAAATGGATCCTTTTTTTTTATTAGAGACTGCGAAACGATCAAACCTTTGTATCCCCCATAAATTTATTTTTAACTAAATCCTTAACCCGAGCAACACCGGGTACAAATAGCTATAAATATATGTAAAAGTAACCCATAAAAACCAAGTTTTTATTATACTCCCTTTCTCATTTGTATTATTTCCAATTTGATATTCTATCAACATTTTCTTCTTGCTTTAAGTACATGTGGAAAACCTATTCCATGTATATGAGCCCATGGCTCGAGTCAGATTAGTTGGAAATAGGTTTCGCGCCTTCTCCACGCACCGGACTCCTTTCTCATTTGTATGGTTTCCAATTTGAAAAACTGTTAAAATTTTGAAAAATCCAAAATTATACTATAATAATTTAAAAAATTTAAACGAAAATTTGTTAGATCATTTTTAGTGTTGCACCGAATGTAGGTATGTTCGGTTTAAATATGTACCGAAGCCGAAATTTTGTCGCAGTTCGGCTGAAATTCGGTTAAATTTCGCGCGCTTTTGCCCGATGAACAGGTCAGATCGCCATCATGAAAATATGTGTAATTGTTTACTCTGTGTTTTTAATTAATTAAGCGGCACAACGTAGTTCTGGATAGTTGTTATAGAATATTATATATTAAAATTGATTATTTTATTTTATTTTAAAGCATATATATTCTTGACACTTGATGTGGTTTCTTTTCTAGAGAATAAAAACATGATCCATTCACACGTTACCTATTTACTTATAAATCAACATTTGTCTAAATTTCATTTTAAATTAAATTTCTTTACACTTCCATTTCTTATTTAAATCCTACTCTATAAACACTCCACAACAAAGTGCATATAATTTACGCCCTCGAAAGTAGTAATCGGTCCCCCTCTACCTCCACGGGTAAAGGTCGTCCTCCTGATGAGGTTGAATAAGAATTCAACGAAACGTCGAGAATCGTTTCTAGGAAAAACATACGGTTCGTATAAAATATATGCCACCAAGTTATAGTTAAATAAATCCTACTTATTTAATGTGAAAGTTTAGATGGTTGGATGGATGTTTGTTATTCAATCACACCAGAACAACTAAACGGATCTGGATGAAATTTGGCACAGAGATAGATTATTGTCTGGAAAAGCACAAAGAATACTTTTATCCCAGTAATAGGTTTCTATAGCATGAAATCGAAGTCTGCGCGAATGAAGTCGCTGGCAAAAACTAGTTAATTAAAAAGCTACCGAAGTTTGGCAGATTTAAACGAGGTTCGGCAGATTTAAACGAAATTCAACTGATGACGAAGTTTGGTAAAAGTTGCCGAAGTTCGGCTATACCTAATATGAAACGAATTTCGGTGCACCTCTAATCATTTTTATCGTCGCCACGAGTCTGCCTGCAAAGTTTCAGCTCGATTGGCTCACGGGAAAAGGGTTAAAAATCGATCCAAAGTTTTTTCGACAGACAAGCAGAAGCTACGAGTTAAAAGAAAGGGAGTAAAAATGTAAATATTTGTTTGTTCACAATCTTAAATCTCTGAAAGTTTTTTATGGATTGATTTTGACACAATGTCGTATTCGAATATGAATTTTATATACCTACTTATTATACAGATGTCACATCTGCGACAAAAAAAAAAAGCAAAAAAATTGAATACCCACGAACATTGTAAAATTAAACATATTAGAATCATATGCTTTCTCTTTCTTTCTTTTCCATTTAACAAGACTGAGCCACAGCAACGCGTGGCTGGTTACAGCTAGTCTGTAAATAAAGTATTATGTTTGATGTTCTATTTAACAAAAATAAGAGATGATGTTTTATATTTCAGGGAACAATAAAGACTTAGCCCCACGCTTCAAGAAAGGTTTGACGCTGCCCAGCCCCGGTGCTATGGAAGATCTACAGATGAGGCCGGCTGCCAATTCCTTGCTTTATAAGGCAAATAATCTTAAGCCACAGTCATACCCCCTACACCCGCAGCAGCCTAGTAAGTCTTTAGCAGTCTTTTCTACTACTGTCAGTTGTGAATTCAAAAACAATGCTGTATAACTGCCTTATTAGACAAGAGGATCTATATCTGCTCAATATTTTCAAGACAGGCAACACAGATTTTATTATAAACCTGATTCCGATCAACTTGCGCGAATGTTGTTTGCGGTGGCTGTAAATCATATAAAAGTGCAAGGACTTGATATTTCATAATTATATTCTCTAGTGAAAATTTGCAGTGCTCTATACGAGCCCTAAAAGGTTGAGAAAAGGTGCTGGACAATCATAAACAATTCTTAATATTAAAGGGATAGCAAAACTTCAAAAATATGGCAGGAATATTAACCCCCCCTGGGCCGCGGACGCACATATCCGACAGGCACAAAATAATTTATTTATCGACGGCCGCGTATCGAATTTGAAAAACGTAATTTTTTCCCAATAGAGAAATCCTGTTGTGACCTGTCGTTCCATTTTCAACTCAAAAACATCACCGATTATATTTTAAATCAACAATCAAAACGGAAGTTTTTCTGCCGTCAAAATCGTATAGAGAAGTTGTAGATGTCGCCCCGATCGCGTGTTGTGCAATCGAAATTCAAATATTCCATCGTCAAGGTCACGCGCAATGTGCGCGGGAAATACGATTTATTTTTTCGATTTTCGATTTATTTGTACACGTATATACAAATATATACGATATGTTTTGCGATATTTGTCAGTTTTTGTTGGTTTATGATTCAATTGAATACTAATAGTGATTTATTAACAAAAATACACGCAATTTTGTTGCGTTTATTTGAAATATGTGTGTGTGTGAAAGTGTATCATATTTATGTGTTATGAGTGCGATGTCCCGTCGTGTGCCGTGCCGTGCAACAAAATATATCACACAGAAGAAGATTATTATTATTAATAGTAGTGTTGTCTCTAAAAACAAATAAAAAAAATATTATTATTTTTCAGAAAATGTTGCGCTGGCAACATTATGGAAATTCAAAAAAAGATTATTTTTTTTACTTAAATGATAAAAAAATCATTGCGTTTCGACACTTACGATAAAATAATATGAATGTGTGTGTTTTTTTTTTAATATACGCATGTTTTCATGGTTTTTTCGTAAAAAGAAAAATCACAAAAAATTCCGAAAATTTACGGCCCACAACAAGTTAATAGAAAAGTACCAACTTAACTAATAAACAATCATTGCCACAGTTTGACGAAATAATATAGAATTTTTATGCTGATCTAGTAACAACGTATAAAGAAATGAGTGAAATTTGTCATAATTTGAAATTTTTGTCCCAAAAATGTTAATTTCTTAGTAGATTAACACCGATAATTTGAGAACCCCATTAATCCGTAATTCAAAATAATTTTTAGCCTTTTGCGTCATAAATCGATACATTTTAGTTCACATAATTAATTTTTTTTTTTTTTTTTAAATTGACCAAATCAAAAATATATTTGTTTTTTTTCACAAGTGAGAACAACAAATAAATACATCAATAGATATCAGGTACTTTAGTAATTTAAATGTCGCGATCTCTGTATTAGCATAGTAAATTTGCATTTTCAAACATGCAAAAATACAAACATTTTTCACAAAATTAATGTCTTTTTTCATGAGTTTTATGAATTTCGCAATCGCATTGCAAATTTTTTTTGTACCTTGAATTTGAATTAACGCGGTTCCGCATAATAAAAATTTTTTTTTTGGTCCCTTGAGTTTTAAATTGACGCGGATCTACTGCACAAAGTTTACCGGAGTCAACAAATTTCTCAGAGAAATGGATTGTAAATCTAAATAAATTGTATAAGATAACTTATCTAGGTGGAAAACTGAATTTAGAAGAATGACCCTTATTACTTCATCAAAGATGTGATGAATATTCAGAAGATCAGATTAGAAAACAATAAGATTTAGATTAAGGTTTTTTTTTGCTAGTTGTAAGTAAAATTTACTACCAACTACCTCTGACTAACCGGCCCAGACAAAAAAAGGTGCTCTTCGAAAAAAATCATTAAATTGTTTTCTATACATATTTTTGTCTTTTAATTTAGATTTAGTAATAGGTACACTTTTAGTCAATGTTTACAAATAAAAATAAAAGAATAAATGATTTGGATATTGCAAGAAATTTACATTTTTTTTTCATTTATGATAGGATGGCATTTAAAACAGGAGGACAGAGCTATTAAATTTTTTTCATACATTTACACACTGATATATATTTCAAAACATTTTTTAAAATAATAAAACTCATTTTTGGGGGTTTGCAAAACATTTAATATTTTATATTGTTGTATTTTGCTATTACTTTGTGGTTATTCATTATGAATATAATTAAACTAGTTAACTTTGTTTACACCACTAAAATTTATTTGGTAAAACCAACCGGTTTCGGAAACGAACGTTCCTTCATCAGGGTACACCCAATACAATAATAAGTATTGGGTATACCCTGATGAAGGAACGTTCGTTTCCGAAACCGGTTGGTTTTACCAAATAAATTTTAGTGGTGTAAACAAAGTTAACTAGTTTAATAATATTCATTTAAATTTAGTCATTTCACCGTTATTCTTTATGAATAAAGAATTTTTTTGGTAGGGAAACATACAAATAATTTATAATATCTATAATTATTTCATTCTCCGTACATTAATTAAGTTTTTTTTATCGACTCTTTGGCTCACAAAATTCACAACTTTTTTTTTATTATTACTCATATATTTTCTATAGAGTTGAGATCAGGGCTGTTTCCGTCAGGGGCGAGCAGTGAGAACAAGAAGCATAGGTTTTATTTAAACATATACTTAGTTGGAAAAAAAATGAAAGTAAATATTTATCTGGCAGTATAATATGAAATATTTAAATCTGAATATTTTGTTAATTATTGTCCCACCCAATCCAATGGCGAGTCCCAATCCCAATTCATGGCGAGTCTTCCCCATTTCCTCTGTTAATAAGATATTTTTTGCAGCACACTTTGAAAACCTGTTCCGATATTCTCCTGGACAGTCTTGATTGAGAATTTAGTTTGGCTTGTAGATTTTTCCTCATTGTTTATCTCGGTAGCGGTCAAAAAATGGTTCTGCAATAACCAACCTCATAATAATCTATCTTCTCTAATTTCTCTTTTCTGCTCCAGAGAGCCAGTTTCATGATTTTTTCTGTGTAATTTCCTCCCACTACACTCCATGAGAAATTTCTAGTTTTGAAAAAAGATTCTGCAACAATATTTTAATTATCTAATTAATCATAATAGAAATTGACTTAAATTATTTAGCATACCATAATTAGTTAGCAATGTTTATGCGACCGCAGATAGTACAAAACCCTGCGATTTTTAAAACTGTAAATATTGCAAACTGTAAATATGTAGCCAAAACAGTCTGTCATAAAGTACAAATGTGACAGTAAATCAATAAAACGGCTTCTAAGAAATAAAATATGGTGTTTCTGAAATTTGGGGTTGACGCTAATTGCAAGCTGTAGTGCATTATTTTCCTCTCCTATCTAATTTTTTAATATAATTATATTATACAGGTAGTAATTCTGTGAGCTCGGTTTTAGATTTGAGACCCAACTCTGGAGAGAGGGGAGGAGGTGCAGTGGACTTCATGCCCGCCCCGCCCAAAGCACCAGCCGGCAGCCACATGGGTGGGGGGCCGCCTATGCTCAAGGAGCCAGCCATTACCATCAAACAAGCCCAAGACAAGGGAGGCAAGACTAAAAAGGACAAGGTTAGCTAGCATTCATGGTTTAAACTTAAAAATAAAACTTAATGGAGATATGCTTAAATATACTCTTAATGGCCATTCTAATTGTGTCATGTTTTCTGCCGCTTTGTGAAATTTTTTAGATCCTGTTACAGGCTGGGTAAAAAAAAACTTTATAAAGAAAACTCGTGGATGTTTATTTACTGCTTGGTCAATAATGAATTAATTATGTACAGTAATCCTCTTTAATTTGAAATTCAAGGAACCCAAAAAAAAACATTTCTGATTATGCGGAACCCCGTTAATTCGAAATTCAAGATATAAAAAAATTAAAAATAGCGATACGATTTCGAAATTTGCCAAAAATCATAAAACTCATGGAAAGAGTAATTAATTTTGTGAAAAACATTTGAAGTTTTGCATATTTCAAAAAATCATTTCGAAAACGCAATATGGATTATGCTAATACGAAGATCTCAACATTTCTATTACTAAACTACTCGATATTGATATATTTGTTGTTCACACTTCTGAAAAAAATCAAATTATGGGAACTAAAATGTTTTGATTTATGGCGCAAGGAGCTAAATTTATTTTGAAAAATTAAAAATCGCGGTACTATATCGAAACACGCCAAAAATCATAAAATTTATGAAAAAAGCAAATTAATTTTGTGAAAAACGTCTGTATTTTTGTATATTTCAAGAAATCATTTCGAAAACAAAATTTATTAAAAAATTACAAGCATTTTGACATGACAGCCGGAATTCAAAATAATATCCAAATGTGCTTATGTGACATAATTTTTAAATTAAAAACAGTGTAAGAAAAATTGTTTGTTATTTTTTTTACAAGTCATAAATTATTGGAGAAATATAAATATACTTTTTTTAAATTCTAAAATTAAAATATTCAGAATTCGGACAAAAAATACTCGAGCATGAGCTGCTCTCGGATGTTTTCGCATATTTTAGCATTAGCACTCCGTGTGATGTCTCACTTTCTTGCAGCTTTTCGCTCGTGGAACGAATACTTAAATATATGAGCTAATACAATGTTTATCTGATATTAGGTTTGTTGATGTCTCGTCCTCGTCTTGAAAGATCACTATCCAGTGACCACCATACATCGACATTTAAGATTTGGAAAAAGTGTATAGGTTTTAGTTATCAAAATGTGGCCTAAATCGACTTCTATTACTAAAACTAACATTACAAAATAATTATATTACTTTCATATACCAGATTTATAAAAAATAGACTAGAAACAATTGTCTTGGAATGCTATTATTCTCAAGAATGCTTTATATTTTAAAGGGTCCAAATAGGGAGGAGATCCTGAAACGAGTGACAGGAATACTGGATACCCTCACAACTAATCCTGCCACACAAGAGGAGCAGCCAAAGGATGATCCCATGGATGTGGCTATTGCTGCGTACAAGGAATTGAAGGTTCCTGACAAGATTGTTAAAGACGTTCCATTCACCGTACTCAACTACGCCCTGGAAAAATTGGGTATGTAATTTTTTTTAAATATTTATACGCATGGTTTTATGAATGTACTGTGAACTCTGTGAAACTCTCTTAATGCATTTTTCAAGGGATCAGCAGACAAGAGTAAAGGGGGAGTGGGAAAACGTCTCCTATGTTACATACATAGCCTATACACATTGCCGCTATTTACTTTTTATTTTTAACTTTTATACTCATGTTTTGGTGCTATACAGATATTGTTTAATGTATGTGCTTTTTGAAATTTATTTTATACTCTTTATGTAAAAGCCTAATGGCCGTAAACAAATAAAAAAAAAATAAAAAAAAATAAAAAAATACTGTCATAAAAAATAAGTATGCAAAAATTGAGTCAGATCGGTAGAACGGTTTAAATAGTAGTAATGGTCGAGGCCTGTTCTGAAAAGTTTGTGTTATTTCCATAGTTCGAGAGTATAGACGTACCACTATAACTTGGCGTGCGAGGGAGGGCGTCCCTATCTCCTAACAGAAATGACAGTGAGCCAGTGTTATTACACAATACATAATGTACAGAATGTCCGGTGATCGGTGTCGTATTAAATACAGAAATTTGGTCGGGCAGCACTAAAGAAACCGTGCAGTAATGGCGGCCGTTCTATCTGTCAAACTGTTAGATGGTAATATCGGTCCATTACAGTAGAACCTCGTTATAACGAACCACGTTTTACCGAAAAATGACATATATCGAATTTTTTTTCGAAATTAATCCCCTACAATCTATTTTTCATACAAAAATGCACTTATATAGCGAAATTTCGTTAAAATATATAACAAATTTTTTGTCAAGATGAAAATATTATTGGTTGTCATCGAGCGAAAGGCGGACAGGGGATAGTTTTACGGCGACCTGTCTTAAAAAGCAATAAAACTCCGATGCGGCGCGCGGCCACGGCGGCTCCTGCAATTTTTGTATTTTGGGTGTTTTTAGATTAAGGTCTTTAAAATTTCTCCTTGAGATCATAAATCTTAATAGGCCCCTACAAAGCAGTTTATCATAATCACTGCAAAGTCCAGTTGGGACATTAGTTTTATTGCCTATTGTCAAAACAGGTTAGAATGAGGCACATACGCATGGCCCTCTAGAATCACGTAAATATATTACAAAAAAAATTTCATACAAATTATACACGTATCGAAATATCTCAATATGTATAACGAAAAAAAGTTTGTTGAAACAAAATAATAATAAAAGAATTTTACCTTCCATTAAAATTCCTATTTTGTTTCCCTCGATGCCTGGAATCCATTATGAGAGAACAGCCTGCTGTTTCGCCACTAGACACGCGTTCCTACCCCCTCTGATTCCCTGTTTGCGACAATTTATTCCCGCTGGTATCCCTGTTTCCGGTTTCGTCCGCGCAACGGTTTTTCTTTCATATGACTCATAATGCACCAGGTAGGGATTACCTGGATTCCAGGCGTCGAGGGAAACAAAATAGGAATTTTAATGGAAGGTAAAATTCTTTTATTTTGTGTTCCGTCTCGACGCCTGGAATCCATTATGAGAGATCTGTTTGTTATCACCTGGTGACCTAGTGGTTCGACGTTATATGTGACTGCCTATATTGGCGTAAAGAGAGGCGCTAATGAGCTCTGGGGGCATTGTTGCTTGGGGTTATCTACTATCTCTCTTTGGTAGAATTTTCGGAAGGTGATTTCACTCTGCCAGTTTTCCCTTGACAAGATCTCCTCTATCGGGTAGTTTTCCAGCCAATTCAACGAAGCCACAGCAGAACGAACACTTCCTGGCGTTGCTTCCACTCCAGCCTCTCTTAGGATTGACTTGATCCAACCACCTATCATTGTCCGTGAAGCTGGCTTTACTTCACCTGCTGTCGTCACAAATAGTTCTTTCATGTCCGGCTTTCGTCTCGGCTGTGAGAGTGAGACCAGCTTTCGGATCCAAAACAAGGGGTTGATGTTCCTTTCATCCGATGCGCTCAACCTCCATCCCGATTGTTTGTGTCTTGCCGTGTCAGTCTTCGCTCCAAAGGCTGGCCATAGCGTGATGGAGTCTCCTTTGTCGATCAATCGGTCCGGGGTGACTCTGAGAAGTGTCAGATCTTGGACTCTTCGCCCAGATGCCATGATGAGTAGTATGGCCGTCCTCCTTGACACGTCATACAGGCTGTTCCTTGGCGGGTTTTCACGTAGCCACTCCACCACTACTCGGGGGTTCCAGATCGGGGGTCTCTCAGTGCATCCACCAGAAACCGAGATGGCTTTAAGGACGTGCCTGACGAGGAAGTTCGAGCTAATCTTATCTGCATCAAGAGCTGGGCCACAGAAGGATACGATTGCCGATTTGTGGACCAATATTGTTCGAGGGGCTAGCCCTTCGTGGATGAACAGGTTGGCCAGATATCTTGCCACTGTTGCAGGGGGAGGGTTATGAGGTTGGACAGAATGCGTGGTACACCATCGCTGCCACCTATCCCAGGCCGGCTTGTAGGTGTTCAGCGTTGAGCCTCTCCAGCCAGATCTGAACAGCTGCTGTTCCTCCTGGCTCCAATCCGCTATAGCCTGTTCCCACCCACTGCTATTCTCCAAACTTCCAGTTGGAGGTCCGACACCCTCGGTGGGGGAAACCCTGTCGACGTATCGATCAGGACGCTCTTCAAGATCTCTTACGCTTATTGGCCCTCCCTTTGCTCGTTGTTTGAGATCGGCCCTCCAGAATGTCTTCTCCCATCTTGGCACAACTAGGAGAAAGGTGCCTCTTGCCAGGTTCAAGTGCGCCAGTACTCTTGGGATGAGATTCGGCGGCGGAAATACCCAGGCCAGCTCGTAATCCCAATGCTGACTGAATGCGTTGAGATAGGAGGCCGAGCAATCGGTTGAGTCTAGCGACACGTAGTTTGGCACCACATGGGCGGTGGCCGATGCGAAGAGGTCGATCTGAGGACGTCCCCATATTCGGAATATTTCCTCTGTCGCTGGTTCCAGGAGGTGCCATTCCGGGAGTGGTGTCCCCCGTGAGAGTCGGTCCGCAATCCCGTTGTATCTCCCTGGAATGTACTGCGCTGTCAGAGATATTTCCTGCTGGTCGATAAACTCTAGGAGGTCTCGAGTTATCTTCAGAAGGCCCAATGATCTTGTCCCCCCCTCCTTGTTGATGTAAGCCACTACTGTCTTGTTGTCTGTCTGCAGTAGGGTCTTCGTTCCTCTTAGCAGGTAAGCGTGATCCCTGATCACTGCGTAAACAGCGAAGGCTTCTTTCTGGTTGGAATGCCACCGCATCTGCTCTGGGGACCACTGGCCTGATATCGTCTTGTCGCCCACCTGGCCGCCCCAACCTGCGTCCGCTGCGTCTGTAGTCAGGAAGTGGGAGAAGGGGGCTTCATGTATTGGGCAGGACTCCCCTACGGCCTCCAACCACCACTCTAGGTAGGTTCTTGCCGAACCGCGGCAGGAAGCTCCACTTGTCTGGATGGCTCGTGCCTCTGCAGCTGGCGGCTGAAACTCTGCAGTCTTCGGCAATGCAAACGACCCCGAGGGGTGGCGAAGTTTGCGAAGTTGAGTCTCCCCAAGAGGCCTAGAACCTGCTTGGGGGAGCAACTGCCGGCCTCGATCGGGCGGCGCAGTACTTGGCGAAGGCCAGAGCACCTGCGGTCCGAGAGGGATTTCTGGTTGAACAGCTTGAAGGGTTTCGCCTCCACAAAGGCATTCAACGCCTTCAGGTTGAATATCGGCCTTAGGGAGTTGTCCGACTTCGGAGTTAGAAACAGATTTGAGATGAAGCTCGGAGAATGATCTGCTCTTTCCAGCACGCCTGACATCTTCAGGGCCTGAATGTGACTCGACATGTCTCGAGACTCCTTCGTGCTGAAGCTGCTCAACAGCTGCCTGGTGGGGAAGACTAACGGAGGTTTGGCCACAAAGGGGATTCTCGCGCCCTTGAGGATTCTCAGCACTATAGGTGGTGCCCCGAACTCCTTCCACTTGCTTTGGAACCTCCTCAAGCGTCCTCCCCAGAACTGGTTGTTCAGCCTCGCGTCATCTTCTACCTCTACGGCTACGGTCACCAGCGGGTTTTCGGCCGTGGTCTGCCTTCCGGATAGGTCTCCTGTTCGGGTTCCCTGGGCCTCGCTCCCTGTTCCTCGGCTCCGGCAGAAAGGGCTTACGGGACTGGAGGTATCCCTGGTTCGGAGCTCGACGAGAAGTTGACGGCTGGGGCTGAGATGTTGACGGTTGGGCCAGGTTTCGGGTTGCGGGCGAGACCATCACCTTCTCCTGGCCCCCGTTCTTTAGGATATACGCCGATAGCTCTTCCCTATTGAACAAGTATCCCGAGCTTGGAGGGATTTTGGCCGCACCTTCTCGCACGAAAGGGTCTTTGAAGCCCTCCAATATGGCCTTTCTCCGGTTCAGTATACACTCTGCCCGTCTGCCGCACACAATCTGCAGGATGTCGTCCGAAATCTTATTGTACGGAGCATCGCTGGTGAACATCGACTGAATCCGCTCGAAGAGAGCCGAAGCGGACAGATCCGTGCCGGGTTCGGATGCCCAATTCACCAGCGATTGCATCCCGTCTCTCAGGGCTCTGGGCGAGCAAGGCGTTTGAAAGCGCGGCGAGCGATCTTTCCAGCAAGCCAGTATGGGTCGGCGCGTTATCGACCCTTCTCAAGTCGTCGTTCACCGACAATTCCACAAATGTGGGAGTCGCCGCGTAGGTTCTCTGCGTTTCCGCATAGCGAACGCCTGACCACTCGTCGGAATCGAAGTGTTGCAACTTCGAGATCTGTTCGATTCGCTTCGGGTCCGCTCTCGGTACTGGCGGCACGACCGTGCTGAGCTTGCCGAACTCCAGCGTATTCTTCGCCCTTCTGAGGCTCGGCGGCGGCTGAATAAAGACGCATTCGCGTCCTCCACGCTGGGCTCGCTCGCGGCCACGTGTTCCGGCGTTGGCGGCGTTGTTGATGCAGGAGCCGCGCCGCCCGCTAACAAGGCCTCCGTCAGAGCAGTCACCTGTTTTAGCAGGTGGTCTACACGCGGGTCGTATGCTACGCGGCGTCTCTTTCAACTCGGTTCTTCGAAAGAAGATCCGTCATTCGAGGATACCGGCGAAGGAGCTTGCTCGTCCGCCATCTTGTTAACAAAACGTTTGACGAAATTCACGGGATTTACACTAAAATATCAACGTCCTGTCGCACTATGTTAAAAATTTGTATAGTCTAATGTTTGTTAACCTAGGGATCAAAAATTAAGGGGGTAGGTTGCAATAGAAACACAAAAAATCACAACAAAAGTTGGCGTGTCTAAACGCGTGCCAAATGGCGCGAAACAACGACGTTATATGAAAGAAAAACCGTTGCGCGGACGAAACCGGAAACAGGGATACCAGCGGGAATAAATTGTCGCAAACAGGGAATCAGAGGGGGTAGGAACGCGTGTCTAGTGGCGAAACAGCAGGCTGTTCTCTCATAATGGATTCCAGGCGTCGAGACGGAACACAAAATATTGCGCATTGTTTCATGCGCTAACACCCGATGGGAATAATCCCAAAACAGCGAAAACTTCGCCGCCGCCCGCGCTGTCAGCGGGGCACACAACCGCGCCGCAAATGTGTCACCTGCGGAGTTAGAGTCGGCCGCTTTGAACGCCTCTACGATAATTTATTACGCAATATTATCAGAAAAAAATCATTTCTCGTTTTCACTATTATCATCAACTTTCGTCACTCTTTACGTTATAACTGAACGTTTACATTTATTGGATTGTGTATGTCATTTTCGAAGGCCAGAACTACCAGCGCGGCGTTTTCGCGCCATTTTCTCACCAAGATGCGTTATTGCGTTGATTCAAATTATCACGCGAGATACGTACATATTTTGAGTCAAATAATGGAGTTAAAATAAATACAAAACTAAATAAGGGAAAATGAATTTTATTTTTAAGAGACCAATATTTTACTGCACACGAGAAGTTGCGGAAAAGTACGAAATTTATGTGACTACTCATTTTGAAAGTGTCAGATTCCTCAGTGACATTATTAGTTTTAAATAACTTTCTTCAATGCCTTATTATGTTAGCATCCATATGTATTGACAATGGGGTCTCATTCAAAACCATTTGCGATATTTTTTAAGGCCGGTACTTTTTTTCTATGATGCGAAATATACATATTAGGAATTTTTTTTTCGTTATATATGGGAATTTTTTATAACGAAATTTTATTTTTCGGTCCCAACGAGGTTTTACTGTATTCGCTTTTTCAGCTTCGCAAAACTTTAATACTTCATTGGCAATTGTTCTTGCACCATCCCGGACTGTTTAGATATTTTGGACATAATAATTCAGTGTATATTGGTAATCAAGATGTCACAGCTCCCGACCAAACACAAAATTGAACTAAATGACAGAGCGAGGGGTTACCGCCGGGTGCGGGCGGGGCGGGTTTTAGTTCAAAATTCGCCGCACGCCAAGTTACGTTGGGCAAGCAATAATAAGATATTGATGTGACATGTTTTCCATGTATACATCTTTATTTTTTCAAATATTATTTCTATACAAACGATTGGAACTTTAATACTATGGTATATATAATTTCACCATTGTTTACACATACATACAATTAATTTCCTCCTAAATCATTGCAAATTTTACGATAAATCTTTACAGATGAACAGTCTGAAAAGTGTGTTGGACTGTTGGTTGCACTGAAGAAAGATTCCCTGCTCACAACAGCAGTGTGTAACGAGGGGATCCGATCGTTGGCACAAGTGATATCTCAGCGGGAGGCTTCCACGCCGCGCATTGGCACAGCTGTTGCACAGCTTCTCACTAATTCTATGCAACAGGTTAGTCAAAGTCTATTTGTATCTCTTCCTCTCCCTAAGATTCTTGTATAATTTTACCAAGCTTACATTAGCTTCACCTGTTTGTCTATTTGTCTGTTTATCTGGACGGAAACTTTTTTTTAAAAAATAGAGATGCGAACACGGAATACGTGTCACATCAATATTCTGACTATTTTCAAACTAAGCTAAACGCTTGTGCTATGAAAATAGGATCACGAGACAAGTGTCCTAACCACAAGACCAACAAGCTACTCTTATGATTGATTTTTCACCTGTTTTCCGATGTCCAATAGAACTGAAATTTTGCACACATAATAATACATGATTCACTATTTAATTAAGCGATCAATCCATCGTAATTATAATTAATTAAATTTTCATATGGGAAATTAGCTATTGAGCTTGCCAAAAAAAAGATGGCGTTAGTTTTCTACTGGAGCGATTTTGTATGCTGGGTAATATTAAAACCGAAATGTAGAAAATTATATTTCATGAAAAAAAAAATTTTTTAAACCATGCTTATAAATTTTTAAATGTACTAGAAAGTAAAAAAAAATTTTTTGGTTTGCTTCTCTCTCCAAATAAAAGTGTGGGCATTTTCCCTCCATCTATATCAATATCGTAAGCACCCACTCTTTATTTGGAGAGTGATGGAAAAAAAATTGTCTGAAAATTAATTTTTTACCTCTTTGTACAATTAAATACAGGTGTGGTTTTTATTTAAAAAAAATTTACATTGTAGCAATCAGACACCACGCAATTGCCACCATTGGCTGCGAATCGCCCACTATAGCCGCCCATTGGTGTCTACCATCGGTGATAGCTGATTGTAGACACTAATGGCCGCGCAGCGCGAAGCGGTTATCATAGCCGAGCAAATAGCAATGATCGCATAGCAGCCATCAATAGCCACGCGGTGGCCTTGACAGGCCCCCACAGGGCCTAGGAGCTAGCTAGCTTAACTATTAGTTTATATATAATCTTCAAAATCACAGGCATCGAAATGGTGTTTTCCAAATATGTACTTAATCGCTGTCAAAATCATTGCCATATTTATCTTCTGTTATCCTCTTTACATCTTCACATTTCCTTTTTGAGATAATCCTGGAGTATTTATAAAATCTGCCGTGTCTCTTAAAAATATGAAACTTTTACATTCAAAGCATAAAGCAAAATAATCTCTCATACAATACTGTTGTGACTCGTAAAAAATATTTATATTATATAAACAAAAAAAAACGTATATCATGTGACGTAAAGTTGAATAAAATGATAAAAACCTTAAAAATTGAGAATACCATATTTTACAAGGTTTTTATCATTTTATTTGAGTTATATTAAAGCGAATGATTTTTTTTGTAATCAATATAAGTTACTATAATAATAATTCAACTTTTTGCAAAAATAATTCAGAAATATTGAAAAAAAATGCAAACTTTGATATTGCATATCTCCATAACTATTGACATTATTAGATTATGGCTCCTTGGATATTTTCAACTCATTATCAAGGCAGAAATTCACCTGTTTCACAAGTTTTTTCTACTAGCTATGAGACAAGTTTTTTCTACTAGCTATGAGACACCCTGTATGAATAATTATGATCACGAAACCCGCTACTCGCACTGACGTTTGACAAGAACTGACATTTTATAATACGATGGATTGGCCAATTTGGAAGAACAATGTGTGTATCTCTGTCTCATTTTCACATGTGTGCCTGGGCCCTCAGTGTACATGCACAAATGAAACAAAACATAATTTTCGGTACCAACAAGTTTGTGAAAGGTACTGAAGTTGTAATAGGTTGTACTGAGTATAATATGACAGTAATTAATCACAATATTTATATTTTTATCGTAAATACTTTTTTTTTAATTATATATTTTAAATGTTTTGATTTAAGATTACACCAATTATTGATGGAATCGCTCAATTAATTATGGAGTCATCGGGATAAATATCGTTTTGGGGAACCTGAGGTCCCACCTATCGGCAAGGTTGGGCCAATCGATGAAGCTATCATTCATTAATGGTCTTTAACTGTGTACTATTATTTTCTTATCTAATTGAATGTGGAACAACTGTTTAACACAAACATGCCTAGAAACGATCCACTGGGATAATAAATAAATATGCAGTTTTTACAAGGATAAAAAAAGGTCCACTGGGATAATAAATAAATATGCAGTTTTTACCAGGATAAAGAACATTTCATTTGGTTAACTGTAAATGTATACATTTATTATTTCAGGGTCTCACCACATTGGCAGAGATTGCCTCCTTAACAGAGAACGGCGCCCATTACCCACTGTTCTTGCTTGTTTTGCAGCAGATGAACAAGACACTTGGAAAACAAACTCTTACTGAGATGTACAATAACAGTAAGGTATGTTACCCTTTCCAATTTGTTAAAATATAGTACGGGGGGGCCTTGTTAATTACAAGATGTAGGGATCTGATTAATTAAATCATTTTAAACAAACAAAAAGCATTCACCAATTTAACAGCATTATTGTATTTATTCTATATTTATTTACACCAGGTGAATCTCATGTCCTCATTACCTGCGAGCGAGCGTACTAAGGAGCGCTTGGCAGAGATCCTTGAGGAACGTGGACTGTCTTTCCTGTTCCCATTGCTGAGGATCCAAGCTGAACTGGCTAAGCAGCTCCAGGCTGACCCCAACCCCGGACAGTTCTACAAGTGGATCAAGGAGAACCTGGATCCAGCCTGCCATACAGACCCTGGTTTTATCAATGCCCTTGTCACTGTGCTCATCAAATATATCACACAGGTTTGCTCCGTGTCTATTGCATCTGGATTTTTGTTATAAGTGACATGGTGGGCAACTTTCTGTGGCCTTCATCATGATAGGTATTTTGCTCACTAAAGGCACCTGATTAGACTCACAGATCACTTGCTTGACACTAGAAAGATACAAAACTTATGCGAATTACATATTTCTTCATAATTCTCTCTTGATTATCTAAGGCCTGACCTCTTTCCATTTAAGAAAGACAATCGATTTAGTTTATGTAAGCCATACATTGTTTCATTCCGTTGGTGTTTACGTGCGTTTATTATAAACATTTTTTTTATTAAACACCAACACAATGAAATATTGTGCCTCATACGCACATCTTACACATACTAATTCAATTGTCTTTCGGTGTTTTTTATTATTCATTTATATCGGAATGTATATGCTAGACTACAATTTTTAGGATGATAACTTAGATAGAACCTTTGTTTTTATATAAAAGTAATAAACTAAACATTATGTACAATAATCAAAAAAATTCCATAAAACCCTGTTTATTCGAACCTTGATAATTCGAAATTTGCCATAATTCGAAATCATTCAAACCCAAAAAGTTAATTTCATAGTAGATTGATTAATTTGAAAACTCTGGTAATTCAAAATAATTTTTAGCTTTGTCAAAATATGCTAAAAATGCCAGTAAAAAAGTGCATTTACATAGATAATTTATATAAATAATAACAGTATTTATAGAAAAAAAAGTGTGATTGAAGAAAGTTAGAACGCAATTTAATGAATTAAAATATGAATGCGAGAACACGACCGTCACTGATGCGCGCCAAAAGTGAACTGTCAAAACGAGCGCTACCGCGACATTTTTCGCACACTTACCTATGAGCGCCACGGCGCTTTTCAGCACTATAAGGGTTCAAGGTAAAAGGGCACCCTACTAAATTTTAACTAAGAAATTGGAATAGGCTTTACTTGAGGGTTTTTAGGTAAAAATATTGAAGTGTCCCTATTTAAATGCTTCTCTTAAATAAAGGTCATTGTAAAAAATATGTACAGTAGAGCGTCGATTATCCGAACTAATTGGGGGACGTGGGTGTTCGAAAAACTGATATTTTCAGATAATCGAACTATATTGATTCTATAATACCGTTTAAAAGTCTCAATAACGCCTTGATCCATGAGCTGTAATAATAAAGTCACGTTAGGTGGAAGAAATATGACTTTTATTAGTTTTGGCATTATCAAGAAGCAATAATGTTCTCTATCTTTTTTATTTTTTGATTGAAGGGCTTTTACAGAGGGTATAAAAGTTTCTGTAAACCATTTCATGAAAATTGTACTATCCATTCAAGCACTCTTTTGTGAAGTGTAAACAATAGACATTGTAGACATATTAACATGTTTGAAACAACATGGTTTCTTGCTTTAACCAATTACAAGCATGGGCAATCGGTGGCTGCTAGTAGGCATTAGCACATACTAAAGCAGTGATACGATCCTTGCTTATTTTAGGACCAGGTGCTGCTAATTCACGAGGTGAAGCAAGAGTTTTTCATGGCAAAGCTCTCCAATTGAGCCTGGTTTCGTCTCTATTGTAAACGTTTTCGAGAGCATAATTTTCTTCCTTCAGTATATCTCTTAGTTTGATTTTGAACGAATCAGCAGATAGTTTTCCTCCTTGTATTTGAAGCTCACGAATGCCATGTCTTGACTTAAATCATTTTAACCAGCCCGTGCCTGCTCGATAATTTGACAGCCCTCCATCTTATCTTTCATAGGACAACACGTTTAAATTTAGGCATTTTAAATCGAGAGTTTATTTTCACGCGGCAAAATTTAGTTTATCGACTAGCGGCTACTTGCAAGTGACATACGAGTACAATTAACAAGTCGCGACAAGTGCACAAGCACTGTAGTACGGGAGGCGGGAAGCACGGGCGTAGTAGTTCGGATAAGCGGTCGTTCAGTTGATCGACGTTCGGATAATTGACGCTCTACCGTATTTTAAAATTTATGTATATAAATAGATTGAAAATTCAAGTTTTATTTAATGTTCAGTGCTGTATTACTAAAAAATATTAGGTACTTATATATATTGTGAAATTAATGATTTTGAACTTTTTATATAAGCATCCCTATTTGCGTGCCCGCTGTGTATATGGATCTTCATTAAACATAAATCATAAAAGGTTTAAAACTCTTAAATAAATTTTTAAAAATTAAACGTAATTAGTTTTATAATATAATTAGTAAAATGTTTTAACAATGTGTTTGTTGTCTATAATGCAGGAGTCGACTCTGGTGCCAGGTGTGGCAGTAGTGAATCCTCCCGACAAGTCCCTGGTAGAGAAGGAGCGTGGCTTGCTGGAGCAGTATACTCCTGTATTGCGCTCTTTCTTGCGACACAACCTGCAGCTACAGCTGATGGCCATACACTCGCTGCAGGTGTTCTGCTACTCTCTCGGCTTTCCCAAAGGTAAAGAAAGTACACACGTTACAATTTGACTGCTGTCAATTGTTGGTCCAAATATTCTTTTCGTCGTATGGTAAGCCTTGGATTATTATGATTTTTGAAAGTTTGGTAAGATTCCAAAATTATTTGGAGCTAAGAATGAAATAGCATATCCAGGGTTGAGATGATCTAAATCACTTGATTTAAATCAGGATTATAGTCATGCGATTTTTATAAAAATCAATACTTTTTTACTGCAATCAAATCAGCCAAAAAGTGTCAAGGGACTTCCACCGGCATAAGCTGATCCTTTCACTGGAATATTAGTCGATAACCAAGTCATATTGAAAACCGCCCCTACTGCTTGGTGGGTAGCAGTACATAATACATAATATGAAAAAATGTATAACCGAAGAATTGCGTATAATCAAGCAACTGTTAAGTACAGTTGATTCTTCCGCTGGGGCCGAAAGGTTCATAGCAAAATAAGAAATAGATTAGGCACCCAAATTAAAAAAATTGGCCCTTTTGAAAAAACTAAATTTAAACAAATTGCAAAACCAATAAGAACACCTAATTAAGTTAATATTAAGTCTTTTTTAATTTCCTTGTTATTTTTTTTTTAATATGATAAAATGCTGTGTATTTGCTACATTTAGCTTGTTGGTTTTCGTTAATTTTATATTTTTTGTTAAATATGGCAAATAAATAATGCCTGTTTTTTTTTAATTATAATAAAAGACTTTTTAGAAGAATAAATTAATATGTTGATTTTTATTAATTTTATTAATAATTAAAATAAAGAAAAATTATATTGTTTTTTCTCAAAAATAAATTACTTAAAAACTAAAAAAGATCAGAATATTAAGTTGATTTAAGGCGGTACATTCACTGCAAATGCATATTTCGGCGTTTTTTACGAAAATGTGGGTTTTTATTATTCATTTATATCAGAATGTATATGATAGATTGCAATTTTTTTAGGGCAATAACTTAGAACCTTTATTCTTATATAAAAGTAATAAACTAAACATTATTTACAATAATTAAGAAAAATATAGACATTAATCCACAGGCCGCGGCAAAAAAAACCTTTTTAATGTTCCCGGGCGTAGAGTGGTTCGTTTAAAATTTCTATGTAAGCATAATATGTTTTTTTATACATATAAAGTTTACTTAATTATCTAGAATCCGTACGTAGGAAATTAAGAAAAAAAGATATAATTTTTGAAACATGCTTAAATATTTACGTTTTTTGGTCATTTTCAACTAACTAACTAACTAACCATCACGCCGTTTCCCTGCAGGGGTAGGCAGAGAGGATTGAACGCCACACTCTTCTATCCTGGCACACCACTTTTGCTTCGGCCACATTCATACATCTTCTCATACACGTTCTACGATTGTTGCGGCTTTTAACAGGGCCATCCTCAAATACTTGTAGTACCTGATCGTGCCAGGTCTTTCGCGGACGCCCTCTATTCCTGTTGCCTTCAACATTCGCCTCATATATTTTCTTAACCATCCTTTCCTCGTTCATACGTTCCACATGACCAAACCATCTCAGCACTCCTTTCTTTATTCTATCTACCACACTACAGCCAGCATTGCATTCACTTCTAATTTGTTCATTCCTCACTCTATCGACCAAATATTTTCCACACAAGCGTCTTAGTGACCGCATTTCAACCGCATTCAGTCTACTTTCATTCCTCTTTTGCCAATTCCAGGCTTCACTTCCATACATAAGGGTTGGCACTAGAACGCCATTATGTACCGCTAGTCTTGCTTCTTTTGACAGATTCTTATTGGCCATAACAAACGTTGTTTATTCATATAAAAAGATGATTTTAAACGATATATTGTATCTATATTCGCACTTTGAGTTTTCATTCACTATTAAAAAGCTAATTTTTTTATTAGAAACACGTTAATTATTATTTTAAAATAAAAATTCTAAAGTATGAAAAACGACATTGTCAACGTCAGAATCCGTGTTAGATGCCGTTCGGCCACGGCAGAGGTCAGTCGTGTTTATGTAGCCGAATATTCCTCATCATTTATTTCAATATTCATTGTACTTTTACGCCAAATTTGACATTTATATGAATTATTATTGTATAATACGCTCAAAAGCAATTGATATCTCCCATATATTAAGGTTTTATATGGATTTTCGAACGGTTTCATCCTTTTTAAACTTTGAACATGCGTCACATGTCAGTTTCGGTATAATCCTAATTCAACAATTGTTCCAGATCATTTGAGGTATCAAGATACAAACTGTACGCGCCGTGCGCATGCGCGTTTGCGTCTCCCATGTATTTATTTCTTGTTTAATATTAAAGGTATTCATTATGATATGAAAAGTATTTCAGAATTATTAATATGTTTTTTAAATTCTATACAGTAATTAATTATTGGACGTAAATAAAATATGGGAATTTGTCGATAGATAAAATAATACATTTTGATATACGCAGTACGCACGTGGGGCTAGGTGATTGTTTTGTATTGTCATATTACGATATGCATTGATTTAGCGCTTGTTCAGACACAGCGGGAACCGTTCAGTTTCAGAATCGCGTTTCAAAACATGCGATTTGTGTCATCTGTTCACACAGCCGCGGTTAATAAGTGATTTGTGCGCGCGAAGAGATACAGTCTGTCAATAAAGTCTTGATCGTGGGTAAACTGAGAAACAAAAAATTATTTTACTGGCAATACTAGCAGTTCCGTCATTCTTGTCATTTTCTTGTGTTGTTTTGGGTTGAGGTTAATTTAAGAAGTGGTGGATTCTTTGTTTTTAATATTTTTTAACGTTGAAAGACTTTAAAAACAATAATATGAGTAAAACAATTCGTAGTGGATCTAGGCGGATAATTTTTAGTGTGTATACGCATTGTTTGGCGGAGTCTGAAGCCGGAAAGCTATCATGTGACATCAATAATGTTTTCGAGCGAAGATCTCAAATGACTGGTAAGTACTGTGTTCATTATACTTTAAATTATTTTTTCTTGATTAATTTTAACATTTAAATGTATAACAAGTCTATTAGACTACATTATAGGGTATTTAATTTGTTTCGAATGTATCTAATAAATGACAGATGACAGATTGTAGTGACGGTCAAGGAACAAAACACGGTAAGCGCCATTTAGGTTAGACGAAGCGTATCACTACTACGACATAATATTACTTTTCAATTTTCTCCTTTTTTCATATCTAATCTATTTAATATACTTAAAATACAAAAATATATTGCCGAACATTAGCATCAGCTCATTGGCAGTGTGATAAGTAGCTAAACTGAGTAACTCTGAAACTGATTCTAGAAAAATAAATTAATGTGTTGCTCATGAATTTCAATGTTTTTTTTTCAGGCACATCCTGAGTTCTGTAAGAAGAATTGTCAAGGAGGGAAATACAACCCGAGGCAAATTTACAACACCGGGTAAACACAGGAAAGAGCGACCAAAAAAGAATTGGATGATTTTGACATCTGTGCCATAAGGCAAAAAGTGCATTTTTTATACAGTAAAAAAAAGAGGTGCCCACTTTGAGAAGTTTGTTGCAAGTTGTACGGGGCGATTTAAATTTTGAAGGAAGCCATGAACTTTTGCGAAAAATTTTAATCAGCATAGGATTTTCATACAAAAAATGCTCTTCGAATAGAGCAGTATTAATGGAATAGAGCAGTAGTAATATTTTTTCTATACTGTGTTTTTTTAACTTAATGTTTTTATTAAATTCTTTATATTACAATAATTATATCTCTTTTATTTTTCCCTTAATCAATTTATTTCATTTAATTATATTATATAAAATCACACCAGATGACATGACCTCAGTCGGAAACAGACAGCCATACTAGTGTATGTTCTAATATTTATAATTTGCTGGAAGTTTTTTATGTCTGGAAGTAAAAATAAGTAAAGTATGTAACACTTTTGTGTCTTATAGGTTGATAAAAAATCATTTTAAAGGAACAAAAAAATAATTACGAAAAAATTTTCGCTTACAGTGTTTTACTTTAACACAGTCAATCTTTAAATAGTGTTACCATGTGAACGATAGCAGCGCCCTCAATTATTTGTCAAGACTTTCTTGACAGACTGTATATTCGCTCATTACTTTGTTAACGACGGCCGTGTTCCATGGCAAGACACATAAATATCATTTTTGGTGAATAAATACCTACTTCTCTAAAATACTCTTTTTTTCCACCATTTCCAAATATCTCCACCAACTCCTGCCAAGCTTGGTTCTTGGCATATTTGAGTAATCCTCACACTGAAGATCCCATATTACAGGTCTTTTCTCCACTTCATCAATAAAAAGTTCGGCGATCCATAACCATAGAAAAGAGAATATAATCCACGCGTGCTCCTGTTGTGACATGGAACCGTGCGGTGCCCGCAACGCGACTGAACGCTCTCCTAAGGCCCCATAGTAATAGGATCGTGCGGGCACCGTGCGGGTCTATTTTCCAGCGGTTGGGTTGCGGGCACCGCAGCGGTGGACTAACCGCACGGTTGTGTCTGAACAATCACATAGGTAAATGAGACCCGCACGGATCTCACGCGATTCTGAAACGGCACGGTTCCCGCTGTGTCTGAACAAGCGCTTAAAAAGGAGTTCAGAATTATTACTATAATTCTTAAATTATTTACGGAAAATAATAAGTCGACTCAAATAATATAAGATCATTTGTCTAAAGTTAAATAAGTAAATATTTTGGTACGTGAGGTACTTCTGTGGGGATGCCTGACGCGGACGAAAGTGAAGAATATATGACCATCTCTTTCTATCAAACCTTACTGTTTTAGCAACGTATGTACCATAAATATGTAACGAACGTGTAATTTTTATTCGATTTGCGCTCAGATGACATGTCGCGCACGGCTTGAAAGGAAATGATCTATCGATGTAATTTGACAGCTACGCATGTTTGTGAATCGGCTGTGCCGCCTTAAGGGGTTACGTGTAGTCAGAGGAGCAAAAAAATTGTCATTTTCCGTCCGCACTGACACGTGGATGGCAGTAGAGGGCCCTACAAGTTATCGTTGGATATCTTTAAAACTAATAACCGGATCGAGTTGATTATTTTCACACAATATTTTTGAAACATTTTACTTTAAAAAAATTCAAAAAAAAATTTCGTTTTTTTTTTTAAATCCTGACTACACATAACCCCTTAAATCAAAAATCCAATTTTTTAAAAATATTTAAAAAAAATTATGATTTTTGAATTCCGGGCTCCAACCAACTTAACCTTGTATAGTTGCAAAATGTGAACTAGCATTATCCAAGTTATTAAAATAATGAAATTTTAAACTTCTCTGTGGACGGAACTTAATTTAAAATAAGAAAAAGCATAATATACGATTATAATCCACGGGATTTTGCAATTATTATAATCCAAAAATTTCTGCCATGCAAAAAAAAATTTGCATGGCCGAATTTTGGTACATAGCAAATCTGCCTAGATAAACTGTTTAATTTACTATGTAAATTTTTTTAATGAAGTAAATTATTGTTTTAGGAATGCTTCTAAGGTGGTTTGACGCTTTGTACGATAAAGCCATCTGTGAAGAAGACGCATTTTTCATGTGGAAGGAAGACATCACGGATACCTACCCTGGCAAGGGTCAGGCACTATTCCAAGTCAATAGTTGGCTCATCTGGCTGCAGGAGGCAGAGAGTGTTTCAGATTCAGACGAGACTGAAAAATAAGTGTGCTCTTCAACCGAGACCTTAGCCAGTGGCCATCTACAAAAATGGCTTTCAATTATATCAATCTTGACAAAAAAAATCTATAAATTAATAAGAATTAACAGCTCTGGATTCAATTTAAAAAATTACATCAGGCTCTTAAAAAAAATTTACTTAGTGATGAAGCATTTAAGTTCTTCCAATTTTTTGTTTTGCAAATATGCATCAAAGGTATATTACGAAATGATTGTAACATAGACAATGTCACTGCCAAATTTTAAAATTTACGGCATGTATAAATAATGAATTATGCAAGGTAAAAATCATCAATTGTCCATTACAGTTGTTGTAAAACACTTACTCTACTTCTACTACAATATAAGTACAGTTAGGTTTGGCAGTCACATTATCCTACATTAGGACGTATCAATTCTACAATATTATTAACCGTAAGATAAAATTTTAGTCTTTATAATCAAAATATACAAACTGAAAGCTAGCACCACCTAACTTTAATATTTACTAATTATTTGCACTGGATATAACAGATATTTCAATAAATAATTGCTTTTGTAATGCCTTATGCTGAGCAATAAAATGTCCTATGAAAACACCCTTTGTTGCTCATTTTAAGATATTTTATTTCTACTGAAAAGGAAATGTCACTTTTATTGGTTGCCATTGGAAAATGGATTACTGCGGGGGGGAGACCATTTTAAAGCATAATATTTAACAAAATACCTACCTACATTTTATTCTCGGTCATTGCATGCTGGTTTTAACAATGTCAGTATAATCTGAGATGAGTTTAGCAATCATTTTTTCAATTATTAAATTGTAAGTTTTATTGCCGACTAATCTGATCACTCGAAGGAAACTTAAAGTAGATATATTTTCCGATAGTAATAGTTGCAAACAGTGTTTAGATATTTAAATTCCTCGTAAGTTTGACACTTAAGTATCTCACGTCTTTTTACTTTTGTATTATCTTCAGATAACTACTCAACCAACAGTTGTTCATGTGGTATGAATTTTAAGTTGCCATTGACTGATCAAAGTAAGGCAAATATGTGTTGTTTGAATGTTTGGTATGAATATTAGGTTGCATGCATGTAAGTCACACATATATATAGTTAGTTCAATAATTGTTTAGTTCTACCGTTCAATCATTTAAACACTCAAAATATCTTCTGTGACTGGGAGCCTCACACATAGCGGTTGATAGAACATTCTGACTCCCATCGTATAATCTTCACTCAATATGTAGACAAAAAAAGACATTTTGTGTCTTTATTGTTAAATTTTGTTTAAGCTAAAACCCACTGAGCTTTATTGTCAAGATAAAAAACAGGTCACAAAGCTCACTCTCAACAAAATATTTGGAAGACATATTCTTTGGAAATATTCATCTTATTGCTCATTGGTTTCTAGCCATAAAACTGAATTTAACGGTTTACACAACTCATTAGGGAAATGGTAGTTTTTAAATAATTCCTGCCTTTAGATTTTTTATTAAATAATCAGATTGAAAGAAATATCCAATTTTGTTTAAGGTGAACTTACCTAAAGTACACCTTGAATATTCCTGCTATACCTTTTAGTGAATTTTGATACTTTGTGAAATATATTTTAATATGTATTGTTTTTAATTTTTTTATATTTTTACCATAAATTCGTATTTCTTTGACTTTCAATCATCTGTACAGTAAAATAATTGTTTAACTATTTACATAACACACTTCCTCAATGATTAGACGAATAATATGAACTATTAATGATTAGATGATTATTTTACATTATTTCCAACATTCTTAACAAATTTGGAAATCTAAGTTTATTCTCTTCACGTTCCATGTTTTCTATAAAAATGCCAATTAATATTATATTCTAAAAATACTTGTAAAAGTCTTGTATCTAACATAGTATGTCGTCCCCGTCTGAGTCATGTGATCATACATAGGTATCATGGGAATGGAAGGCTAGTAAAGGATTAAATCTCTTAACATAGTACTTGTATTTGGAATCAAAACATTAAAAGCCTCGGTGTAATTTATTATAAGTGTGTTTTATTTCTTGTTCCTATTTTAATCTTACATTCAACTGTGATTATATCGAGTATTCACATTAAACCAGCTCAAATGTCTCCAGTATGTAGGGAGCTGAAACAAATAATTAAGTATTGTTAATTGCATTTTCATATAAGATTCTTTACAAAAACAAAATTTACATTAAACCTTTGGTTTACAAACACCGTTTAAGTCTTCACCCAGCCAGTTTGTAAATCGATATGCGCCTTGAACATAGTATTGTAATAAGGGCGATCGTTTGGAGTAGTGTCGGTCAGCTTTCAATATGACTAGGTAATATTTATATACATATAGGGTGTACCAGAGCTAGCAGCAGAAACTTGGCCGGTAAATTCCTGCTTATGTTAAAAATCTAAAATGTTCAAGCAACCATGACCTATCAATAGTTATGGAGATAATCGACTTCAAAGTTTGCATTTCTTCTTCAATATTTCTGCCTGAGCATCAGCCAAGCGTTGGACTATCGTTAAAGTAACTTATATGAAAAATCGATTCGTATAAATGTGTTGGACTATCGTTAAAGTAAATTATACGAAAAATTAATTCGTATAAATACAAACGAAATTACATGATTAAAAGGTTTCGAATAGAAATCGAAATTCGTGGCCATGTCGTAAAGGTTAAACCAGTTGTTATACGTATGTATTTTACCACCGCATTGAGAAATAAATAGTAAGTAAGACACTTCAAGGTAATAATATTTCCTTCCTTTATATTTCTTAAAATGTTTATGAGCAATGCACGTCACCTTTTGACTATGTCCATTAAATGTATATGACATAAGCTAAACACGTTTAAGAAATCATTTATGTATTTTACCGCCGCGTTGAGATAAAGAAAAGAAAGATATAATAAAGAAGACACTTTACAGTATTATCTTTCCTTCTTTTATATGTCTTAAAATGTGCATGAGCAATGCACGTCACCTTTTGACTATGTGCATTAATATAATACGTCAACTAAACATGTTTAAGAAATCATGTATTTTAAACATTTTTCAAATATTTTTTTATGATTTCTGATTTTAGATTCGAGAAATTATAAATTTAAAAAGTAATGAATGAACATTAACCGGTCGGATGCCGGCCGTAAGTAACGCGGAATGTACTCTGTCTGCCGCGCAATATTGCGGACGATTGCTGTTTTTAGACACTTTGTGATGGTTATATTCATGTAAAAATCAACAATAATCGCTAAGAAGATGCAGTTTCTAGTTTCTCAATATATAGACTTCAATAATGACTAATATTTCAATAATTACTTGTATAATAATTATTTATTCATTAATTATGAAAATAAGTAACGAAATTTACTGTCAGAAATGTATGCACATGTTTATCGAATAAAACTGTGGAAGCAATATCGTATTTCAATATTTTCATTCTAAATATATCAAAGAATATAAAAAATTTTAACACTATTTTATTAAAAAAAAACACTTTTTAACAGATAAATAACACAATTAATGCGCGGTTCGAAGACGACATTTGGAATTAATTTTTGTCCAGTTTGCGCGGGAAATGAGGTTACTTGACAAACAGAACCCGTTCATTCATTCAAAAACTTCATATAAAACCAATAATAAGCTTTAAAAACCCATAAACGCAGGTAAAATAGGCCGAATTCGCAAACGTATCTAGGGAGCGCAGATCTGAGCTACGGCACATAGAGGGTACAAAAGTTTTCGCGCAGATCTGCGCTCCGGCACACGACCGGTTAAAATCGTGTCGGTTCAGATGATTTCAAAATGTTCCTCTTCCTCTGTTTAAATTGTGTGTCAATTTCAACAACTATATCGTATTTATTTTCAAAAATAAAAAATATGGTCTTAGAAATAAAATGATCTGGGCAAGCGGGTAAATGTTTTCATTACCTACCCGACGATAAATATCATAAACGTCGAGCTTTCGAAGGCGATAATCGGCTAGTTTTGGCTTCATAGAACGTCGTCTCTGTCGCACGTTAGTGACAAAATGTCTATGAATAATTATATCTTTCTAGTACGATATGTAATTTTTACTGCCTATGGTTTTAGGTTTTATGACTTATACCTGGAAGATGGAATATTCAAGTTAGTTTGGGTTTAGCTGTTTACCGGTACAGAAGTTTTTCATTTCCAATAAAAAAGTGAACTTGTGTGATCTCTTTTTTTAAATATATTATTATTTTCGTAATATTACACAATATGCCGTACGAGTATAATAATTCGGAGTACGTAGATATGATTTTGGGGGAATGTCATGGAAATGCTGAAGCAGCAGCTCGGGTATACTCAGAGCGCTTTCCATTTCGATCTCATCCATCAGCTTGAACAATTACATCAGTTGTGCAACGTGCTCATGATCGAATAGTATGGCAGGTGCCATCTGTAGATAGCGGTGTATCAGTGCATGATCCAGTATATGAGGATCAAGTTTTAGACTTTTTTGCGAGCAATCCAGAAGCCAGTACGCGTGAAGGAGCGCGGTACTTCGGTCTCGGCCATTTGACAATCTGGAGGTTATTAAAGAGTGACGGGCAGCATCCTTATCACTTTACAAAATTTATTAGAAACTCATTACACATTGCGTATAAGCTATTGTCAATGCAAGCTGCAAATCATCAGTTTGTAAGAAAAGTTTTGTGGACTGATGAATGCACTTTTTCGAGATTTGGCCTCTTCAACTCGCAAAATAGTCATTATTGGTCCCAGATTAATGTTCGTGCTCTACGCTCCTCATCTTTTCAGCATAGATGGTCGGTGAACGTATGGGCTGGTATCTTAGATGATAAAATAATTGGCCCATTTTTTCTCCCATCCAGAATGACTAGTGCTAATTATTTAGCATTTTTACAGAACGATTTACCATCAATGTTAGAAGATATTCCACTTAGTACTATTCGGGGAATGTGGTTTCAGCAGATGGAGCACCATGCCATTCCACGGTGGAGGTCCGTCGGGTGTTAACAGCTGAATATGGCTCCAATTGGATAGGAAGATATGGCGCATTTCCCTGGCCTCCTAGGTAGCCCGACCTTACACCGCTAGACTTTTCTTTGGGGGCACGTAAAAAAATCTTGTTTGTAAATTATCTTCGGCAAACAAGGAAGAGATGCATGGTCGCATAATTGAAGCATTCGATAAGGTGTCCAGCGAGAGTGAACTAACATTACCAAGCGTTCATCAATCCTGCATTAGACGAGCCGAATTGTGTCTTAGAGTTGGTGGTCAAAATTTTGAACATTTATTTGTAGTAGGTATGCGGTGAGATTTTTATAAGTTTTGATGTAAAATTCAAAAGTTAATAGTTTATAAAATTGTTTGTGTCAAGTCTTGTTTGAACTGTTTGAAGTCTTGTTTGGGTGGCCAGTAACCTTAACCAGACATCAGGGTAAGCATAAACAAAATTTACCAATATTTTATATTACAGAGTGCCTATCATGCCATCGAATGCCTACATGAGTGTACCTGTAATAACAAGCAATTGATAATGTGCCTACAGCGTGTGTACGAAACATATTTTTTTATTTGAATGTATTTAAGACATGAATTAAATGATTGATTTCTTTTTCGAAGTCGCAATTCGTAAATAATAAATACATAAATATTTACTGAATAGAATATGCAGTAGGTACTGTAATAAAGTATTAAAGTAAAAATTTATCCATAAATACATGTCAATATTTAGGTTTTTACAATAATATGTAATAATCAAAAAACATGTCACAACCATTTTTATTTTATAAAATCTCATACATAAATTTGTTCACAAATTTATCAAGGCATAGGCACCATCTTTACAGTCCTCAGGGTGGTGATGACGTACCGGCGTCCTGCCCGGTTGAATAAGATGACGTCACAGGTCCGCCTTGAGCGGCGACCGCAGCGAGCCATGGAGCCCGACAATGCCATCTCTTCTTTGAAAAGGCCCTTTTCAGGGCCAACATTTATCCTGTCCGTTACACTTTGTAAATGTATTATTTCAAAATGTCAACCGGCTTCCTCAACTTCAGTTGTACGAACTAGATGTCATGTGCGCTTTATGATTTGTCTCGTGTGACAAGCGACAAAGTCACACTACACCTCAATTGTCCCGGTGTCACGGGAAGCGGTGTTTGTCCCATTAAATTCAAATACCTCGTGTTTGAACACTGAATGTGAAATGGATAAGTTAAGATGGGAAAACAGGTTCCTGGAAGGAAAGAAAGGTCAGAAAGGATGCACGCTTTTACCTTTGTCCTTTGCTCCAGGTCGAAGGAAACTCAATGCTGGTTTCTCCCTTATCAGAAGGGCAGTACAGTAGATTAGGAATTCTTGTGGCACCTTGATGCTTTACGATCACGTAAACTGGGCACACACAAAACTCAAACAAAAAACGTCAAGCAAACAAGACAGTTCAAGGTTGAATTAATATATCATAAACAAAAGGTTTTTGTAGAGCAGAGAGTAGAGAAAAGGTGTAGGGAAGGTGGAATGTGTTCAGTGACATCTGGTCCTAAAGATCGAACACCTCGTATACTCGTATTTGAATGTCATGTCAGGTTGACGCGCATGCGCCTCCCGATTCGTCTCGCGTGACAACGTCACAACCTCACCTCATTTGAGGTGGGACACCTCATTTTGAAATTTGAGGGGCTCATACAAACTCGTTTTAAAGTCGTGTCCTAATCAACCCTAATTATTATTTTCAGAACCATAGAAAAAGGTGTATAAAAGAAAAAGCGCAAACCATAAATAATAATAAATAAAAAATATTATAAAATATAAATTTTCTTTTTCATGGTAGCACCAAATATTCGCGCAAACAGTAAAAGAAAAATAATTAAGAATCTATAAATTATTTGAAAATTTTAAAAAATAATCACATTATAAAAATAATCAAGGTAATTTAATGTAACAAAAAAACTGTAATCTAAATTAAACAAACCAAACCTATTAACCTAACCTAACCAGACCTAATAACCTAACCCAGGTGTGGCGAACCTACGGCACGCGTGCCCGAGGTGGCACGTTTAAGAATTTGGATGACACGCATATGATTTCCAAGTTTAAAAATATTTTTTAAATTTTTATGTTTAAGGAATTAAAATTTTGATTAAATAATCCATTTTGATTTTTATGCTGGCTACACTGCCTTTGAAGTTTTCGTTTGAGGCTATGTTCATTGAAATTTGTTGTTTATCGCCGTCGCAGGTGTCACTGTCAGTGAAGATAAATTCGTCGATTTCATCTCGCTGATGGTGGAATGGTTAACATTAACCATGTTCATATAATATATTCAAGATGTACAATAATACCCCGTTTATGACGCAAGTGAAAAACAACAACATCACCTTTGAATTATGTTTTTCACCAAAAAACGATACGATTAAAGCACCAGCACGTCTTATGCCCAAAGCATGGATTGAAGTCACTGGAAGATGCTATGATTATTTTAACAAAATTGGCAAATTTGATATCTGCATGCGGATTAAACAAATGAGAATTTTAAGAATTATTAAATGAGGTAAACTCAGTGTATAAGGGTTTACTTATGTACAATAATGTACGATGGGTAGTTAAGTTGTATAAAATTTCTTTAAAGATTCGTTGAGTGTTTGGATGAAGTTAAGCTTTTTTTCATTAATGAGAATCTCATTCAAAAATATAACAAGTTACAAGACGTTGAATGGCTATCAAAATAAATGTTTTTTAGTAATTTGTGCTAACATTTAATTGAATTAAATATTCAGCTGCTGTTAACAAAACAATTATTGTTATGTTTAATTTAATCAAAGCATTTCAAGCTAAATTACAAATTTTGCATCATAATGTTGTATCTAATACCTTCAAATATTCAAAAAACAAAAAAAAATTAAGAAGATAAACCAGATTAAATCAAATTAACACAAGAATTTTCTGTGGTTATTCAATCGATAATCAGAGTTTTCTTCAAAATTCAACAATTCAGGAGATTTGAAAAGACGTCAATATTTATTTTATATCTAGACACACTATCAGCAGATGATTTCTGAGTGGCTAAATCTGAAAGATATTGAAATGCAATTTATCAAATTCAGGAAACAAAAAATTTGTTGATTAGAGAAATGATTTGGAAATAATTGAAAGAGATTGATTAACAAGCGTAATTAATAAATATGTAGAAGAAGAAATAATGAGACATTGGAACGCCATTCCAGAAATCTTTAGCGATTTAAAGAAACTAGCGAGAGCAATATTATCAATTTTCTCTTCTACATTGCTTGGGAGTCATCATTTTCAGAAATGAATTTCATAAAATGTAATCAAGAAAGAGATTGACTGATGAATTCAGTTAGTCGTGTGTATTACTAAAGTGATGAAATAAGAAACAGATATTAAGAATTTGTCATCGAATGTACAACAGCAAAAATCTCATTGATAAATAACTAATGTGTGTACAAACCAAACAAAAGCATTCAAACTATCAAAAATCAAGCCTATTAATAAAATACAAAAAGTACCTACGTTCAATATTCATCCAATTTCTTTCGTCTATAAATATAAATTTGTCATGTAAACTTATACATTGTCTATAATTTACACATTTTTCCTCAGATATTGCCTATGAAATGTCAAAATATATGGTACATTTTTCGAAACTTTAAAATAATCTTACTTAATAACTTTTATTTTGTTATTAACACATTCAATAATATAGTGTAATACTCATTTTTATTATACAGGGTGTACCAGAGCTAGCAGCAGAAACTTAGCTGGTAGATTCCTGCCTATGTTATGAGTCTAAAATGTTCAAGCAACCATGACCTAATATCAACAGTTATGGAGATATGCAGTATCAAAGTTTGCATTTTTTTTTTAAATATTTCTGACTTATTTTTTGCAGAAAGTTGAACTATTATTACATTAACTTATGTCGAATATGAAAAGTTCATTTTCTTTAATACAAGTCGAATAAAATGATAAAAACCTAGGAAAAATTTTTAAAGTTTTTTTACAAGGTTTTTATCATTTTATTTAAGTTGTATAGATTTGCAAAAAATTATTCAGAAATATTGAAATGGGACCATGATCTTGGATTTAACCATTAGTATTTTTAATAAAATGGATTCTGATTCCAATATAACTCTAACTAAGTCATGGAAGAAATTTTCAATTTTGAATTGTGTGAAATTTGTCGATTTGTCTATCAAGGAGATGAAATCTTCTACACTCCGCTCGTCTCGGCATGCTTTCTTTTTAACTTTTACTTCTGGAAAATTAACTTCTACTAACTGGAAAAAATAAACCCTTCTACTAACTGGAAAAAATAAACGTTTCATTTCGAAATTTTGCGATTTCGGTATAGTTTATGCCCGGTTGTATCAAGTTGGATTAAAGTTTGCAATCAAATAACCAGTTCTGTAAAAATCAATGCTTTAAACAAACTTTTACTTATCCAACTTGATACAACCGGGCCTTAATCGGTTAAAGCTCTCAACCGGCAATGTGAAGTTCCGGATTCAAGTCCCGATGATGACTATAATTTTTAGATAGATAAATTTTTTACACATATCCTTCGAAGTGACTGATAATATTATTTATAATGTAATATCTACTGTTATTTTTGTAAGTAAAAATCTTTAAATTACATCAGAAAATCGAGTTTAAATCCATAATAATTTACATACGCATAATAGGCGATCTGTTTGTAATATTGTAATTACTGGCATTTTGATACGTCAGAAGTTTACCCTGTATCTTTCGAACTGTCATAGGGAAAATATTTTGTTTTTTATCAATTTAAAAAAAAATTAATTCTGAATTGTCCGTGATTTAAATAATTTTAGAATAGTACCAGAAAGTAAGTAGGGTCCGTTCACTTTAGGAAAGCCACTTGCATTAGTGTGAGCGATACCCGCTGTAATACGTAAATTGTGTAGTGGTATTCCTTTTTTAAAGATTTCAGTATCACACTGACAGTCACACAGAGCGGTCGTTTCTTTGTTTAATATTTTTTATTTAAGGATACGGTGACTGCAAGATCACAATACCACGACCACAGACTTAAATCAATTTACTCTACTTGTCTGAACAACTGATATTTATTAGCATGTTTTGAGCGTGTTTGTTTTTGTGATCCCAAATGTAGGAATGTATTCCATTGAATCGATGTGCAAAATTTCAGATCAATTGGATGACAGGAAGTGTGTAAATTTTCACTTCCAAGATTTTCGATTAGTGATGGTATTTTAACCGGTGACACACTAATCATTATTTGAGATTTGTGTGTGAGTGGGTCGTTGATTGGCAACTGATTTTTTGTAATTCGACAACAACTATATCTTAGTTATGAGTCAACAATACAATCAGATACAAATCCCAAATAACTGTACCAAAAATAACCGGTTAAATAACGATTTAACCATCGGTATTTTCCATGTTCAATCATTGATTCATTCATTCAAGACCGGCGGTAAAGTTAATAAAAGCATTGTTAAATCTATACGTTGCCTGCTTTTTGTTTATATGTGTGCTGCAGAATTTATTTTATACACTAGAAATAATATTTATCCACACCAAACCATGAAGCCCTTTTTTAAAAATAAGGCGTACAAGGAATACGTGTCAGATCAATATTTTTACTATTGTAACGAGTTGTCCTTTGACGTGTGGCGGGCGAAAACCAGTCAGTGCCCAGTCATGAAATAACAAAGTAACACATCATTCAAAAACAAAGATTTTAGAAAAGAGAAGCGAAACAAAAGCGAAGCGATTCTTTTGATTTCAAAGAGTATTGAGTTTCCAATGTAAAATGTAAGTTTTTGTCGCAAATATGGGTTTTTATTATTCATTTATGTCAGAATGTATATGCTAGACTACAATTTTTTAGGACGATGACTTGGGTAGAACCTTTGTTATTGTATAAAAGTAATAAACTAAACATTATTTATAATTATTAAGAAAATAAAAGCAATATTCGACAGGCCGTGTTCTCCTGCCGGGCCGTACCATGTCGAGCTTATGTGAAGCTCGAGTCTCGTCGAGTGTTTATATCCGAGAAGTATCTTCGCCATCGATCTTGCTGTCGAGTTTTTTTCCAAGTGCTTTTGATAATTTTAGTTCATATTCTGTGTGCTCTTTTATATTTTTATATTTAGACTGTTTATTTTTCTGTGTTCCTTTACATTTCTACTGGTTATATTTCTGTGTTTTTCTCGTATTTTTTACTGTAAATAAATTATTGTGAAAAAGCAGCTTTCGACATTATTTCCACGCCTTTGTCACTTGCATACATATCTTGAAACAAACAACTCCGTTTCAATGTTGTTTATTACTTTTTAAATGAGAACAAAGGTTCTGTCTAAGTAATTGCCCTAAAAAATTGCAGTCTATCATATACATTCTGATATAAATGAATAATAAAAACCCACATTTTCTTAACAAATGCCGAAATATGCATTTGCAGTGAATGTCCAGCCTTGATGAGTACTTTATAGTAGGCATAAGTAGTAGGCCCAACTTTCAAATAAACCAAGTTGCCGAAAAGAACAAGTACCTAACTAACTAACCGTCACGCCGTTTCACTGCAGAGGTAGGCAGAGAGAATAGAATGCCATATTCCTCTATTTTAGCACATTACTTTTACTTTGACGGGGCCATCTCCAATACTTGTAGCATCTGATTATGCCAGGTCTTTCGCGGACGCCCTCTATTCCTTTTACCTTCAACACTTGCCCTACATATTTTCTTAACTACAGAAAAGACGAAATAATAAAGGATTACAAAAAAATCTTCAAAGAAAATTCGAAAAAGTATTCATACTGTGAGGTTTAAAATAAAATCTTCATGGAAAATCCGAAAAAGTATCAATACTGTGGGGCTTACAAAATATTTTCATAAAAAATTCCAAAAAGTATGGATACTGTGGGGTATTGATAATACAGGTATACAAAAATATCTCTGGAAAAATTCGAAAAACTATTAATACAGCAGGATATCAATAATATAGGGCTACAAAAAAAAAGAAAAGTTATCGATACTGCGGGGTATCGATAACATGGGCTTACGAAAAAATCTACATAGAAAATTCGAAAAAGTATCGGTACTGTGGGTTATTATATTATTATTATAAAAGCGGTGCTACTTGAACATTCCTAACTTATTCCAGTTGAGTATCGATACTTTTCATTAGATACCGTGTCCCTAGGCAAGAGTGGGAAAGGCCGCATTGACGAAATCTATTCGTTATTCGAAATCATTACAATGCAGAGTTGAAAAAAAACGTATGTTTTTTTCTAAGAACTGCACCTAATGGGATATTTTATGACATATATTATAGAGCAGGTAAAAAGATAATATGGATCAATAACCTAAAAACTCACCTATTCTGATAGCACCCACGAGAAACGCGAAAGTCATGAAATTTTGAATGGTGTTTTCTCTGACTTTACGTTTTTCTTCTGCCGGGTCAACCCTTTCACCCAAAGGTAGCCGAAACATTTTAGAGATATGGTTTCGATTCACTTAAGAAACAAATTGCGCCCAACAGTCAACACTGACAAGGACATAGAAAACACAAAATATAATGATCTATGGTCATAGATAAATATTATTTTCTAAAGTTTGTGATTGGGTACGTTCAGACAGAATACTCATGTCTTTGTTTTGAGGAAATGATTTGCCTGAATATTTAATCGATATAATCAACGGTTTAAAAATCACTTAATTTAAAACTAACTTGTTAACAATTATACTTTTCTCGTATTCAGTGGTGTGCTGTTATTGGTTCGCAACGGCTCTATTGAACCGGTTGCTAAAATAATTTTGGTTCAGAGAGCTGGTTCTTGAAATACGGATTTTTTTTTGGATTATCGATGTGGGTTTGTTAAGGGCTTGTGGAGGACTGTATACATGGTTCGACCAAGATAGACTGCCTGTAGCTTGCGATCAACCCTTGTTGTCGAATATTTTTAAAAAAACAAAAAATATTCTGGAATGGTGTCACGTCTCGGCAACAAAAGCTTCCTAAAGCCATGTATTCACTAGGGGACAAATTGTCCCTCAACAGCACGCGCGACATAGAGTCTACGTGACGTTGCAACGTCGTGCACTGTCCCGCGACCTCGCGCACAACATAGCGCGGCATTTCTACGTGCCGTGGCAACGTTGCCATGCGCACGGTACCCGAGCGTACTCACTGCAACATTCCGCGGAGCGTCAGTACCACGTGGTATGTTTACAAGTGAATACGCATGCGCTGTATCTGTCAAGATGACAATGCGGGGAAACGAAATTGTTCTCGAACTCATCGAGCTATATCGATCGAATCGAATCGAAGATCGCATAGGATGTCCGTCCTTCTTTCTCTTTGCAGTAAATAATTTCGCATTCTCCTCTTTTTTCTCCTCTTACTTTTCGATAAACTCATTAACATAAGCAGATACGCGGCTATCATCATAACCTCATAGGGCGATATATTTCCGCGACGTCTGGAAAACAATAATTATTTGCAAAAAGGACCTTGTTTTTAATAATATTCAATTTACTACAGTAAAACCTCGTTAATTTGAAATTGCCACCCAAAAAAACATTTCGAATTGCGCGGAACCCCGTTTTCGCCAAATGAGATACCGCAGCTGTCATCGATAACCTCATCGGATGACATTTCCGCGACAAGATATGCGAGTCCCGGTGTGTACACGTCAAATGACCGCGTCATTGTCCCCGAAACATGAGCGTAGATGTTGATGCGACATGTCGAGCGGAATGTTTCGCGATTTGTCCCCTAGTGAATACATGGCTTAATACTTATAATTTTTTTTTAATTTTCTTCCAACAATACAGTTGATTCTCTTGAATTAATTAGTTTTATATCGTCGATATTGAAATGGCCATTTTTTCGAATCTTTCTCATGTAGAGTATACATACAGAGTTAGAGTATATATTAAAGGCGAACACACTTGGTTTTAAGGTAAGATTTCAATTGGATTAGTGTGAGTTTTTTCTCACATTATGTCGGTGTATTGGTATCCGCGATCGTTTAGATCAGTCATTCAGATAGGCGATAAATGTTATTATTAGTAGCCGATGTGCAGTGTAAAGCTAAAAAACTAACCCATTAAAACCAATTTTTTATTATATTCCCTTTCTCATTTAGTATTTGAAACAGGTAGATAGACACTACGAAAGGGAATAATAAAAAATTGCGAAAAATACAAACTTATACTATAATTAATAATTTTTGCAAACGAAAATTTGTTAGATCATTTTTATCGTCGCCACGTGTCTGCCTGCATAGTTTCAGCTCGATTGGATCATGGGAAAAGGGTTAAAAATCAAATCAAATAAATTAGGTTTTCACGGCCGTTCAGAATCTTCTGTGTATAGTTTTCTGGGATATTCTGCCGTGTATATGTGACCTCTCTGGCCAACGTTTCGGATCCCATTGCAGGGTTCATCATCAGGGCTGATGTAATGGACCCTGCAATGGGATTCGAAACGTTGACCAGAAAGGTCACATATATACGGCAGAATATCCCAGAAAACTATACACAGAAGATGGTGTCCAATATTTATCATTCAATTATCCAATAATTTAAATTATTAAAAAATGTGCATTACGTGTTTTTGAAATCTTGAATCCTTAAGTGAAAATTTTATTCTCTCCTAAGGTACTTACTTACCTTTATTCTCCCTTAAGACAATCGATATTTTTTCAGAAAAAAATTCCGAACGGTTACATCTGTGACGCTTATGGGTTGACGGAGGCAGGGGGCGTGAGCGTTAATTTCCAAGGAGTGCCTGGCTCCTGCGGGAAGGTCAACCCTTGGGTCCAGTGGAAGGTAAATAAATCTGTATCTATTTTTTTATATTATTCACGTAAAATATCCCAGATGCCGGGAGGCCTATGAAAATATAACTAAAATAACCTACGACATAAGGAAACTTTAAAATGAAAATACAGTCAAATAGTTCTTCATAATTAATAATTAAAAGTGTTTTTACGTCTATGTAGATACAACTTAGAATATTTTTATTTTATTTATTTATAAAATCCTTGTTATACAATTTATTTTAAACACGAATATGTGAATCATAATAATGTATATCTATCATTTTATTTACAATATTACATATCTAAATACACATATTTTATTTATGTTTTGTGGATTGCTACTACTCAACTAGGCGTAGCCCGTACTAAAGTAGCTAATTGTACATATACGTGTTATTTGTTATAGTTTGTCAACACTAATGTAGGACAAGTTTGTAGAAGTTATAAAATGATTATATTGGTGGGCGAAAGAAAAAAAAATTGTTTTTATTTTATGTTATTTATATACAATGGTGAATTTTCTTATCTGTAGTGTTGCCAGATAATCGTCTTAAGTAAAATGCAAAGATTTTCACGTTTTCCACAAATCAAACACTTTTTTGTAAAAATCGGGCTTATTCATAAACCGACTTTTGAAAAAAAACTGTTTTTCAATATCATTATTACATATATTTCATAATAAATAATGGTTTCAAATTTTTCTAATAAAATTTCGTATATGTTTTTTTTTCAATTAATTTATTTAATATAAAAATTACACTACAAAAATATGATATAACAAAACTTAATCGAGTCATCGATATAACTTTACATAAAATTGATTGAAAACCAAAAAATAAACAAAACATATAGAGAATCACCTAACAAAATTTAATGTTTCAATTTTATTTGGTGTTCCCCTTCAAGAAATATGATTTTAAAAATCATAAAATATCCACATCAAGTAATTCAAGTTTATATAAATTATTTGCGTATTGTGGATAGGTTGTAATAACATATATTTGATAAGAATAAGAATATGTTTGTTTTTAGATTGTCGACCCGAGCACGGGAAAAAAGTTAGGCCCAAATGAGCAAGGAGAATTACTAATAAAATCCGTAACCTTATTTCATGTGAGTATTTAATTTTTAACATATTAAAGGTTTCCCTTAAATAAATAAGTCTGGCTTTGCAATGGACCGGAACAAACCGGTATGCCGCTCCGGTTCGTGGATATTTGATAATACAGCCCAGCTCGTCATACTGAAAGTCTCGCTGATCAGTAGAAAGAAAGTTAGGGGCCTAAATATTTTATTTTTTGTATCTATATACTCAAATCTAGCAATAGTCAAGCATTGTCGGGTTCAGCTAGTTATTATATAAAATTTAATATATGCATGGTTAACATTAGTTAATGATGACTTGTATTATTAACTAAATAAAGATACTTGTATAAAAATATATAAAGTATATATGTATATACGTTACTAAATGTAAATTTCGATAACGTATACAGTAACTAGTAAAATATATATCTACATTAATTCATGATGCAGTTGAACGATTACAAAGTTTGCATTTTTTTACAATATTTCTGACTCAATTGATGTAACTGAATTGAAAGTAACTTAAATAGAATATCAAAAATTAATTCGATTAAATACAAGTCAAATAAAATAATCAAAACCTTGTGAAAAAATTATGGTTTAAATTTCTGCAAGGATTTAAAATTTTTATTAGGTATGAAAGCGAATTACTTGAATCGATGTTTGATATAAGTTACTTTTGTGATAATCCATGCTTATCTCCATAAATATTGATATTAGGAAATTATTGCTTTAACATATTCGACACATAATTTAGTTAGGAATCTACCTGTAAAATATTGTGAACTAGCTCTGTTACACCCTAGAAAAATGGAGCCGTACATACTAGGAGAAGTCTATAAACTGTCGGTTTGACTTAAATGGGATTATTTTTATAGACCGCACAATAAAGGGGACACAAAGCACCACCTTCTACTTTCTCTCATTTTTTTTTCAAAATTTTCAGAGTTACTATAAAGACCCAGTGGCCACTGCCGCAGCTTACGACGCCGATGGTTGGTTTCGATCCGGAGATCTTCTCTACTATGACGAAAATAAATTGCTCTTCTTTGTAGATAGAGTAAAAGAAGTAATGAAATTCAGAAGTTATCAGGTAAATAGTTGATTAAATTGAATTAAAAATAACTTTAACAAAATTTAAACAAAACACAGTGTTGCTTCCTTCGCACTGTAACACTTTACCTACTTGATTAAAATTATAACGTTTTGGGTGCATATTGCACCACCATTAAGTTAAATACAGTATTATGAAACTTCTCCATTGCCTGGAACAAAAAACCTGGGTGGTCTGTGGAACACATTGCGATGAAACTGAGATAAAATCGTTCATTGAATGAATTACGTTGAAATAATGAATTTTTTAGTTACATTTATTATTTTTACACACGAGTACAATGTGATATAAAACCACGCATTTATTTTATTTACACACGAATACTATGTGATATAAAACCACGCATTTATTTTATTTACACATGAATACAATGTGATATAAAATCACGCATTTATTTTATTTACACACGAATACAATGTGATATAAAATCACGCATTTATTTTATCTACTCTTTACAGATAACACCAGCTGAATTGGAATTTGAGATAATGAAAGTACCAAATGTGGTGCAGGTAGCTGTCGTGGGACAACGCCATCCTGAGGATGGAGAGCATCCGATGGCCTTCGTCCAGAAAGTTGAGGGTTCTGATCTTACGGCGCAGGAAATCATAGATGCTGTGAAGAGTAAGAAATGAATGTTAAAAATGCATCTAAAAATGCTATATTTTTTTATTTTATTTTATTGGAACATCCAACAGGGAGACATAATTGCTTGGTAGGACAAAATACAGAAAAAATAGATAAATGATGAAATTCGATATGAATGATGATAGATCAACAAATTTTACAGTTTCATTTAAGCAATTGTTCCTAATTTAACTTTATCATAAACATATGCGTGGGATGAGCGAGGATTTCCTTTTATTGCTATAAGTTGGAAGGGAAAAGAGGTACTTCTGTCTAATAGGTCGGAGTGGGATGCGGAAAGATAGTAAGCTGGTGACAATGAAGCATAAGAAAACATGTATGGAAATCAATTGGATATCCTCGGGGCTTATGACCTATCTTGCCTGGCTTAAGTGATTACTTTAAACAATGCAACCTTCACCAATTCTGTCCAAGAAACACCACATATCTATCAAAATTTGAAATAAATCAAAATTTGAATATATTTATGTTATTTTTGCAACTTTTTTTACATCTGAATAAGCCATCTATATTTTTTTTTCTAGATTAAGAAGCAATATTCTTCTTAATGTACATAACACATATATTTACTCCAATTTTAAACATATACATTAGAATACGCCTGAATTTTTTTACTCCTTTTTTAAAACAGTTTATATTCACAATATTTTTGATAGTATGTTCTAAGACAACCATCAGTGTGCAAGGTGGTAACCTAAGACAAGTCGTAAGCCCTGTGGTGGCCCAATAACGACTTCCATACACGCTTTTCCATATAAATAGCTTCGTATCTGTGAGACATCTATAATTTATCCTCATTAATAAATCGGGGTTTATTGAACAAAAGACATTTAATTGCTTGATGAGTACACACATAACGCATATAAATATAGGATAACATAACACACATAAATATTAAATATATAAAAAAAACGATTTAAGGCTAAAAGATGCAGTAAACACTCAAGAACTTTTTTCTTCTGACTTGAAGTTTCCCTCAGGGACAGAAAACCTCACTGTGTGATTTTGTAAATTTGAGTAGTTGCAGTTACAATGTAGATATGAACGGCTTCTTCTGAAATTATAATTGTTTTGCTATTTGTGTACATACTGTACATTAACATGTATTCTTTATTGCATTATGTAATAATAACATAATGCAATAAACTTATTAGCAATATTTTTTTGCTTAGTTAAATATTTTAATTTTTAATGTTAGTAAAACTTTAACTGTTTTTATTTTTAGATACACTGTCGGATATAAAACAGCTCAGGGGAGGAGTCGTCTTCTTGAAGAACTTACCTTCCACGCCATCTGGAAAGGTCAACAGGAAAAATTTAAAGAAATTGGCCATGGAAGTAAAAGGAGAACTGTAACTGAATTAACTTATACCAAGAATAATAAAACTGCATTTAATATACGTAAAACTAGAACTTGTTTATTTAATTTGTAGGATAGATGATATTTTAATCCTATTTAATAAACAAATAAACTACGGTTTCCCCCTCCTCGTCCCTGCACCTAGAAGACAGTGAAGCGGTTTTACGTGGACGACTTCCCGCGTTAACGCAAAAGTGCGTATTGTGCTGAAGCGGTCATTCATCCGTATTCTGAAAATAGCAATGTCTGGATCTTTAAGATCTTTATCCCAACACTTAATAGACGATAATAAAAATTAAAAATGTCCAGAGCGGATTTTGTAATTCTACGGCTCAAATACACTGTATTAAAAGATGATATAAGAAAGATTGTTTCTTATAAACGTATTCATTTCTTTATCCACAGCGTCCAGATGAAATATTCGGCGTTACCGCGTATTCAAATCTTCCCATCTTCACATTTGACAGTTATGTCTGGATCTTTAAGATCTTTATCCCAACCCTTAATAGACGATAATAAAAAAATAAATAAACGCTACATAGCTTTACGTCGGTGTTTGTTTCTGTAAGTTTCTACGTGAGATAGATATAGAGGGAGGGAGAAAGATGTAAACTGTTATCTGTCAAATTTTAAGATGGGAATATTTGAATATGCGGTAACGCCGAATATTTCATCAGGACGCTGTGGATGAAGAAATGAATACGTTTGTAAGAAACAATCTTTCTTATATCATCTTTTAATACAGTGTATTTGCGCCGTAGAATTCCAAAATCCGCTCTGGACATTTTTAATTTTTATTATCGTCTATTAAGTGTTGGGATAAAGATCTTAAAGATCCAGACATTGTTATTTTCAGAATCGGGCCGATTACCAGGTGAAGATGTCAGTCACTACCAGCTGTATTATATCATGGGAAAGACTAAAGATATCTCTTGCATAGTTCATCCGATTATATGAAAGAAACTGATTTAGAACATATTTAAAACTTAAAAAAGAGATATTTTTGATAAAATACAAAATAATTTAATTTTTATAAATATTATTATTACGTTCATAACCACTCGGAATTTCTGTGCGAACGGATGTGTTGTGTGAGCTCCGCCGAGTATCAAATAGTTAGTATATAAAATAATCATTCGAATCAGTGAAGTGAGTGAGTACCAAATCTGAACTGGAGTCACGCCCAGCTGGGCGTGATTAAAAAATAAAATGGAGGTCAGTGACATTTTAAAAGATATTAAAGAATATATCAATAAGATAACATCAGTGAAGGACTCCAAAATAAAAACGCTATTGGAGCAAAATATTAGTAGGCTTGAAGACAAAATACAAAATGACCAATTACAGTTCCAAAAAAATTTATCGATCTACAAGAGACAATTATTATAAACAACGATCACTATTCAAAAAAATTAGAGGAATATTTAGATAAAAATCAAAAAACGTATGCCCAAGCAACAATAATGAGAGAAACTTCAGTCACAAATACACACCGCGAGCAAACAAAAATTAACAACATGGAAACAAAATACAATATTATTGTTACATCAAATAATACTTTAAAGGCCGATGACACAAAAACAAAACTTCAAAAAAATATTGATTTAACGAAGTTGAAAATTGGAATCCTTGGAATGCGGAAAATTGGTGAAAAAAAAATCATTATACTATGCTCGAAGAAAAAAGACGCGGAAACACTAGCGATCAAAATCAATAAACTTCATGGGAAGGAACTACTGGCCGAGGAATTAAAGAAGAAGAAACACTCTTAATTATTAAAAACCTTCAATGTCATTTGTCAGAAGAAGAAATTATTAACGGTATCACAATGCAGAATGAAGGAATAGAAGAAGAAGATAAAAACAATATAAAATTAATTAAAGAACTTAAAACAAAACGGGACAAAGATGGAAATGAACGTAATACCACCAACTATATTATTGAAACCACTGGTAAATTGCGGAAAACACTACTGGATAAAGGTAAAATAAACATTAACTTTAACAGGACATATATAGAGGACTGTAATCCCCTTACACATTGTTACCACTGTATGGGGTTCAAAAATACGGCCCAAAGATGTTTTGCTAGGATACAGCCTCCAATATGCCTACACTGCTCTGAAGAACATACCTTTCTAAAATGTACAAATCTAAAAGTAACCCCTATCTGTAATAACTGCAATATACAAAATTTAAAGTTTAAAATGAATTACAACGTTAACCATAGAGCAAAATTCAAATAGAGAGAGAAAAAATCGATTACGAGTAAAAACGAGTTAAATTTTCCTATTATATCAATAAACTTACAACAAAAATGGATGACTTTATTTGTAATGCCATAGACAAAAAATTAATAAAGATGAAGGAATATATAATTCCATAAATGAAACAAATATAATATCAGCAAATCCAGACAGTGTCTTTACTCTATATCATATGAATATAAGGAGTATCGAAAAAAAAATTGATGAGTTTATAATTACGATAAAAAGATTAAATTTCTTACCGGACTGCATTGTGTTAACTGAAACACATTCCTCTGCAGAAATAAATTATCACATACCGGGCTTCACATACTATGCGACAATAATTAAATTAAACAAAAACAGTGGTATTGCAATATTCATATCAAACAAATACATCGCAATTAAGGTAAAAGAAATAAATAATGTCAACGATGTAAATATATTAAACATTGAAATTAAAAATAATAATGAATTCTATAAAATTATCGCTATTTATCGTACACATGCATCAATATTATCATATTTTGTAGATGAATTAGAAATATTTTAAATATTCATAGAAATAAAAGAAATATTATTGTTGGAGATATTAATTTAAATATAGCGAATGATTATTTATCTAATGATAAGGACAACTACCTGAATATGTTAGCAGAACTTAATTACTTATCTTGCATAAACTCATACACAAGAAGTATGCGAGGTCAACGACCGTCATGTATAGATCACGTATTCACAAATATTCCTGATTTTCAAAATATAACATCTGCAGTTATTCATAAAAGCATTACAGATCATTTTTCTTGTATTTTTAAATATAATGTAAATAATATACATACTGCTACACTGAAAACAAATAACATTACTAAAAAAAAATTACATATGGACACTTTAATAAACAAACTTAATGACGAAAAATGGGTTGACTTATACCAATGCAATGACGTTGATGAGTGTTTCATAATATTTGAAGGAAAATTATCTAAACTCATAAAAGACTCATCAACAAATAATACAACAAAAAGAAATCTTTCCAAATTTAAACCAATCAAACCATGGATTACACATGGTCTAATAATATCCATACGTCACAAAGAATTTCTATATAAACTAACTACCAAACAACCAAATAATACAAATCTACTTTAAGGTATATAAAAACAAACTGTCAAATATAATAAAAAATACTAAAGAAAACTACTACAAACAAAAACTCGAAATTGTAGAAAATGATAGTAAAAGAGTGTGGAACATTATTAATTAATTGATAGATAAAAAAACGTATAGTAAAAATGAAATACATGAAATACTTTATCCGAACTCAAAGATACGTTGCAAGGAGTACCCTTCCAAAGCCGCTAAAATATTTAACAACTATTTTATAAAAGTAGGAGAAAATCTAGCCAATCTTATAACGGTAAACGATACAGTAACTAACTTAAATTCTAACATAGAAACTACAAACAAAATTGATATCTTTCGAAACACTACAGAAGATGAAATCGAAAAAATAATTGACGGCATGAAAGGGGGATCGGCTCCAGGATTTGATGGTATAACCGTTGATATATTAAAAAATATTAAAAAACAAATATCAAAACCATTAATGTATAGAATAAATAAAAGTTTTCAAACTGGAACCTTCCCTTCAACATATAAACAAGCCATAATAACGCCAATATTTAAATCTGGTAACTCTGAGGACATTACTAACTACCGCCCTATCTCAGTAATCTCAAATATATCAAAAATTTTCGAAAAAGTAGTTAAAAAGAGGATGAATAGCTTTATAAATTGTAACAGTATTATTAATGAGAACCAGTTCGGCTTTATGGAAAATAGAGGCACGCAGGATGCGATTGCTAAACTATCCAGTCTTATTCTTAACTCATTGGATAGATCGTTAAAGTGTATGGGAATCTTTATTGACCTAAAAAGGCATTCGATAGTGTTTCACACGATAAACTAGTATCAAAATTAGGTAGCGTGGGACTGAGCGGAAGGGCTATTGAATGGATGCGGAGCTATCTACGCAGGCGTCCTCAGGTTGTCAAGTTAGATGATGTTTGCAGTGAACCAAAAACGAGTGAATTCGGTATCCCGCAGGGTACGGTTTTGGGTCCATTTCTATTTATCATTTACGTCAACGATATTTTTACACAGGGCCTTAACGGAAATGTGATATCTTACGCTGACGACACCGTTATTGTATTGGAAGGTCCTAACTGGGATACAGTAAACGAATTAGCGAATGCTGATGTAAATAAATTGAAGTGCTGGTTCGACACTAACCTTTTATCACTAAACACGGAAAAAACTTATGTCATTCCCTTTTCTATAAATAAAACAAAAATAGATCCGGTATCCAAAATTATTATTCATCAAAATAAATGTAAAATGATTGATGTAACCAAACATGCTCAATACTTAAGACAACTGACAAACTTAAATATTTAGGTGTATATATAGATCAAAATTTAAATTGGAAATTTCATATCTGTGAACTAGTCAAACGACTAAGAAAATGTATTTATATATTCATTAGAGTAAGAAATGTTCTAAAAACTAATAATTTAAAAATGCTATATTATGCTACTATACAATCGTTACTGCAATATGGTATTATTGGATGGGGAGGATCATACGCGATCACATTAAATCCCATAAGGATAATCCAAAGATTAATTATTAAAATTATTTTGAAGAAACCCCAAAAATTCAGAACTGAAACTTTATTTAATATATTCAAACTTAATACAGTAGACACAATCTATAAGAAATATTCAATATTACAGATATTTAAAGTAAAGAGGACAAATAATTTACAAACTTGTCACTCGACTAGATTTGAGAGTAATATAAAAATTCCTAAATTTAATACCATGTTTTTTCAAAACAGTTTTCTATATAAAGGTATACATAACTTCAATAATTTACCCACAGAAATAAAAAGCATTGAGGACTACAATAAATTTAAATACAAGTTGAAATGTTTCTTTTTACGTTGAATTCTAGAGGATTGTTGTCTGGCCACAATTTCTGGTATATTGATATTCTGGTTTGCTGATTCGTGAACTTTTGCCCATGAAGGATAATTTGTGGACAATGCGGTCTCGTCTGCGTGGAATACTAATTCACCGTTGATTATGTTGAGATGTGTCCTTTATGTGAGTGAGGAATGGTAGAGTTTTAGGGACCGTACCTTGGGGGAATCCAAATTCACCTATGGTGGATTACTTGGATATTCATTTCATCTGACTATCTGAGGTATATTCGGTGAGTGGCTTCTTACCCGTTTGGGGCCGTTTGGTCAGTCCTGTTTTCTTTTGGTTCTGATACGGGTTGTTCATATGGAGATACCGTTGAGTACGTCCCACGAATCGATGAAGATACCTGTATAATTATTTGATTTGTACAATTTATTTTGCAAGATGGTGAATGTTTTGCGGTTGCGCCCTGTGTGCATATTCCCCCAGTGAACCCGAATGGGTTCTCATTTATTATAGAATTGACTTTGTGATTGAGTTTTTGATTGCTTATTATTTATATTATTGTTTACTAAACTGCTTATTCTATATACTGTATTATTAACTAAGATTTGATGTATTAGATTATTTTTTCTTTCCTTCCAATTGTTATATAATTAGATTAAACTACCTATACCTATGATTGTAAGTGGTTATTCCTCACCACACACAAGAATATAATTCTTTTTGGTGAGGTATACACACACACAAAAAATATCGATTTGTAAACATTTATATATGATTGTAGAAAAAAAAATTATATATATATTGTTAATTAAATAAATAATAAAAATAAAAAAAAGTTCTGCAGGTTAAGTGTTATTTTAAATGTGACAACTGTTTCGGCTTGTAATTCCATTATGAAACAGTGGCCTTACAGGCTGAAAACAGAAATTAATAATAATATTTATTAAATTAATAATATTATTTATTTCTTCAACGAATATCTTACCACATCCCAACTCGCAATAACAGACATTCACCTACTTTTCATCTCCCCTTTTGTAAGACCAACTCAAAACAAAACTCCTTTATGTACAGATCCACAAATTCATTTAACAAAAACTATCACCACATTGACATTTTCAACTCAACAATAAGAAACATAAAACAAACAATATCTACACTACCGCACCCAAACTAATTCGTACATTATATCTTCCCTTCTACTCCCGTCCCACATGCCCCTCTACCCTCTCCACTCACTGTTAAAGTAAGTTAAAGTAAATTACTATATTCAGTGGAAAATTTGTGATTGGCATAATTTTAAAAACCATTATTTCATATGTGTTAAGATTGTTGATTTGCTGTTAATTTTCCCCAAAATAAAATAAATAAATAAAGTTTAGTTTATTTTAAATTTCGTTTAAAATAAACATGGAGTTCTACAAACTCAACGCAAAAACCATAAAGAAAAAAAAAATTGTAATGTGTGGATGTTCTTGCGGCGGAATTGGTTTACATACGTTGTGTGGATAAAGTGATCATTTAAGCCATCTTATACACATCACAAGCCCTGTGCCACCCTACAAAGACTTCCATATACGTTTACCATATACTTAGCTTCGTCTTTGTAAGATTTCTATAATTTATCTTAATGAAAATATAATCCTTTCGATTGAATCATATCAATATTAGGAATTCAGTTGTTATAATTTTTACTAATTTATTATGTAGGTACATATTATTATTTAATATTAAAAAAAAATGTAACATATTTTAGGAATAGCCAGATACGCAGTTACTCACATTCAGCCAATTGAAGTGTGCAAATTTCACAATTATTTCTCTATCTTCTATTTTGTCTCTAGTTGTCAACTATCTAAGAAGGATTGAAAAAAAAAGCAAAAAAAAAATATTATAAAAACAGTGTTTTTTAAAACATAAATTTTAAGTAAATAAACTGACAGATTTTGCAGTAATTTTAATAAGTTTAGGATAATCATTTATTTTGTAATATTATTTAAAAAAAAAAAAACAACTCACGACGCCATTTAGTCATAAAAGGCCCATAAAGTAGAGCAATTTTTTTCATTTCTAAAACATTGTAGGTTTGATAATTTATTAATCGATAAAATAATTTAGCTTGTGTCAATTAAGCAAAATATCCATAATTAAAATATGTAGAACCTGATGAATTAATTTTAAAATAATATATTTCCAAAAAAAAATTGATAAAAATGCAAGAGAAAATATGAGAAAAAATTGTGAAACTTGCTCACTTTGCCGAATGATTTTTTTTATAAATGTTAAAATTTTAAAGATCACAAAATATCACAAATTGACACACTCGTGTATTTATAAACTAAAATGTAATGACTGTCCCTCTCTTTTTATTGGAAAAAAGAGTCGTAATTTTGATATTAAGATATAAGAAAAGAACATATAAGATGCTTAAATAATTAAAATTTTCCCGAATTTGCCAATCACAGTATTGAGATTAACTATAGTTTTGATAAAAATACTGCAGTCAATATTCTTTACATTGATAGTAAAAGTACACGTTTAAATAATTAAGAAGCCCTAAAAATGACGAAATCCGTAATTAATAATGAATGTATTATTAATAACCACAAAATCCTATGTACAGTCCTATCTTGAATATGTTCCCTTTCACTCTATCATGTAATGTTTCTTTCTCGCCCCCCTCTACTTACCCCCATTTGGACCGAGGTATGATTGTTCATAATTTGTAGTTTATTTAGTGTTATGTATACCCTGGCGAAGGAACTTTGTTTCCGAAACCGGTTGGTTTTCAGCAAATATCAAGTGGTGATAAACAAAGTTAATTCGTTTAATTATATAAAGAATGGTTGTATTGCGAGGAATGAAAGAAGCAGCAATTTGAAAAATGGAAGTGCATTATCTTTTGTTGACTTTGTGATGATCTTGCCTTTGTCAAGTCACATTTATTGTCACATTATCGGCATGGTCACCGTCGCCCAACTTATTTGACTAATTAAATTGTCAGTCATTGGTTTGTTTTTATATCGTTAGCACCGCGACGTTTATCGTGTTCATTTATTAAGCCTGTCATCTGTCAATTTTTAAAAATGGCGGAAATGTCAGCAGAAGAATTGCAGAGTATTGCAAAATCGCTGGATCTCCATTTGGGAAGATTTGTCCTTAAGCAGTTAAAATCATTCGGAGACGAAATAAATCAGGTGAGTATAATACACAGCAATTAATTTTTTGGGATGAACGCATTTTCAAATCATATTATTTTCTTGGTTAGTGTATTTTTTTTGTATTTTATTTAAGTAGTATTTTATTTAAATAAATAAATAAAAATAAAAATATATAAAAAAAAATTAAATAAATAAATTTAAATAAATAAATAAATAAAAAATAAATAAATAAATTGTAATTTATTTAAATAGATAATCGAATAAAGCACGAGAATAAATATGAGAAGCGTTTACATGTTAACTTTTTTTTCTGGGATGAGTATTAACGTAATTATGATTTTTTTAAGTTTAAGAATAGCCGTCATTTTTAAGTGACCTTAACTAAGATATTTGCTGAAAAAAATCCGAAAAGTTCGAACAGAATCCGAAAAGTACTGTGGATTATAATGTCTATAAAATATATATATAAACATTTTAATAGAGGGCAATTTCGGTGTCTCCTAGTCATGATCGAAGAAAGTACACTGAAATTTTCCGGAAACTACATCAAAAAACCATATCTTATTTATTTGAAATAATTAAGAGATATTATCGATATCTATCATTATTTATTTTATTTATAAAAAAAAATGAAATGGGGTTAACTATAAGCTGGAGAAATGTGGCAACTTATTCTTTGAAGCTTTACTAGGTGTTCTGCCAATTTAAGAAATTAAAACACATGGAAAACGTTTGTTAATTTACTCTATAATATAATTTACCAAATAATATTTAAATGGAGTCTAACAGATTATGCGCATTAAAAATATATTTATTTTCTATATAAAAAAGGAAAATCACATTTTATCCAAATAACTAGGGATGTAGCGAAAATAATAATAATTGAAGAAAGTGGTTTTAAGGAATATGGCTTTCGTAGAAGGCATTTAAAGTGGTGTAGATTTTATACAGCCAGTTACGCGTTAGATTCAGTTCACTTCAATCGTGAGAAAAAAATCATTGCAAATTTACGCCTCCATGGTACGTAAATTATATTTTTGCTGTCTGGACAGTCAATTTTGCCTAAGGTTTATAATTTTTTTTTTTGCAAAAACTATGGCTTAACTTGCTTTCAAGATACCTCTTTTAAGTCATAAAGTATGTCATTAAAAAAAGATGAATAAATATAGTATTACAAAAAAGCAATCCTTCACAGGAAGCAAACACATCGTGGTGAGACACATATTTAAAATAAAATTACACTTTATTTAACACCACTTATTGAATAAATACCAACTATTTTCGGCTCAGAGCTGAGCCTGCATTAGGGTTGAATATACTCGTATGGTTGAATATTATACACATAGTAATCTTTATATAATTTCTTCAAAAAGGGCTAAATAATTTTGTGGTGACATTATTATTAATATAATTAATAAAAATGAGTTTTGTTTTCACCACTTTTGTATTGAAAAATATCAACATGTTTCAGAGCCCATGGCCCCATCATCAGGATTCAATTGCATACTAAAAATTAAATTAAAAAATCGAAGTATAGACAGTCAAAATATAAAAATTATATATGGAAAATGAATAAAAATAAATAATAATGAGCAAATTTGAAAGATAACTATTTGTAAAAAAGACCTGGTTATTTATAATACTCAATTTACTATAACACTTTTTCTTATTTCCAGAATATCTAATTTATCTAACTGTGATTCTGTATAATTTGTATGTAAAATTTATAAACCATTAATAATATCAAAAGAATGATCCATAGCCAAAAGATGGTTAGAAAATTCGGAATAATTATTGCTATTTAAGTGTTTATATAATTAATGATTACATTTATTACATACAGATCGAGCTTTCGAGTGACGCGTCGGAGACTCATTCATCTTTGCTACTTCGCAGCATCAGGACTGCCCAGGAGCTGAGGAAGCGAGGCTTGGGAGTCGGAGACCTGATGATGGTCTGCGCCAACACCCACAATGATATTAGCATACCCATCGTAGCATCCCTGTACATAGGATGTTCAGTCTATCCTCTCTCGATGACTATGACAAAAAGTATGTTATCTTAAGCTTTTTGCATCATACATCGTCTAGAAATCAAGTCGTCGGGGATTCTAGCTTCGTCCCAGGTGACCAACGATTTAGTCATGTTTTCGTAGCGCAGGTAGCTCAGGAGAATAATGCAACAATAGGTTTCTCTCGCGACCGCGCGTCTTTCCAAGCAAGCCTGTCAATCTCGAATGGCTCTTTCGTAACGTCTCCCGCGACCGGCACACACACCGCTCACACCCACGTACGTACATCGAGATACATTACAACATCAAATTATATTACATGAAAAATTTAAAAAAAAAACACGGTTATCCGTGCATTATGAGATGCAAGATTTCGTATTTCTCTGGATGTCTCATCACATGTCCTAGATATTGAATTTTTCGGATTTTTATTGTTTTAATAACTTCTTTTTCTTTATTCATCCGATCCAAAATATCTTCATTCGTAACTCTGTCCATCCAGATTATTTTGAAAATTCTTCTGTAGATCCACATCTCGAATGCTTCAAGTCGCCTTTTCAGTTCTTCGATATGCGTCCATGCTTCCATTCCATAGAATAATACTGAATCGTAGCATCTGACCATTCGCATTCGTATTCTAAGGTTGAGATAATGATTGCAGAACATCTTTTTCATGCGGGTAAAGGTTGCACAAGGATCCCATCTTTCATTTAAGTTGCAGCCCAAGTATATAATACTTTGTACCTTCTCTAGTTTCGTTCCAGCTATATAAAGATTTTCATTCAAGTCGTTTTTCGGAAACAGAAAACTTCAAATTTTTAAACTATTGGATGCTTTGGGGCTGAATGTACCTAAATATTTTGCAACAACCGGTTGAGCGAACCCATAAGGGGGCGACACAATTGAGTGACAAAACTTTTCTCTGTTTCAGCCGAAGTTAAGAATTTGCTCGCAACCGGAACGCCTTCAATTGTTTTCTGCGATCCCGAAATTTCACAAATCTTTGCAGATGTTCTCTCAGAATTGAATGTGAATTGTCCGATTGTCGTTTTTGGAAACAGACCGATAGAGGGCGAATTCGTCCCATTTGAAGACTTTCTTAAACCCACCGGGACCGAAGAAGAATTTGAGTAAGTTTAAAAATAGGTAATATTCATTTGCAATTTATTAAATATTTATTTTATTTTATTTTGTTCGAATAAACGGATACAAGCTACATTAGGAGGGTAAGAAGATAATATCATCATCTTCATCCCTTTTTCCTAGTAGGGTCGGGGGCCTAAAGAATCTACAAGGTGCTTCCATATTCCCCTGTCTTATGCAATAAGATAATCATATTAAAAAATAATTATTATTTATTTTATTTATTTATTAATTAATACCCTATAGGGCTTTTAAAACAGATAGGTAGAGTGTACATTAACAGAATATATACTTTAAAGAAAAAAAAATTATAACATGTAAATATACTTAAAATACAGATACAGATATATAAAGATAAATATAATATAAAGTAAAAAGCAAGTACACTCGGGCTTCGTATAACACGGTTAAATGGTTCACAAAAACCTCGTGTAATACAAGGTTTGAAGTTCATACAAAATTAGGGTTTGCGTTCCAAAAAAAATCGAAGATAGTTTATATGAATATGAACTTTTTTTTTTAATAAAAAATATAAATTTACATATCTTTATATAGGATCCTTTTCATTATTTTTTTTCTAATTTAATAGCCAATTCCTAGTCCTCATTTATAGTTTTTAATGTGAAACATGTAGCTACCTCGCTGCAACTGCTTTCTGAGTCATTAATTGTGGTAGTTTCATTCAAAATTTCGATTAATTCTTCTTCGTTCAACGAACAATCCTCCAATATTTTTGGAATATCATGGATATCCATGTCACTAAAACCTTCTCTAATACCACGACAAATATTAATTGTCCTTTGGTATTCATCTTCTATTGGTGGTAAAACATTTTCTCCGGAGACTGCTTCTGACCACAGCTTCTTCCAACAAGAATTTAAAGTTGTTTGTTTTATTTCTTCAGTGGATGCAGAAACAATATCGACACAATTTCGACAAATTTTTTCCATGCTTGTGGAAGTGTTAAATTTTCACTTTGATCGATGTCTTCTACTATTTTTTCAAATGTTCGACGAGTGTAAAATGCTTTAAATGTTAAAATTATACCTTGGTCTAAAAGCTGGATTATAGATGTAGTGTTAGACGGTAAAAATAATATTTCAACATTAGGATGTTTTAAATCTTGCGGATGTCCTGGAGCATTGTCCAATATTAATAAAATTTTAAAATCAATATTTTTGTTCTTCATATAATCTCTTGCATCAGGTATAAAACAATTGTACAACCAATCTTTAAAAATAATACTTGTGGTCCAAGCCTTTTCATCATGACTCATGGCATGTTCTGTCATGGACGCAATTTACAAATAAAACATATTATATAATTCATTTATTTTTCTGAAACCGTGTTATAAAAAGCGTGTTGTACAAAAATTATGCCAATTTTTACATCCGTGTTATATAAAATAGTGTTATATAAAACCGTGTTATACGAGGCCCAAGTGTATATAAAAAGCAGAAGCATAAGAAAAACATAATAATATCTATAAAAATTTAAAAACAAAAAAAAGTAATAATGTAGAGTGAAAAGATATAGCACAAGCTTTGAAAGTCATAATATAATAACAAATATACATACAAATACAAATCAATTATAAATGTTTGAATGATATGCCGTTATTGGCAAAGACGTCCAGTTGCTCGTATCTTTTTGCTAGTCTAGGAAGCCTTTGCAGTGGGGAATTAAAGAGATAGTTAGTAGCTGCAGTTTCCACGGCAAAACCTGCATGACTTCTAGTTACGCGAGATGGAACACGCAAGCAGATACGTTTTAGTAGTTGAAGACAGTCGGTAGTACCATTTATTAGTTTGTGTAAAAAGTCCGTCACTATTTTTCTAGTCTTTAGTTTATCAAGACAGCTAAAAGATCTAAGAATATTGTAATCAATATTACTTGAAGGTATGTTAAGTTTATAATTGATAAATCTAAGAAACTTATTTTAGACTTTCTTTGTATTACTCATGTGAACTGTATAATGAGGCCTCCATACAACTGCATTAAATTCTAATATTGGTCGAATCAGGGTCTTAAATAATAAAAGTTTCAATTTTCTTGAAATCTTTGCTTAACCTAAGTAAGAAACCTAAAGTTCTTAATCCTCTGTCAACTGTTGAGTTGACGTGGGGGACTAAAGAAAACATTTGTCAACAATTACGCCTAGATCTCTTATTCCGTCTACCACACTCAAAACTTTTCCATCAATTTTGTAATCATAGTGTACTACTGTTCGTACTGTTTGTACTGTAATAAAATATAAATAATAAAATGGTGATTATTAACTTGTATCTTAGCATATTTCACATAGACAAATAATTACACTTAAAGGTAAATAATGACAAAACATTATCAGGGAATACTGTGGCGTAGACTTTTATTTACTCGTTTATTGAATATTGGATAAATATATAATAGAAACAAACAAAAACACCAAGATATTAGTGTACAAAACGCTTATTAGGCCAGTGCTCACGTACGCAGCTGAGACGTGGCTACTAACTAAGAGGAATGAGCGAGCACTGGACTTTTTGAGGCGTATCTTCGGACCGGTTCTAGAAAATGGACTTTGGCGCAGACGTTACAACAATGAGCTCTATACTCTATTTAAGGAGCCAAACGTCACAAAATTTATAAAACTGGGAAGACTTCGGTGGCTGGGTCATGTGGGGAGAATGTCCGAGCATTAAGCACCAAAGTCCCTGATGAACTCAAGGCCAATAGAGCGAAGGAGCTTTGGAAGGCCAAAATAAAGATGGAGTGACAACGTCCTCAAAGACATCTCTGCCTTAGAGCTTCGGAAAATTATTGAGGAGGCCAAGACCCACCAAAGGTTGTAGTGCCAAGAATGATGATGATGATAGAATAGAATAATAGAATATTGATTAATATTTAAGATAATATTAAAGTAACGAGAAAATATAGGGTGTAACAGAGCTAGTCCACAATATTGATTAAGATAAAATATTTAAGTCTAACAGAGACGAAGATATTTATTTGAGAAACGTGTATGGAAGTCTTTATAGGGTGTCCCGGGGCTTATGATATGTGTGAGCTGGCTTAAGTGATCACGTTACACAATGTGACGTTAACCCTTTCCGTCGTAAGAACATCCACATATTATCAATTTTTTGAAAGTTGTATATAAGTTCTAAAACAGTTTTTTTTTCATATATTCGAATGGACTCTGCAAGAAACATCTATGGTCCTTCCCACGACATTATATGCACAGATTTGGCAGCTGTTAATGGTACCTCTACATTTTTTTAAAGTGGAATATTAAGTAATACATATATTCTTTAAATGTGTGGATTATATTTTCCAAATTATTTAACATATACACTAGATTGAATACGCCTGAAAATTATTTTGTAAATTTTTTTAACATCTTTTAATATATATCAGTATTATTTATTTACTTACTTATTTATTGCAACATCTACTTTTCACATCATCACATACAACATAATTTTTTATTTCTCTCACTTCTATAATCGAGACACTGGCCTCGTGATCCAAAGGTTGCGGGTTCGAACCTCACTCCAGACTAGCAAGTTAGTCCTATTTTCATAGCACAAGCGTTTAGCTTAGTTTGAAAATAGTAAGAATATTGATGTGACACGTATTCCGTGTTCACATCTCTATTTAAAAAAAAAAAAAAAAAAAAAAAAAAAAAAAAAAAAAAAAAAAAAAAAAATATATATATTAAATTATTATTTTTTTATATTTATTTCTTTAAGTCTTTATTTTGCTTACAATACATATATTCGCTAATTATACAATAACTAGCGGTACACCCGTGAAAAATCACGGGAAATAATAATAACGTCTTGCCTTGCGTGTTCACTCTACAACTCTAATTATTGAAAGTTTTATTTCCAACAATTAACTAAAATTACGACAGACAGACGGACAGACAACTAAATTATTATGTTTGATTCTATGTTCTTGTCTTTTAGTTGTTATTATTATTATGTATTTTTAATCTATGTTTTGCGTAGTTGAAATATGTTTTTGTCTATGTGAAATATGCAATGATATAAGTTAACATGTCTATATACTATATACACTCTTACATATACATTTATCACTTATTTATATGAGGGCAGAGGCAGACCCATCGCTTACCCAGGACCGTTTTATAAGCAAAATCTCCTATATCGGTCCTTCTAATTCGCCGCCAGGTTGGCATTCTTATCACTTACTTATATCTGTAATATTTCCAAACAAGTAAATAAAGTTTTGCCTACAAAAGACTCAAAAACTTCGACAGCCTACCAAATAAATATAGTAAACATAAAGAAAAACTTTATATGACTAATATTTATAAACTACAATTTTTTTATGTAAAATCGTGTATTAGGCGATATAATATAGTATAGAAATGAATTATCATTGAAATAATAATAACAAATAAAAAAGAGTATAAATTATATTTTTTGTTACAGAGTAACTGACTTCGATCCAAAATCGACCATTTGCTTCATAAATTGTTCCAGTGGGACTACGGGACTCCCGAAAGGGGTTTGTCAGAATCACAGAGCAGCTGGATTGGGATTTTTTTTGTCGTAAGTTTTATCACGTATCCCTCCGCTACGGGGTTCAAGTTAAATATTTTGGTATATGTTAAAGTTTATTTTGAAAAAGTGAAAATTTTATCATACTAATAAATAAAGAGGTAAAGTTTGTAAGTTTGGATGTAGGAGGTAATCTCCGAAACTACTCGTCCGATTTCAAAAATTCTTTCACTCAAGGCTTTCTTTGTCTCAACCAAGAAGACTTACTTAAAGGTAATGATATTTTTGCTTAATTTTGAGTATTCTCATTAGCGTGCTCAAAACTAGCATGCTCTAACAGCTGTACACACTTGCTCGTTATTAGCTTGCTTATTTTAAGCATGCTCATGAATGAGCATGCTCAGAGCTAACAATCGAACACACTTGCTTATTACTGTCATGCTTTTGTCATAGAATAGAGACGCTCTTGTTCAAAATGGAAACTTTGCAAACTGAAAAAGGAAATTCAATTGAACCAAAAAATCAAAACAGTTCCCGAGTTTCCACCAGACATTTTTGATTTTATTTTTTATAATTTTTATTGTAAGATTTGAATCATTCATGTATTTTAATAAAGTTTTATAAACATTATTAATTGCTATATAATTTTACATTGCGGTGACCGAGTATTCCACAGACATTCGTGATTCCGATAATAAGTCGCGAAAAGTAATATTTTGTCATCTCCCCAACGCGCCATATTTATTTCATCTGTCGCGGACTGAGAAAATCGCATTGATAATCGACACTGGCCGCGAATGACATTAGCATGCTCATAAGCAAGCCTGCTCACACATACTCAAAAGATACCCCTTCTCATGGTGAGTGAATGACATTAGCACGCTCATAAATCAACCGGCGATTGATTTTTGAGCGTGCTGGTAATGAGCGTGCTCATTACTAGCAACGTGCGTACATGCTACTAATTAGCAATGGCTCAAGAAGGTCAATACTGCGCATGCTCACGTGCCACTAATGAGGATGTGTATGAGTACCTTAAGTGTTCTTCACTACGTCAGGTTATATATTATACAGGGTTATTTGTAAAACATTAATAACCTCGCAGGTCTGTATTTCTGCCTTGATTCTGAGTCGAAAATATTCAATCTATTATGACCTAATATCAATAGTTATGGAGATGTGTGACATCAAAGTTTACATTTTTTTTCTCAATATTTCTGACTTATTTTTTGTAAAACGTTGGACTATCATTACAGTCAAGTACCTATACAGGGTTATTTGTAAAACATTAATAACCTCGCAGGACTATATTCCTGCCTTGATTATGAGTCGAAAATGTTCAAGCTATTATGACCTAATATAAATAGTTAAGGAGATATGCGACGTCAAAGTATGCATTTTTTTCAATATTTCTGACCTATTTTTTGTAAAACGTTGGACTATCATTACAGTAACGCATATCGATTACGAAAAATTCATTCGTTTCAATACAAGTTAAATAAAATGATAAAAACCCCGAAAAAATTCCAATTGGAATGTTTTCCAATTGGAATTTGAAAGTTTTTATTTTTTTATTTGACTTGTATTAAAGGAAATAAATTTTTCATATTCGATATAAGTTACTGTAATGATAGTCCAACGTTCTACAAAAAATAGGTCAGAAATATTGAAAAAAAAATGCATAATTTGATGTCGCATATCTCCTTAACTATTGATGTTAGGTCACAATAGCTTGAACATTTTCGACTCATAATCAAGGCAGGAATATAGTCCCGCGAGTTTATTAATGTTTTACAAATAACCCTGTATAGGTACTTGATTAAAATTTATGTATATTTTATATTACAAATTTGCGTTTATTGTTTCAGAACTGTTACTTCCAAACAAAAGTGGCGAGTTAAGATGTCGAGTTTGAGCTTTTCGGCCATGTTTTGGATATCCGGAATACAAAATTTGATGAGATCGTGCTTGTTTGGTGTCACCAGAATAAATTGCGCAGTTCCGTTTTCCGTAGAATTACTTGACAAAGCTTTAAAAAAATACAAGGTCAGAATAATCTTGATTTACCTCCATTAATGTCCGCTATGCGTTTATAAATCAATGCTCAATTGCAAATATCCTCTGTGTAGACGTTCTTACGATGGAATTAGTGAACGTTGCATTGTGTAGAGTGATCACTTAAGCCAGCTCGTGCAGATTGTAAGCCCTGGGCCATTGTATAAAAAAGACTTACATGCACGTTTCTCATATAAATTGCTTCGTCTCTGTGAGTCTTTTATAATTTATCTTAATTAATTAATTAATCATCCCTCTGGGGACAAAATTCGGTAACTATGTTCTCAAAACATTACATAATGGCTTGTAGGTTCACGAGTAAATATTAAAGCTAATCATTTTTTTTTCTCTTGACAAATTTGACTTACGCGGTATTAGACTTAAGATAACGTAGTATCTGTTTAAAAAACTAACCCATAAAAAACAAATTTTTATTATACTCCCTTTCTTTGTAAAATATAACAACAATTAAAGAAGAATTAAAACATACAACATAACACTAAACTTACAGGAATTTTATATGTTTCTAAAATGTCAAATGTTTTGAGCTTTGATATGACACTGCATGCTTTGAAGATTAAATTCTAAAAACATTTATCAGTCAATTTAATCAAGATTTTGATATATTTGTGAATATTGCTGTCATCTGTGAACCAATTGTCATAAATTTTCGAAATTCGTAGTGAAGTACCTATTATACCTACCGACGGAGTAATTCAAATTTCAAATATTCCGTGACGTCGTCAGGCCGCTGTTGGTAGTAATCAAACATTTGTATGGTTTCCAATTTTAAAAAAAATCGATTAAATATTCTAAAAATCCAAAATTATACTATAATTATTATTATTTTTAACGAAAATCGTCGCCACGAGTCTGCTTGCAAAGTTTCAGCTCGATTGGATCACGGGAAAAGGGTTAAAAATCGATCAAAAGTTTTTTCGTCAAGAAAACAAGCAAGTAGACCCAAGAGTTAAAAGAAAGGAAGTAAAAACAAATTGATACAACTGATCCTAAATGTCTCTAGTTTTTACGCCTGATATTCTTTCAATTTTTTTTTATGTTGCATTTAAAAATAAATATTTTTAATTTGTAGTTTTTTTAAAATATTTTTTATATTTTTTTTCAATATTTTTTTATGTTGCATTTAAAATTTTTTTTTTTGAATTTTTAGTTTTTTTTTATGTTGTATTTTGTTTGCAGCCCGATAAGGTAATGTTAAGTCCGGTGGCAATGAGTGAACTCGTTAAGCACCCAAAATTCCTAGAACTTGATTTTTCTCGCGTTAGTCAATTCATTGTTGGTGCGAGCCATACATCTCCTTCAGTAATGGATAAGATTCAGGTAAAACAATTTTATTAATATAGAAATAGGTTTTTAGGGCTTTTAAAAGCCTTAAGGATACTATTTTAATAACAGTGGAAATCGATTATACCATATACACGGTGTCTCGCAGTTAGTACCAAAAATATACGGAGAGTCTTCATTCAATTTTGAATGATTTAATTGTCAGCAGTAACGGAGATGAGAGATATTAAAGTTTGCATTTTATTTTCAATATTTCTGGCTTGTGTTCTGTCAAACGTTGAATTATCACTGCAGTGACTTGTATAGAATATTTGGAATTCATTTGCTTAAGTCAAATAAATAAACACTAACAGAAAGAAGCATACAAAAATTAGAATGTACACAGCGGGCCATGGAAAGGCAGATGCTCGGCGTAAGCCTTCGAGACAAAATCAGAAATGAAGAAATAAGACGCCGAACAAAAGTTGCCGATATTATGGACCGTATTGCAAAACTAAAATGGCAGTGGGCTGGACATATGGCTCGACAGGAGGATACTAGATGGGCACCCAGAATCCTACAGTGGAGGCCCTGGACAAAAAATAGAAGCGTCGGAAGACCTCCCAAAAGGTGGTCTGATGACATAGTCCAGCAAGCAGGAAGAACCTGGATGCGAAGGGGGAGAAACAGAGATGAGTGGAAGAAAATGGAAGAGGCCTACATCCAGCAGTGGAAAGAAACAGGCTAAGGAAGAAGAAGAAGAAGAAGTCAAATAAAAAGACAAAAACTTTAGAAGGTTTATTTCTGCAATAATTTAATTTATAAATTTAATTTTTATTTCTAAAAGTAAGGAATCTCAACAGTACAATTTATTATAATGACATAATGTATTGGATAGGTGGTAGACCAATTATAGAGATCCACGGCATAATCTATAGTTTTTTTTATTACTTTCGTGGTAGTCTAAAGTTTTACAAAGATAAGACGAAATAGTGAAAAAAATACAAACATTGTTGTCGCTTATCTCCGTAGCTGTCGACATTTCACCCAAAATGTAAAGAATATATTTCATTCAAAATTTAATGAAGAAGACTCTCCGAAGTTTTTGCTACTAGCTATACACCCTGTATACATGCGCACCCCACGTGTCCATGTCAGTGCCTAGAAACACTCTTCTAGAGCACTCCAGGACACTCCAGAACTTTCCGGAAGCCCCTGGATGGTTCATTTTCTTTTTTTTAATATTGCTGTATGAAAAATTAACAATCCTTTACCAAAAAAAATAATAAAAAGTAATGCGGAAGTCTCCCCCGAAGCTATGTCTAAATACTTTTTAAAATGATTCATTTTGTTATTATGTATTTCTTTGTTTTTGGTTTTAAGTTCTTATTTTTAACTTAATTGGTTGCATATCTTATATTACGAAAAAAAATAGTGAAAACTCTTTTTGGGGATATGGATATACGGATACCGATATCAGTGGAGAAAGAAGGAGGAGGTCAAGACCCACCAGGGATTGTCTTGTGTGCCAACAGTGATGATGATGATGAATATATGTATTTATCTAAAAAAAATAACTAGTGACGTAACAATAATTGTATTTGCCTTTTTTAATAAATAGATACCTAATTAAAAAAATTTAAAAAATCTGGAACCTATGTTTAAAAGTATACAAATCACGTTGTTTCTGCTTTGTAGAAACAAGTACCAAACGCAATAATAAGTAACGCTTATGGTATGACAGAGATTGCATTGATAAGTGTGAACAACCAAGGGGTACCGGCTTCTTGTGGAAAGATCAGCCCATGGATCCAGTGGAAGGTAAATCAATAAATTATCTCCTGTAAAACATTGGACTATCATAAAAATAACTTATATCGAATATTATAATAGAATAATACAAAAAAATCGAAACAATAATACAAAAGGCCCATTTCAGGACCACAAAATTTATTATTTATTTATCTTCAAATTGACAGTCACAAAGGAGAAAAACATTAAAAAAATCAAAACACAATTTATGGGAGCAGCTTATTTGTACAGAGGGCGCTCTCGAATTATAGACGTGATTCCTGTTTGAAACAATGATAGTTCAACGTTTTACAAAAGACAAGTCGGAAATATTGAAAAAAAAAATTAAATTTTGAAGTAGCTTATAGTGGAAACTATTGATATAAATAAAGTTGATGATAGAACATCTTCGACTTATAATTTAAGGTACAGATACACATGCTTCTATAGTGGCATGCTAATGAGCATGCCCTAACAACTGTACACACTTGCTCATTACTGGCATGCTTATTAGTGGCATGCTCATAAATAAGCATGCCCAAAGCTAACAATCAAACACACATGCTTATTAGTGGCATGCTCTTGTCATAGAATAGAGACGCTCTTGTTCAAAATGGAAACTTTGCAAACTGAAATAGAAAATTCAAGTGAACCAATAAATCAAAAAACTTCCCGAGATTCCATCCGCACATTTTTGATTTTAGTTTGCCTATTAATAAAGTTTCGTAAACATTATTTCTCACTATATTATTTTTACACAACGGTGACCGAGTATTCCACAGACATTCGTGATTTAATAAGTCACGAAAAGTAATGTTTTATCTCTCCCCAACGCGAAGATTTGTTTCATCTGTCGCGGACTGAGAAGATCGCATTGATAATACTAGCCGCGAAGCCCGCGAATGACATAAGCATGCTCATAAATAAGCAAGTCTGTTCACACATGCTCCAAAGATACCCCTTCTCTATGGTGAATGACAGTGGCATGCTTATAAATCAACCGGCGGTTGATTTTTGAGCATGCCACTAGGTGGCATGCTCATTTCTAGCAATGTGCGTACACACATGCCACTAATAAGCATGCCACTGTCAAGGTCGATACTGCGCATGCTCACGTGCCACTAAATAAGCATGTGTATCAGACGCCTTAGGCAGGAAGCTACCTGTAAAGTATCGAGCGCAAACCGACTGACTACTCTGGATTTAAATCATGTTATAGAGAGGTCCGATGGAGCTCTTGCTCGCACTTATACACCTTATAGGGCAGTACTAGCGATGGGTTATACTCATATGTTATTATCAACATGTTTTTTATTTAAATTTATTTTTTCACAAATTTTTGGTTTATGCTACAGAAGTTATTATTGTTAAAATTGTGGTATTTTTTCATAAATAAAATAATTAACACTTCGTTTTAACCATTATTAATTTATATTATAAAAAATAAACAAGGTTCGTGAGCGATGTTCCTTTCTTCTGAAAAGTTTAAAGGTAAAAAATAGTATAATCAACAGAAATGGTCTGCAGTGGTGCATTTTAAAACACCAAAATTGTAGATACCAGAGACAAACGCACAATAATCTCGGTGTAAAATGGTTCGCCATTCTGCAACACTAAAATCTCAAATTATATCTTCCATTCTACTCCCGTCCCACATTCCCCTCCACCCTCTCCACTCGCTATTAAAGTAAGTTAAAGTAAATTATTATATTCAGTGGAAAATTTGTAATTGGCATAATTTTAAAAACCATTATTTCATATTTTTAAGATTGTTGTTTTGCTGTTAATTCTCCCCAAAATAAATAAATAAATAAATAAGGGCGACAATACCTCCCGATGCTACTCATCTTCACTGGGTCACTTTTCAGTGCATTTAAGAACGACAACGCATTGTAAATCGCGGCGCGAGTTTGTTAATTAATTTCGCCATCTTGATCAAATTAACCTTCGGGTACCGGAAGACCGAAAATAGGGTTGGGGGTAGGATCGGGGTACAAAGTGACCCCAATCAAATTTGCGTTTTAATGAAGTATAATAGTTTGAAAATATTCTACAATATTTTTAATTACATTTTCTTATACAATGCGAACAAGATTCTCCCAAATTTTTGGTCATTTTATAAGAAACCGTATTATTTTGACGTCTCTTCACTCACAAGCGTCCCGCCGATGGAAGCCGTGCAAGCAGAATGACGTAACCGTATCGTATAGAATATTCTCTATTTTAATTTTTTTGAGTGTTGTATTCATTGGGATATTTCTGAGTATTATAAAGAACACCATTATTAATATTTATCAAATATTTTTCACAATGGAATGGGAGTGTTAGCGTTCTTAAACAAAGCCTCCAACTTCCCTTAATCAAAGTTCGAATGTAACTGATGATGAAGCAAATAACAAAGTAGCTCTAAATAGCATAATACCTATGTATTTACAATAAAACATTGACCAATTCTGACCACGTTCGAATCGTACTCTTCACAAGGTGACTGTGCATACGTAGGTAGTAAATTATCTAAAAACCAATTGATATAAATTAACTTTGTTAAAACCACTTTTCAACATGTTTCGAAGCCAATGGCTTCTTCGTCAGGATAACAAAAATAATATTTAAAAATCGAAGTACAGATCAAAATATTAAAAAGTTATTTATGGAAAATGATAATATAAAGTATCTAATTAACATGAAAATAAATTTAAAAGATAACTATTTGCAAAAAGGACCTGATTATTTATAATATTCAATTTACTATTTACACTCTTTCTTATTTCCAAAAATTCTAATTTATCAAATTGTGATTCTGTATCATTCGTATGTAAAATTTGTAAACCCTAATTAATATCCAAAGAATGATACATAGCCAAAAGATGGTTAGCAAATTCGGAATAATTATTACTATTTAAACACTTTAAGTGTTCCTTAACTCTAATTTAAAAATTTCTACACGTTTTTCCTATATAAAAATAATCACAATCATTACAAATTAATTTATAAACACTCGCTTTTTGTAAAAAATTATCCTTATCTTTATTATTTAATATGTATTTTTTAAATTTATTATTAGTATAGAAAGCTGGTTGAATAACATTTGAAATATTTTTAACTATTGAATTAGAAATTTCATTATTTATAAATATAATTTTCCTCCAATGTTTATCAGAATCAAAAATTGAAGGATAAACAAAAGATTTTAAAAAAAAATTCTTGTACTTTTTATTTAATATAATATCAATTAATTTTTTATCATAACCATTATTAAACGCGATCTGCTTAATAATTTTTAATTCAATATTAAAATTATCAACAGATAATGGAATATTAATTAATCTATTTAACATTGAATGAAAGATTGAAAATTTTTGTTTATATGGATGTTTAGAAGAATTGTGTATAACTATTATATTATATCAATTATAATTATGTTACCACAAAATAAATTTGCTACATTTGAAGAAGAAGTTATCTAAAAACCGTTTGTAGCGTTGCACATCCCTAGTGATATCATGATTTATGACTGGAGACTCCAGTTTCTTTAGGCCCGACTATGGCTTTGTTACACTCTGTATACAGAAAACTAAAAGTTTTACTTCCAATCTATAAAAATACCATCTCTTTTAGGTAGTTGATCCAGATACTGAAGTGAATTTAGGACCAAACAAAATTGGAGAACTTCGTATAAAATCGGTGTCTTTGTTCCACGTAAGTATGAAAATAGTTTTATTAATGTTTTAGCTAAGTGAGTGAATAAAAATATTGGCATTATTGTTCAAAGAACCAAGTGTAGTAAAATCAGACAGCTTGATCAATCGAGCAATATTAAAACAGTGCCTTTGAATTGTAACATAAACATTTTTTTTTCACATCCATACTCATCAGGCATAGAACGCATACTAAAATGGAAGGTAGGATCCAGAAAATTAAAATTCGCCTAAATCGAGACTTAAACATCATATAAAAAAGGATGTGGGTTCCAAAAAACCACGTTAAACGATTACATACCATAGAAGTAAATGTATCATAGGAAAAAACAAAGTTTTTTTATAAAATATGTAGCTTTATTACTTCAAAATAAATTTATAACACATGCATAATTTAAAACCGTACTGTAATTTTATTACTCCTAATCCTCGTGGGTTGCGCAGGTTCTTCCGTATTAATCCCGATTAAATAATTATTTAAGGCTTTTAAGATCTCACTGAAATATAACTGTACGTTTAATAAGTGGATCGGATATTATAGCCTCAATTTTTAAATCAAAGCCGTAGGTACTCATGCACTCCTGTCCCCAAACGCAAGTTTTAACTTTTCTGGGGACAGTTAAACACGTATAATTTTTTTTTAAATTCACTGTCACTGTAACATGTATGTATTTATTTTATTTTCAATAAGGAATTCTAAAAAAAATCTTAAAGGTATTGGCCAATTGAAGAATTTAAGCCATATTTTTCGGAGTAACGTCATCATCACTGTCAATACATCATTTATGATTGGTTTGATGGTTGTTAGTTACATATTAATCAAATATTCTCCATCCATTTCCTGGTCATTAAAACCCATTAATGTCACAGAATTCTAAATTTTCAAACCCTTGTCCCAATGCAAAATATTTTTTCTCAACCGTGTAAACGCGAAACCGCGTAAATCGAGAGATGGGTGCATTTCATTATACTATACGCTTTTACGGTTTTTTTGGACACGATAACTGCCGCATCTCTGATCAGATTTCTATAAAACTTTTCTTTAAAATTGACCTGAATGATATCTCCGCTGAGTTCGTTGACCAGCCCGATCTACTATCTTGTTTCAAAATTCACTATCCTGTTTAAAAACATTAACAGATCGTTATATTGGACATAGATTTATTTTTAAATACGTATACACACGCGGATATAATCTACTTCATTTATGCGAATCAGTGCTGGAAAGGTTTTTTTTAATGGAATTATATTTCCACGCACTTAACACAACACATTACAGTATTTGCGCTCTTATATGACATATAGTTTTGACCTCTTTCCATTTACGAAAGACAATCGAATCAGTATGTGTAAGCAGTGCGGCTTACACATACTTATTCTATTGTCTTTTTTAAATGGAAAGAGACCTAACTTCACTAAATTCATATATTTTGGTCAAAACTGTAAGCAAAGCAAAGCACATAATTATCAAAAATAATATATTTGATTAATATCACAGTTACTTTGTGGTGCAACATGATTATTTCAATTTACACTAAATTAAACTTTGTAATACACACACGTTGAATTATATTTATCATTACTGTAGCTTCGAGAGGAGCAAATTCTACCATCTTTCGACGTAATTAATAACTAACCTAAATCCAGGATTTTTTCAACTTTTGTGAGTAGCGCAGCGGGTCGCGTAGGTACTGGAGAAGACTTTTTGTTGTCATCAGATGAAACATTTAGGATTGCACACGTGTTCTGGAATGTGATGTTATTTACAAGTGTTTTCTTAGAATTTAAGTTCTTTAGGATTTCAATGATTTCCAAACTGTTCATTATGAATCCTCTACAAGGAACCGAGTGGAGCTGTTTTATTTTAATGGAGGGACTGCTTCTCTCAAAACTATGGTAGTGATAAATTAACTCAACGTGTGTGTGTTATGAAGTTTAATTTAGTGTTAATTAAAGTGATCAAAAAAATATCTTTTTCACACAGATAAAATAGGTCGAGGTAACGAGATTCAGCACTGTTTAATAAATATTTGAAATTCGTAATAGGTTAATAATTAAGCAATATTGGTTTGTATATTTTAGAATTATTATAAAAATCCGGTAGCGACGGCTGAAGCCTACGATTCTGATGGTTGGTTCAAAACTGGAGATTTGATTTACTATGACGACAACAATTACATTTACATTGTGGACCGAATCAAAGAAGTTATGAAGTTCAGAAGTTTTCAGGTAAATTTCTAATATTCAGCCATACTCAGACCAAATCTATCTCATCCTGAATACACACATCTGACACTTGGATAATTTTGAAGCAAGTCTCCTTTATGTTTTATTTTATTTATATTTATTTATTTATAGTAAACTTAAATACATACACCTAAGGAAGTGAACCACTCATCTCAATAGAATGAAGATTTTTTGCCGAGATGAGCAACTTTACAATAAAAATGAGGACAAAATACTATGTAAAATAAATTAATTGGTTAGATATTGAAGATATGTTAAATAATAAATTCATATAATTTAACACAAATCATCTGTCCTCTGTCCCCGCATCCAGCCGCTTCCTGCAGTATTTCTTGTGGAATGATCGCCCAGAATAAATATTCTAGATTGAGGCAGAGAGCTAGGCATTGGAACTTGAAATAAACAGAAGAACAAAAAAAAAGACAGAGTAGATCCCTTCGACGAAATACAGAGAAATAACCCTTGGTGACTTTGAAGATACACTAATAGTAGATACAAGGCTCTTGCAAGAGACGTATGTATGCTATTAGTTATCCGTTTCAGTATTTTTTTTTCTTTCCAGGTAACTCCAGCAGAGATAGAATTCGAGATATGCAAATTACCGAACGTGGTGCAAGTGGCTGTGGTTGGGCGGCGTCACCCTGATGATGGAGAGCATCCTATGGCCTTTGTACAGAAAGTGAAGGGTTCTGATCTTACAGCACAGGAAGTCAAAGATGCCGTGAAAAGTAAAACGTTTTAATATTTAAAAAAAGTATCCAAAAAAGCTATTCCTTATAATTACATTAATTACCGTTTTCGTTGTTAATTAAACAAAAGCATTTTTATGTTTGTATATTTTATATTTAATATGCTAAGAAAGTGACCTTATTATGAATGTTAATAAGTCAAAAGTGATGGTGTTCAAGGAGGAAAATAAAACAACTTGTGAAATAATGGGAAATTAATGTTTGGAACAAGTAGTTGAGTTTTGTGTTTTTGGGAAGTTTGTTCGATAGAGGAGAAAAGGCTGAGAAAGATATCGAAAGGAGGGTGACTTCAGGGAATAAGGTGAACGATGCAATAATTTCTAATTAATAATAATAAATTAAAACATCATAATAGAAATAAAACATATTTAAGAGAAATGAACAATATATATAAACAATGATTAGTACAAAAGCAAACAGTAATAATTAGAAACCTTTAACAAATTAATAATACAGTAAAATAATGATAATTAAACCAATATACCAGATAAATAAGAAAGGAAGATAAAATAAACCCAAAAAAAAATAAATTAAAATTTAAACACATTTAAAAGGGAAATGAACAATAATTAGGACACTTTAAAATAAATAAATATATTTTGACTGCTTATTCAAATTTTTCCAATATATAATATTAGATAAATAGAATATTACCTAATTTTCATTGTTTGTTAAATTAGATTACACTATCAATATGATTGTAAGAGATAATTTTTCCCTCATCACACACAAGAATCTTAATTCTTTTTGGTGAGGTATAACATATAATAAAAAATTGAGTGTTAATATTTGATAGTTATCGTTTTTATGAAAGAAATTATTTGTATTATCTATAAAATAAAAAATAAAATAAATTAAATAATTCACGGGGGACAAAACATATATAAAAATTTATTCCATTAAACTGTAATTAGTTCTATTGACATATTCTAAGTAATTCCTTAATTCGACTACAACGAAAAATGTCTACGAATTTCGAGAATTTGTTTCCAAGGCGATGCATGCGTGTTAACGTCGAATTTAATGCATAGTATTAGTTGGTCCCACACAAAGAACACTCTTGGTGTAAAAATTATTTTTACATTTATTGCACATTGTGATCTGCTTCTTTAATAATTATTAATGAATGTTTATTCTAATATAATATTTATAACACTTACAGAATCACTCTCGGATATCAAGCAACTAAGAGGAGGGGTTGTATTTCTGGAAAATCTGCCGTCGACTCCAACAGGGAAGGTTGACAGGAAATCTCTGAAGAAAATGGCCATCGAAATTAAAGGAGAATAGTGATATTCCACAATATACTTGAAGAAACACATTTATTTACAAGAAATACAATTATTACAAATGAGATAATTTGTATACAATTATAGTCACAAGCGTGGTATTTTATTAATTATTTAATTTTAAAAATGTATACTTCTGTAGTTACGTTAGATGGACATAAATAAAGAAATAAACAGATGTCTCGTCGAATATCTGTGGGCGAAAGGAACAATCGAATGTGTCAATAAAATCGAGTTTTGAGTTAAGTATGCAGAGTTGTTCTTTATATGATACATATCTAGCAAGGAAAATTTAAATGAGCCAGAAAATCAAATAAAATGCAACCATTTTTAATTTTTTTTAAAAAGGACAAATTACTATTTATTTGAAAAAATTGGCATGAAACAACGACATTAGTCAACTTGGTTCTACATCCTTGTCCAAAAAACAAAACAACTAGTGCAAAAATTTGATAGAAATAACAAAGGCTTTAAGCGCTTGTTCAGACACAGCGGGAACCGTGCCGTTTCAGAATCGCATGAGATCCGTGCGGGTCTCATTTACCTAGGTTTGTATGTGATCGTTCACACACAACCGTGCGGTTAGTCAACCGCTACGGTGCCCGCAACCCAACCGCTAGAAAATAGACCCGCACGGCGCCCGCACGATCCTATTACTATGGGGCCTTACGAGAGCGTTCAGTCGCGTTGCGGGCACCGCACGGTTCTATGTCACAACAGGAGCACGCGTGGATTATATTCTCTTTTCTATGGTTATGGATCGCTTTGACACTGAATTTTTTATTGATGAAGTGGAGAAAAGACCTGTAATATGGGAGAAAAGACCTGTAATAGTGTGAGGATTACTCAAATATGCCAAGAACCAAGCTTGGCAGGAGTTGGTGGAGATATTTGGAAATGGTGGAAAAAAAAGTATTTTAGAGAAGTAGGTATTTATTCACCAAAAATGAACTGACAGAATGATATTTATGTTCTTGCCATGGAACACGGCCGTCGTTAACAAAGTAATGAGCGAATATATCTCTGATATTCAAAGATGGAGAACGGCACCAGAACTGTCAAACTGACGTTTATTTTCGCGCGCACAAATCGCTTATTAACCGCGGCTGTGTGAACAGATGACACAAATCGCGTGTTTTGAAACGCGATTCTGAAACTGAACGGTTCCCGCTGTGTTTGAACAAGCGCTAAGAGATATTTCATAAACGAAATTCTAAAATTTTATTTTGGCTCTCCTGAAAACCTGCATTTTGTTACTTATTCAGTTGTTTCTTCTGCCCACGGATATGTTATGACAAGTCTAAAAATATTGAAAAATTAAATAAATACAGTTTTATATTCATTTTATCAAAGCCATAATGTTATTTTATGCTATAAAAACTTTTTCAAGACATAAAATGTGATCAAAATCGAACATCTTGAAATGCCGTTACATCGACCCAACTGTAAGGCCCTCAAGATTTCTTAACATATGAGTAAAATCGCGAACAAAATGGTGCATAAATAAGTTAATAAAACAATGAATAAAAGAACCGTAAAATATAATATGATATAAAATAATATTTTATATGTATCAAGCTGTCAGTAAGTCTGAATGGAATTTTTGTCAGATTTCTCTAGATGGCGCTGTAATCGTCGTTTCAGTCTGCGCAGGCGCCAAAAAATCCAGATTTATCATTGGTGACTATCGGCCGTATTCTGAAAATATAAGTTTGTTATTTAATTATTAACGATTGTTAGCCCGACACTTAAAAATAGAGAAACGTTAAGACATCCGTCAATTGTTAATATTTCTATCATCATGTCGAAAATATTGGATTTAATTTAATGTATGAACTCTTTGGATGAAGAAATTAGTAGATGTGTGCGAAGCAAACTGATTTCTACCAACTTTTATAATAATATTAGTACTTATTTTATATAGTAATCATCTAAAACATTGTTATGGAATGGCAAGCAAAAGGAATACCGCTCGTTATACGTCACAACACTATCGTAGGATCTATAACGGTCTAAAATTATCTATAACCTTCGCGAAACGCCTACGAATGACTGAAACAGCCGAGAAGCGACGAGAACCTTCTCTTAGACACTAGAATAATCTAGAGAGCTCGAAAACGCCAGCATTTCACTATAAATACGAAACTAGGCCACGGCGCAAGGAAGAGCTGTCGTGTTTTGATAGTTCATTCGGCGTGAAGTCAGCCGCGAGCCGTGAGGTGATGGCGACGGCTGGCTAGTCGTGAGATAATCGAAGCGATAAATAAAGCTAAATATTCGAGCGGAGTACCTAAGTGGCGAAATAAACCAGAGCGACTTGTATGAGCGAGAATTTTTTATTTTATTTTCCTTGTATTTTTTTTTCTTTCTTACTATTATGTTACTGTTTTTCTTTCTATGTATTTAACATTATCCTATTTACTTCGTTTCTAATTGTATTTTTCTTTTGTATATTAATGTCAACCCGGAGTCGATTGAGTAGGACCGTTATGGAAGCTTTTGCTGTTAGAACGGTCCTGGGTAAGCGGTGGTTACCATACACTGTGCGAGAATTGAATACTACGAGCGATAAATATGTGTTACCCAGAAATAATAAAGTGTTCATATACGAGTGACATATTGCGAAATAGTGTAGATTAAAGACTAGCGTTAAGTTTATAAGTGTTAAGTGACTTTGTACATTTAATAATTGATTAATCATTAATTAATTTCCAGTGTTTTCATTTCATTTGCCTCCCACAATCACGACACGTGGCAATATTTTAGAGAAAATCCAGATTGCAATTTCTGCTTCGTGTCTCGGGTTTTTAATGACAATTATTTGCAAATCCACATTCCCCCCCAATTTCCACAATTAAGTATTTACACGGGCATAAATTAATTCGTCCCGTCTATTTATCAGTGTTGGAATAGTCGTCACCGAATAAGACGGACTGCCGTAAAGCTACGTTTTGTCTATTTTTTAATGTTGGAGTAACGATTTTGTTATTTTCAGAATACGACCGAATGATCTGTGAAAAGAGAATATATATTACAGCTCCATTCTGCGACAATTGGCGTGCGCAAAAAATCTCACGTAATTTTTACGGCTTCATCAGACACCGCGGCCGATTCACCTCATTCCATGGACAATAGGCATGATGACAGATTTTGAAATAACCTCCTATATTGTAGGTATACGTCTACTATTACCGAAAATAACATTATTTCAGTAATAAACTAAGTTATTAACGAGTAAATTACGTTCGTTTGACATATTTAAGTGTTCAATAAAACAAATAAAGCAAATCTCGACGTTTCGCTGAAGTCTTATTCAGCTTTATCAGGAGAGCGTCCTATCACCACTGGGGTGGAGGTCGAACTGATTGTAACCATGATAGGACGATCTCCTGATGACGCTGGATAATTAAAATGAACTATATGCAATGCAATATGTTTAAATTAAATCATGTATTAAGCCCACAGAACGCCGTGTATGGAACTAAATAATTATGATAAATTAAAAAAATATAAATTATTTTCTATTTCTATATCTAGTTATGTACTTTTCACAATAAATCTAATTATGATCAAATTCATGTGTTATTTTTTTGATTACATTACGCGCTTGCTATTTCATTTTCACTTTTTATACAAGAAAAATGCAATTCGATATGTGGGTACTTTATCTAATTTGTATCTTAGATTTTTTTATTTGTTGATGGAGAGCCATATTTTTATTTTAATATTGAATACAATTTATGTTAGTGATATTCCAACGTTTTTCAGTAGGTAAATCGGAATTATTGAAAAAAAAAATTGAAGAAGTTTACTTCCATAGCTACTCGTATTATTGTTATTTTAATATTTTGGAATCATAATTTAGGTAGAAACCTACGTATTAAGTATAGTGCAGCAGCTCTGTTACACCTTTTATTAGCGAAACATCGTTGAAATTAGCTTCTCTGTAAAATATGTAAAACAAAATAAATAAATAAACACACAAATACACACACTAACACAAACTCACTATTGGACATGTTTTTTCTTACTTTTTTATCGATTGTATATATGTGTTTTCTTGTAATTGGCCCAAAACTCTGTACATCAATTATTGTTTTTTTTCAAGATTGATTAATTATATGGCTGTAAGAAAACCAATAAATGAAAATAAAAATAAAATAAAATAAAATATATGGTTCCTATAAAATATCCGTTTTGTTGACCACTTAAATATAAACTAAGTTTTTACGCAAAATTGCGGATTGCACAATTTTATACATATATTTTATTGAAAATCTTATTAATTTCAATGTGTATATTAGAATTGGATAATTTTTGAGAATCCTTTCAAAATATTTTTTCTCTAAAATCACTTATTCTTTAATTCTTTAATACTGTCATCATGCCTATTGGATTATGGGATCAATTAGAAAAATGCTTTATATTGTAATTATTTATATATCATAAAGCATAATAATGTCTTTAAATAAAAATATATACTTATATAAATTAATTAATTAATTAAGGAAAATAAAAAAATAATCTTAAACAAAACTTTAACCCTTTTTACATTAAACAATTATTCTACACATATTTACACTTGGACTTATGACTAACTCAACTTTCACTAACATTCCACTTGATACTCTATAGATACATAATAACTACCTTATGAAAATAAATACTACTGACGAACTCGAAAAAATATTATAATTGTGTGCTATAACGCCACTCTGGGACAGGCGTAGCCTAGTAGAGTGGCATAATCCACAAATTAAACAAAACAAAAAAATGTGTAAATTATCTTATGTTTTATCTTATGTTTTATTGTTAAATTAGTATTAAGTATCTTATTTGTAAACAAGGATTTTTAAATAAATAAATAAAAAAATAAGAATTATTTTATGAAAACAAAAGCCAATAGGTACACTTCGTTATAAAATATATTTTTCTACGGAAATGTTTTAGGTATATATAAATCATTCGCACGTGTTCGGTACGAGCATTTGATATTTATATTACAGTGAGATAATTAATCAGATCAAGGTACAAATTCTTCCGCATCTGTATATAGGCACAAATAACGCACTGGTCTTGTATTGCACAAACATGATAATGTTTATATATTACGAAGAAACCGGTTCATTGATACATAATAACAATTTCTTAGAAATGTGATCTCAGACGGAAAATTATTATTTCAAGTGCGTATATCTGCACACGTCAGGTGATTTCATGAATCTGATTTTTTATTTTCGTTAATTCTCAAAAATCGCTGGAAATTTTTCAATAAAAATTCTTTAGTAGGTATTATTAGGCGTCTTCGTTAGATATCTATATCACAAAAAACATGAGTTGTAGTCAAAAATAGCTACTAGTGAACCCATAAAACATCGCATTTCACCAGGAGTTCTACGATTCTCTTAACACAAACCTTTTTATCTACCTGTTGCATGCCAAATTCTATTTTTCCTTTCTACCCATCAATCCCCCTTCTTACACAGCTCATTGCATTCCTGCCACCTGTGCGCATAAAATACTTAAAGTATATTTCTGTCTGCTTGGCATAACATAAATAATAAATTAATTGTCGGACATTAAAACCAAATGAAGTGTCGGTCGTCTCTAAATTAGAAAGATAAAAAATTAACAAGTCGGTCTCTAAATTATTATATAACATTAAGTGCTTGGTAATCTCAGAAAGCTACGACAACGCGGTTCCGCGTCATTTTACGAACCAAGAAGCAATATAAAAGTTGAAATCTATACAGTCCATGCAATAATCATCTATTATCAGCAAACGGGGCGATACCAATGTCCACGAGTTGATGCAAAACTACCCTTTTTTTAACTTTCCATATTGTCATAAAAATATTAAAGTACATGTGTATAGATAGATTGGTAGCGAAATACATTCTTTATACATCCCCTGATATTATTACACAGATACAATTCCGAGCAGCTGGTGCACGGGTGCGTATTCTTTGTTATAATAAAACACGAGATTGATTTTATTTCTGTATTCTACTAATCTGACTCTTGAGGAGGCCAAGACCCACCAGGGTTTTGAGAGCCAAGAGTGATGATGATGATGATGATACTAATTTGACAACTAGCTTACATGGTACACGATAACTGAAGGAAGTAATTGATTTTTATTACTTTTTTTATTTATTTAAAAAGTAATAGAAACCTAAGAGGTTTATGGGTAACATTTTCACAAGATTCAATATAAGAAAACAATAAAAAAAAACAATATAACAATAATATAGTTAAGATACAAAGAAATTTTTTTATAGTTGGCCGAGTTTTAATATTTTTGTCACATCTGTTTTGAATTTGTCAGTGGTCAGTTGTTTGGTCTGTTGTGGCAGGTCATTGTACAGTTTTAGTCCGTTGCAAATTAGTCGGGATTGTCCTGTTTTTGTTTTGGCGTGTGTTATGTGATAGTTTTGAGCCATTCTAGTGTTGTGTTGGTGTTTTTCGTGTATTTTGTCTAATTTTATGTCTTCGTCTTGTATTTCGCCAATTGCCAGTTTGTGAATGATTTTAAGTGTTTCGATTTTTGTAATGCTTTCGATGTTACTGACAATTAAGTTTGTAAAAAAAATCCAAGTCCAATCCTGCACAAGGTTAGGCAGAGATGATAGATGATGAGTGCCAGACTCTTCTATCCTGACACCCAACACTCATCTCGTCCAAATTCAGTGAAGTAAGTACCCCAATGCAGCACTATTGGTGCATTGGTATTAATCTTCTAAGATGTACATACGTCATAGAGAGTTAATTGTTTTTTATTTTAACATTTTGAGAATTTATTAAAATATCTAGCTACTGCACTGGAAAGACCCAAGGACATTTTGAATGTTTCCTTCTAGTATTCTAAGGATTGCTGTCCTGCGGACGTGGGCACCTAACAAGGACCATCGCAATTATCTTGTTAAGTCTGTTGTGGACCGATTTACTGTAATTTATTAATCATATATATGTATACTAAAGGAATAAGTCCACTTCGCAATATTATCAAGATATTGCGTACGTTAAGAAATTTATCTGATTTAATTTGTGTCTGTCTTGTAAAAAGAAAGTCTTATGATAAAATACAATTTAAATTTGGATTATTCAGCTAAAGATTGGTTGTATGTCTTATATATCAAGCCATCATGAGAGATGATTTATAGTTCGACGAAAACTGACCTATAAAACATTATGAAATTATTATATTATATCATTAGAGAAAGGCTTTGTAGGACAGGAAAACATATTCACAAAAGCGTACCTATATCTCTTTCTAGTGTAAGTAAAATTATTAAAGTTGTTTAGTAGATTGTTAGTATAGCGATCTTCAGTCCGGACAAAGCATTAGTTTAATCTTTTTTTTATAACATGAAATATTAAATACGCAGATTGAAAATAATACCATATTATGTGTCGAATAAGCCAAGTACGGCATATCTGTTAAAGACGATTTAATTTAAGTACATGTATTTATTTTTAAATTTTCATCGAAATATTATAACTGCAGGAAAAGTCATCATGTCCACGAAATCCGTTATGTCCCGTATATTATATTAATACATTCAACGGAGGATATTTCAAAAGAGAGTGATTGTTGAAAGAAATGCATTAAAATTTTACAGAAATTGCGTTATAATTAATGTTATCAAGTCGGTCCTAAAATTCTGTTTACAAAATTATTTTAATATAATCCGCCTGTTATAATCAAACTACTACTATTGTTATCAATTTTTGTGATCGCGTATTAATACAAAGGATTTGAATTCTAAAGTAATTCCCAAAAAGTAGTCCGTTTTTTCGAAACTTTCTACACGTAACTTGCGCGACAGTATTTCTTATTTCTAAAAATATTATAAGTTGGTACATACTCGTGAAATACTGGTTAAATACAAACTATCTAACACTAAATATTAGCAAAACAAAATACATAGCGTTCAGCATTTCACAACGAGGTAAATTCACGAAAATTCTAAAACAATAAGAACTTCACATAATCGAAGTCTTTCGAACATTCTGGCACCATTAAGAAAGAACTCGAATACGCGAAACTAACGAGAACTGCCGGATACTTTGAGAACATCGAATCTTTATAAATGTGCAACGGCATTGCTCCGGAAACACAGTTGTTTTAACAAGCGAAAATAGACCATAGAAGTGAAACTAACGGCGATACGGTGCGCATTATATCGACCAGCGAAATAAGTTACAAGAGAACTTACCGTTCGATAGTTTTCGATAGCGATCATTGTAATGAGAAACAGCGAATAAAGTGTTCATAGACATATGAATATTCTAGAAGATGAGCATAAATTGTTCCAGACAAGTGGAAGATTCTCGAATGACGAGTGTAAAATTAGTCTGAATTCCGAAATATTAATTGCAGTTTAGTGCATGTTCAGTGAGTCCTGTAATTAATAAAAATATTAATTAACTTAATGTGTTTTATTGTCTCTACATGAATATGAAGACGATGACGATGAATATGAATATGATGACGATGAATATGAATTAGATGACGATGAACATGAATATGATGACGAAGAATATGAATTAAATGACGATGAATATGAATATGATGACGATGAATATGAATATGACGACCATGAATAAGAATATGATGACGATGAATACGAATTAGATGACGATGAACATGAATATGATGACGATGAATATGAATATGACGACCATGAATAAGAATATGATGACGATGAATATGAATTAGATGACGATGAATATGAATTAGATGACGATGAATATGAATATGATGACGATGAATATGAATTAGATGACGATGAATATGAATATGATGACGATGAATATGAATATGACGACCATGAATAAGAATATGATGACGATGAATATGAATTAGATGACGATGAATATGAATTAGATGACGATGAATATGAATATGATGACGATGAATATGAATTAGATGACGATGAATATGAAGATGATGACGATGAATAAGAAAATGATGACGATGAATATGAATATGATGACGATTAATATGAATATGATGACGATTAATAAGAATATAATCACGATAAATATGAATATGATGATGATGGATATGAATTAGATGACGATAAATATGAATATGATGAAGATGAATAAGAAAATGATGACGATGAATATGCATATGATGACGATTAATAAGAATATAATGACGATAAATATGAATATGATGATGATGGATATGAATTACATGACGATATATATGAATATGATGAAGATGAATAAGAAAATGATGACGATGAATATGCATATGATGAATATGAATATGATGACACTATTTTTAAAGCTGTTTGTTATATGAGCAATCCGTAGGATTCGGAGCAAACACAGCCAGCACCAGATTTCTATTGTGTCAATCTTCTAGCATTCTTATCGCCTCAATGTCAGATTATTACAGTACATTTTGTATAATGGTGTCAATTTATAACTAAATTTACACCATTATACAAATTTCTTCCTCTTGGGCGCCAAATTGCCTATAGACGGACCGTTCTGTCTAACTTTGAATTATACGAGAAGTGAGTGGATCAAATCAGGACACGTTGGCCGAGTCTCGGCGCTCCATCAGCGTCCTGCCAGTCATAGTTTAGTGGCGAAAGGTCACGGCGCGCGGGAGCTCCTGTTCATCTCGACAGTCTAAGGATCTTCACTGGAACCTTCCGTAGAAGGACGAAATATTCTGCTATCGACGCCAGCAAAATGAAATACCTGACCACATTATTTGTGGGGCTCGTATTAACGTGTGCAGTGACTGGTAAGATGAATCATATTTAGCTCGTTTAAATTTGTATTTTTATTATCAGTACTGCGCATTGACTATTTGAAGGCAAACGCTTGCAGAGAAAATATGTTATAGCTATTATAAATACTCATTGAGTGCGTGTAATTTATAACTACTATACAAAAATTAATGAGCATAAATAAAGAAAGCATTATACATAAAAATTGGAGTATCCAGGAATATACAGGATGTCTCATAGCTAGTTGCAAAAACGTTGCGGGTGGATTCGTGCTTTATTAATGTGTTGAAATAGTCGAGCAACCATGACCTAATATCAATAGTTATGGAGGTATGCGATGTCAAAGTTTGCATTTTTTTAAAAATATTTCTGAGTGATTTTTTGCAAAAAGTTGAACTATCATTACAGTAACTTGTATAGATTGTGAAAAATTATTCGCTTTAATACAAGTCGAATAAAATGATAAAAACCTTGAGAGAATTGATTTTTTACAAGGTTTTTATCATTTTATTTGAGTTGTATTGAAGCGAGTGAACTTTTTATAATCGATATAAGTTATTACAATGATAGTTCAACTTTTTGCAAAATATAAGTCAGAAATATTGAAAAAAAATGCAAATTTTTATGTTGTATATTTCCACAACTATTGATATTATGTTATGGTTGCTGGAACATTTTCGACTCATCATCAAGGCAGGAATTCACGGGAGCTATAATAAATGTAAAGCACAAATTAAACACAGCAAGAATAAGCAAACCATGAAATATGAACGTAGAAGTGAAATAAACAGTGTGTACGGTGAGCAGTGTCGGAGCCTTTAATAGCGTAAAATATGATCAATCTCATCGACAAAACACCCTCATACGTCATTTTTTATGTCTTCTTATAGCCGGTATCTAAAAGAATAAAAAAAAGATGTCAACGACTTTTATTCTTAACCAAAAAAAAACATGTTTTTTTGTAAAAACATTTTAACAATTATTTATGGTCTTTTTTTTAAATTTTGGTGAAATACTTACTATTGATCCTTTTTGTTTTATCTTTAAAATGAGTTCTCATTGATATTTATAGGACCTCTACATGCGTAGCTATTAATAAATTGACACATGCGGCCATGCTCGGGTAACATAAAAATTGAAACGACTGCCGTTTCATTGTGGCTAGAGAAAAATGACATATAGGGGTGTGTTTTGTCGATGAAATTGAACATATTTTACGCTATTAAAGGCTCCGAGACCGGACACTATACATTTTTTAATTAAATATTAAATGACTACAGAAAAATTAAGCAAAGCACAATACACAAAAATACAAATATCGAGGAACATGGAAGTAAGAATGAAATAAACACAGAAATTTCAATACAACTTCGTAATATACAGGGTTATTTGGAAAACATTAATAACCTCGCAAGACTACATTCCTGCCTTGATATTGAGTCGAAAATGTTCCAACTATCATGACCTAATATCAATAGTTATGGAAATATGCGGCATCAAAGTTTGCATTTTTTTTCAATATTTCTGACTCATTTTTTGTAAAACGTTGGACTATTATTACAATAACTTATATCGAATATAAAAATTTCATTCCCTTTAATACAAGTTAAATAAAATAATAAAAACCTTCGTATTCCAATTGGAAATTTTCAGGGTTTTTATCATTTTATTTAACTTGAATTGAAACGAATGAATTTTTCGTAATCGTTATAAGTTACTGTAATGATAGTCCAACGTTTTACAAAAAATAAAACAGGAATATTGAAAAAAAAATCCATATTTTGATGTCGCATATCTCTATAACTATTGATATTAGGTCATGATAGCTTAAACATTTTCAAATCATGATCAAGGCAGGAATATAGTCCTGCGAAACAATTAATGTTTTCTAAATAACCATGTATACATGTTGAGTTATTTTTGTCACTACTATAGTTTTGAGTGGAGCAGTATTTCTCAACATCCGGGTAATTAATAACTAACCTAAATATTGCATTTTGTCAATCTATTCGAGTGTTAAAGGAATCCAGAAATATTAAGTAAATACGCCTAAAAGGTGGTCAGGTGCAATGTACACTTCTCTCGAAAGTACTTTTGTATCAAAGCAAAATTCTTATGGATTATGTGCCTGTTTTTTATGTTTATACACAATTTTACAGAAAACTTATTTTTATTTTTTTTACTTTTTCAGGCATCAGACTTGGAGGATTTAGAGGTACGTAATTATTATTTATATTGACATATTAACTTACATTTATGTATTTGTCGTCGTTTCGTACTTCTGCTTTGACCTTTGATAAACTGTGCTAAACTATGTTATTCGATAAATACATTATATTAAAGTATGAAATGCTTAAAAACGATTTATTTTTTAAAATTAAACGTTTGGATCGTGTGTTGTGTTAGATCATTTTGTCAAAAAATCATAAATAAAGTAGAGAAAAATATTTCCCGTTTTATCAGCTTTATTAATAAATTATTTTTCGTTGAAATCTATACCTATAAAATTCAATGTCTGTCTCTTCTCTATACAAATCCACACCGTTTGTCCGATTCGATTCAAATTTGTTATACTTATGCTTTAGGACCCGGCGGGTAACATAGGCGACATTTCCCCCCTATTCTCATACCCCTTCCCCACCCATAACATATTTTCGTGCAAATCTGTACCGTTTGACCGGTCGGGCTCAAAATTTGGAAACTTTTTATTTAGGACGCGGCGGGTAACACAGGTGATATTTCCCCCCTATTCTTATACCCCTTCCCCTCCCCCTGACACATTTTCGATGCAAATCTGTATCGTTCGACCGATAGGACTCAAAATTTGGAAACTTATTCTTTAGGACTTGGCGGGTAACATAGGAGATATTTCCCCCCTATTTTTTTTACCCCTTCCCCTCCTCGAGATATATTTTCGATGCAAATCTGTACCGTTTGACCGATCGGACTAAAAATTTGGTAACTTATTCTTAAAGACTCGGCGGGTAATATACGCGATATTTCCCCCCTATTCTTTTAACCCTTCCCCTCCCCTGATATATTTTCGATGCAAATCTGTACAGTTTGACCGATCGGACTCAATATTTGGAATCTTATTCTTAAGGAATTGGCGGGAAACATATGCGGCATTTCCTCCTATTCTTTTAACCCTTCCCTTCCGCTGATATATTTTCGATGCATATCTGTACCGTTCGACCAATCGGACTCAAAATTTGGAAACTTATGCTTAAGGACTCGGCGGGTAACATATGCGACATTTTACTTCTATTCTTTTAACCCCTCCCCTCCCCTGATATATTTTCGATGCAAATCTGTATCGTTTGCACGATTGGACTCAAAATTTGGAAACTTATTCTTAAGGACTCAGCGGATAATATATGCGACATTTCCACCCTATTCTTTTAACACTTCCCCTCCCCAAGATATATTTTCGATGCAAATCTATACCGGTACCGGGTACGAACAGTTAGTAATTTATAATTTTGAAAATTCTTGATCACACATCAATATAATTGATATGTGATCATGGACAAAAATACAAACATTGGAAATGAATTACCGATTTATTAATTATTTTTAAAAATTCACAGTCACTAAACACAAATGAAATTTATGCACTATTCTTTAATTCACACTATTAATCATTCGTCTGTGAAACACTTCACAATCGCTTGATAGAATATTCTGTTTAATTCTCTCGCGTAAGACCTTCGCCCGATATTTTTTATTTATTTATATTTTATGCTCCAACAGGCCAAAAGGCCTAATTACAGAAGTGAAACACATCACAAAACACCCAGGTTTCACAAATCACATAGATTAATTGTGACCTTACTGGGAATCGAACCCGGAACCCTCGGTGCGAGAAGCCAGTGTCATGCCCACTGGGCTACGAGGGGCGCCAATATCTGTCGCTTTGATTAATCTCCGCATCGCTGGTTAAGTTGCGCTGCGTCGGTCAAACGTTAAAACAATCATGAACTGTCCGCGGCACTGGCTACGCTTTTTATACGAAACACATCGGCATTTCGAACCATCGAGACCATTCTATACATTACCAGTATTTGCGATAATGTCCCCTCGCTTTCAGATTAATCCAGACATTTCCCGAGTGTTGTAGGGCGTCTCAGAATGTTATGGAATGCTCGAGTGATTTTAATCATGTTGTTGTTCTCGAGAGGCTCCGACAGTGCGCAATCATCTCGTTACAATATTGTGATTTACCGTTGACCGGTTCGTATAGATCACAAGGTTTTAAATATTTAATACATTTTTTTATAATTTGTTTTTTTTTACTGTGAAAGGATGTGAGAGCATAAAAATAATAAAATTATTTAATCATAAAGCCGACTAAGGGCCGGTTGTTTCAAGTTGGATCAAAGTAAGGGTTCTTTTAAAGCATAGATTTTTGCATTCTCCACCAATCAAACAATCCGTTTCCGTAAAAATTAACTTATGCTTTAATCCATTTTGATGACACAATACTGTGGTGTTCTTAGGATACAAGCTGTATTATTATTTGTGTAATGTTCAATACCCACAACACATATTATGTAACTTGTATCTGTTTTATTTAAATAAAATACGCAAATGTCTCTTACGATTTGGTAGTCAAGCATGCGTGGTCCGGAGCGCTGAAGGACAAGGAGTACTTCTTCGAGATCCCCCGAAACGTGAAGGATGCCGAGGTGGCTGGCTTCCTGGAGGTGGCGCGGCCCCCGGACATGGGGCTGGAGGTCAGCATGCGCTGCCTGGAGGGGGACGTGAGGGTGTGCCCGCTTTACGATAAGGGAGGATACATCGCCGGGCTGCAGATAGCGGTGAGATAAAGGGAATGACATATCATCATCATCACTCTTGGCTCTACAACCCCTGGTGGGTCTTGGCCTTCGTCCACTCATCTCGGCTTAGTGCCAGCTCTCTCCAGTTCAGGAGCTCCAAGGCAGAAATGTCTTTGAGGACGTTGTCGCTCCATCTTAATTTTGGCCTTCCTAAGCTCCTTCGTCCTATCGGTCTTGAGTTCAGCAGGGACTTTGGTGCTTGATGCTCGTCATTCTTTCCACATGACCCAGCCACTGAAGTCTTCCTAGTTTTATAAATTTGCTGACGTTTAAACAGAGTACAGAGCTCATTATTGTAATGTATGCGCCAGAGTCCATTATCTAGAACCGGTCAAAAAATACACCTCAAAATTTTCCTTTCAAAAACAATAACATAACATTCCGTACGAATAATGAGATTCACATCGAAAAACAATCTTCGACTGACAAGTGATTATTGCGTTATAGCAGAGTCCCTACTCGTAACATGGCAGATGTTTTGTATGAAGTCGTAAGCCATGTTAAAATTTAATTTCATCCATTATCCTGGGATAATGGATGAAATTGTATGCGTGTATTTATTTCAAAAAGCTCATTTTACGGTAAACGGATTCTATGATTTTATTCACTTTTTTTTAATCACATTTTAATTTTTTATTTCTTATTTTATTTTTTATTTATTTCTTTTAGCACATTCAGGGTAAATTTTTTATTGTAACGTAAATTAAGTATCCATGAAACTGTCAAAAATTTATTCACTTGAAATTAGTGTATAGTAATTTTATTATTTTTTTATTTAAGTTATATAATATTTTACATAATATATGATACACATTATTTAATTTGGAATGATGTTTTCAAATTTATACAGTCCCATGAAAGTATAAACTTATGTATGGAACCGGATAATGTCACAAATGTGGTAGAAACTGTATTTTTTAATAACATATAACACACACATGCAAAGAAATTAAGATTAGTATGTTAAGTTAATATTACAATATTTAAAAATAAACATTTTAAGCTTAATATCATTATCCACATGACCCAACAACTCAATTGTTCAATGATTTCATGCACTTTTTGAATTTTGCATGATGTTGTATATTGTAATGGATGAGGAAAATTGGTAACAAAAGTACATGACGCAAGTGTTAACTGCACTAGAAAGAGAGGACGACTGCGGAATACGTGGCATGACCAGATTAACCAGATACTGGAGGATGGTCCTGTTAGGAGCCTCAACAATCGTCGAGATTGTATGCGAAAATGTGAGAATGTGGATGAGGCGAGAGTTGTGTGTCAGGACAGAAGAGTGTGGCGCTCTATCCTCTCTGCCTACCCCCGCAGAGAAACGGCGAGATGGTAAATAATTATGTAAGTAAATTTAAAATGGATTAATATGAGATTTTTTCTCGGAAATACAAAATTCGTGGGTTGAAATTACGATGACAATATTGTCGACTGATTTGATAAGAAGCTCTAAGAAGACATTAAAAAAACCGGATTGTCAATTCTGAAGAAATAACCTCATTAAACGGGCCAACTGAGGTCGTCCTTGAGCTCGTTCCACGAAGAACAAAACAAATTGTTTCTCAATCATTTCATATGAAAAAAAGTAAACATAAAAATAATGTAATGTCCGTTTCTTACTTCTTACATCACACGAAGTTAATAATAATATCAATAAAATAATTTTTACCGTTTTACGGGTATGCGCCATTCACATTTTTAATGGCTTAATGGAATATCAGGCTACCATCTCACATTTTGGTCAAAATTTTATTTTTTTCTTTTAAAAGTGTGTTACAAACATGTCTAGAGCTTGACCAACGTAAATTGGCGTGCGGCGACTTTGGAACTAAAACCCGCCCCGCCCGCATCCGGCGGTAACCCCTCGCCCTGTTATTCAGTTCAATCTCGTATTTGCGCGTGAGCTGTGATATCGTGATTTCCAATATAGACTGATGTCCAAAACAGTCTTGCAACACCTTGCAAGTGGTGCAAGAACAATTGCCAATGTAGTTTTAAAGTTTTGCGAAGCTGAAAAAGCAAATAATGGAACAATATTACTGTAGTATCTAGCCTGAAATATTAACTATAGATGTATACAGTAAATAATAAGGTTTGGATATTGTGACATTAGAGTTCGGGGGATTTTGGAAAATAAGAGGCAAACAGGATTTTTTAATATGTTTGACGGGACAGTAATATACATATTAATCAATGCCAGATGCTTTTCGCGGGTCATTTCTTTCGTTAGACGCTTTGAAACTCTATAAATAATCATGTCATTTACGTTTATTGTAAAAAATCAGATTTTTTTTGTATTTTATTCGGGGCACTATTTAACAATTGCCTGATGTCTTATAATTTAAACATTATTTATGTACCTGTATTACCTGTCATCTGCCAAAATACCAAGAACTTAAATGTCATAATATCTAAGCTACTATAGTGTGAATTTAGAGAAAAGATTTCAGGTTTGATGCTATAACGCAAGTCTGGCGCTCGCTGGCTTCTACTCTAATAGAGTAATTTGACCAGTTTTGCAGACGAATGAGCTGGTGCGCTGCCATGATTGCAAACAAACATAAATTTGCTCACCATCCATGTTTCTTTTTGCTGTTTTGATTGTATTAGGTATTGTACGCGACGCGATTCGCCGCCAACGTCGGGATAAAGGGGTAATATTTGGAGGGAAATGGGATTAGGATTAAGGAAGGTTAAGAGGAGTGACGAGACGAGAAGTGGACTGTAATTTACGAGATGGAGGGACGTCTCAACTCATCTTTTGTCTCTCAAAGCCCCTTCCAGATGTCACCTTACCAAACACTTGATTCACTCGATTGGCAACCAACACGGTCCAGCGGTGACGAGACGAGAGAATGTCTATACACAACCAAATATCGAGACGAGACGAGAATTTACAGGGCAGGAGGCGAGAAAATGTGTCCTGTCACCTCAACAACGAGAAAGCGAGACTTGTCGAAACGAAAAGGTAACTGATATCTGGATGGTAGGATAAATTTCGATAAAGACAAAACAGTATTGCCACATAAGAAAAAATAAAGTTCTGTAAAAATCTACTTCTGTGCCAAAGTGACATCACGAAAATCGAACAGGTATAATTCTTAATTAATTATATTGTCTTTGCACAGATCCCCTTTGTGGACCTTGAAGGCCTGCCGTATGACGTGGCAGCAAAGATGATTAAGAAGAACATTCAGGGAGTGGATTATTGGACCTCGACCCATTATGTCGTCTCTCCAGGTATAGTTCTTCAACAACGGTACAACTTACCATTGTACATTTCTAAACCAGGTACAAAAAAAATGTAGATGGCATTCTGTTGGCTCGTTGCTGGTTCAGCTTTTGTGAGGCGTGGTCAGAGCATTCCTGTGAGCAGTCCAAACATTGCGCACCTAAAAGTCGTGGTTGTACTTGGTACATCCTTGGCAAATGCATTATCTAACATTTTGAAAATTTTTAATAATATCCCAATTGTGGGGTATGAAAGCAAATGCAGCAATATACAAAAAAAAAATGAACTCATTCATCGAGGATTACTTATTTATAATGTAGCGAATTCGAGATTTTATAGTAAACATAACCTAGAAATTTACAGGAAACACGATTTTGGAAGGTATGGATATATAAAATTTAGAATTCGGTATATTTTAAATTAGCAGTCCTCGGTGAGAGCATTCAAAACTTTTTAAAAATATTTTGGATATTGCTGCCTTTGCTTTTATACCCCACAATTATAACAATTTCGTTGTCCGTCCGTCTGTCTATCCCCGTAACTTCGTGTAACGTCCGTAGCTTCTTTTTAGTAATTTATTTTCATTTTTTTAAATGACCTATAATGTCTTGGATCACTCCAGGACAGTAATATTTTTTCTTTTTTGTAATTATTTTATAGTATTTTTTTTTCTTAGGAACTGACATGTAAAAGTACCGTCATTTTATAAATAATTATATAGAATTTTATTTGAAAAAAAAATAAATTACATCTGGTTAAATTTATAACAATATATTTTTATAATTTAATAACATACATTTTTTAGTAACATTCCTAGTGTATGTTGAAATATCTTAGCCACAAACGAATACTCAACATATTACTCTATCCACAGAAACCATAAAGAGTGGAGGCCGTCGAGGACCCATCGGAGAGACGATCGAGGGTATCTGGGTGCAGAACGGGAAGGCTCTGATGCAGATCCCGATGGGGGAGAGCGAGTTGGCAACGCAAACGCTGTTTAAAAAACAAAATTGCATTCCAAACATGGGTAATCTTGTTATTTTGCTTTTATTTTGTCACTGGGCTGGGCTTCAGGATCGTTTGTCTTGGTTTATTGGTTTTTATTTATTTCAACGGTTTCAACAAAAAGATATACACACACATACATTCACGTTGCATATGCACACAAAAACTCATAAATATGCATATATTAATAATTATAAAGGAGCGTCCATAAACTATGTGGTTCCATTTTGAACTCGTTTGAACCCCTCTTTCCCCTCATGTAGCCCTAATGTGGCTTTTTCTTTGACGCGCCCTCCCGAGGAAAAGTAGTTTTTTCCTATTAATTCCAGAAGACATTTTGTGCTGTTTCTCTTACCAAAACTATTTTAAAATTATTTATTATGTGCAAACCGATCCGCGCAGTTTTATCGATCGCATATTCTGTACCGTTTCAATTGTGCCAAATGAAATAAATGAAATAATTACGTGACTCGTCTCTGACTCCCCCCTCCCTTCCCCTCACGTAGCCCAGCGTAGCATTCTACCTAACATCCCCCCGCTCCGTAAGCTCAAAAATAGATACAATGAACAAATCACATAATTAAATTACACATCGCACACCTAGAACCAAGATTAATCTAATAAATTAACGGCAAAATGATTTCTCTTTAATGCCTTTGGATGATTACCAAACAATTAAATTATAAATGTGCCATTTTGATCGATGATCTTTTTTTTTGGTAACTGAAAAATTACTCTCTTCCTAGAATTCTTTGGATTTGTCGGCAAAAAGCTGTTTCGAGTGGATACCGTAATTTACAATACTTAGCCTATTCTGTGAGGTCGCGCAATTTGGTAATACGAATTCTCGGAATATTCTGTACACTTTTAAAGAACTTCAAATTCACAGCACCTTTACATAAGGAGTTACATCACTAAATAAAACAACGGAAAAAATTGTTGTCAATTAACGAAAACATGTATTAGGCTACAAAGGAGGTAGTTGTTGTTGGGTGGAATCGGCCAAGGTTATATTGTGTAAAATGATCACATAAGCCAACCAAGACAGAACAAACCCTGTGGAAGTCCAAGACCATTTTTTTTCGATTCCTTAGATTCTACGATACTCGGAGTATAACTTTGACACTTTTACAAACTACTTTTTATAATAAACATCGTGTATTCTTTCCAACCCCGGGAAAGAAGAAACTGTTCAATCTCCGCGACTAACAAATCTCTTCCCGGTTTGACCAGCTGGAAATCAACGACCGATTCTTTTATCGTTCGAAACGAGGAATGAAAACACGAATTGGCTCTATAATTCAGGTGACAAAAGGAGAATTCTTCGAATAAATAGCCTTATCAAAAGATGATACGAAAACATAAAATTACACGCAGCCATGTTGAAAAAATGTTTCGAAAGAAACCTATTTTTTTTTCAAATATTCCTTTTATACCCTCGATATTTATTTTTTTCAAAAACAAACAAAAAAATTACGATTTTACATGTTCCAAATATTAGTTCATTCAAATTTTCAATATTTTTTAAATTTGAAAATTGTCGAGTTCTTACTCGCACGAAATAATAAATAAAATCTATTATCATCATTTTTATTAATCCATAAACAAATATATACAAATATGAAACAATTTCAATTTTTAAGACATTTCAGTTGTATATTACGTTGCCAAATGATTCGATAGATATTTTGGAGGAAACATCGTTTGTTTTATATTTATAACTGCAAGACTTCCGTACATACTTTCCCATGTAAATAGCTTCGTCTCGGTGAGACATCCATAATGTATCCTAATTAATCATTATCCCTCCCTTTGTGGATAAAATCCGATAACTGTGTTCTTAGAACATACTAATTGAAATATTGTATACTTCAGTTTGCAATTTTTCATTTCAGGAACCCATTACTACTACAACATGACGGAAGAACTGGACTGCAACAATCTGTTCCCGTACTTCGTGCTGGTGAAGGAACAAAGAGCCATCGGTATCGGCTGGCACATCGTCGGTCAGACAGAGGAACATGGAAGACCTTGGTTTGAGTCCGCTCCATCCAGAGGGGTTGAGGTTAGTATTTTTAATCACACTGTTGTAGTGATTAGTGAAGAGGGACCCACCACATACCCAGCGCCGTTTTATGAGCAATGGATCTCATATCGTCCCTGCACTCTCGCCACCAAATTCGGCAGTTTTTTATGTTAAAGTGGTCATCCTCCCCACGCCACTTAAACTTGTAGAGTGCAAACGGCGCGAGAAGGCGTCCTCATAGAACCGCTTCACTGTCTCCTAGGTACAAGGATGGGGAGAGGGAAACCTAGTTTATTAGTTTATTAAATAGGATTATAATAACATCTATACAGGGAATGCAGTGAAATTCATAAAGAAATGAATATACAACAAGAGTAAACGTAAAAAAGATATTGGTTAATTAAGATAAATTATAGAAACTAGCAGGAAAGCAATCGGCTTCGCCGATTGCTTACTGCTAGGCCCTGCGGGCGGCTATTGTGGCCGCTTCGCGGCCAATGACGGCCGCTCCGCGGCCAGCCATGGCCGCTGCGCGGCCAATTGTGTTTGCTGTGCAGCAAACACAATTGTTTACCTATGCCTACGTCAGCCGCTTCGCGGCCAATTGTATCTGGAAAATTTCCATTTTTGCTATTGTGGCCGCTTCGCGGCCAATGACGGTCGTCCCGCGGCCAATTGTGTTTGCTCTGCAACAAACACAATTGATTTCCTTACTGTTACAAAGTTAATACAATTTGATAATTGGCCGTATTTTGAAGTAAGCAATATTTCTTTTTTTGTTTCTTGACAGTTACTGTATAATATTGTGATGCTGTCAACTCTGAGTTTTTAAGTTTGGCTGGTTTAAAAATAATGAATTCATCAACATTGAGGAGAAAAAAATCAGGTTTTAGTGTCTATGGTAGCTGTCAGTGGCAGACAAAATTTCAGTGAAAAAAATCAGGTTTTACTGTCTATGGTAGCTGTCAGTGACATACAAAAAATGAAACAGCTGTCGAATTCTTCTTTGTATTTATTTTTATCGATAAAATTACAGCGTCTTATTTATTAATAAATTACATAGCATTTTTGTTTAATGATTATTGATAAATGAATGTATTTTAAAAATATATCATTTTGTAGTCCATTTCACGACCATCATCTTTAATACTATCCACATAATAAAATGTAAAGATTGGACCTTCTAAACGCCCGAGTACATCTTCGTTAACCAATCGAGCATGTTCATTCTTTGGACACAGTATCGCTCGTTTACTCATTAGGGGAACATCCGCTATAGAATGTAATTCATTATATATGCTTTGAACAACATTTTGACTTACACTTTCATTTGGAATAAGCACTGATGACGCATACTTTCCTTCCACAGGAGGCAGCTTTCCATCGCCTAAATCTAAAAGCCACTGTGTAAATGAATTTTCACCTTCTAAAGCGGGGACATTAGTTTTCAAAATGAAAATAGTAATTTTTCCAATGTTGGCTGTTTTTAATAGATGTCGCTACTAACTGACCGCGAGAAGCCCTTCGAGAAACTGGTAGAATTTGTCTAGTCGACGCCCAAAATGATTACTTTATTGCCAAAAATATCATTATTACCCATTATATCGCGCAGAGTACGTTCAATTATATCTAAAGCTATAACTGGCGCCATCGGTGCTTCATCCCAGATGATAACATCAGCTGCACTTATAATTGCACGGTTCTTAGATGTCACTCTGCATGTTGTGTTATTCTATAAATCAAGAAGTAAATTAAAAGCCATGTGACATGTACGTCCACCTGGTAATAAAATTGCTGATATTCCTGTCCAAGCAACAGATAAAACTTTCTTAGATCTTCCTCTTCCAGTATGTATAATAGTCTTATAAAGGAACGTTTTACCTGTGCCACCAGGACCGTCAATAAAGAAAATTTTTTTTGTTTCAGGTACATCTGAAATTTTTTACTTAATATACTGTCGAAAGCACAATGTTCTCGATTGAGTTTTCCAGCCATCTCTAACCCTAAAGAACTTTCTAATGCTAAATTAATATCAACCACTTCATTATAAGTATTACTGTAATCTGGTCCCGGCAAACCCTGTGATGTGCATGAAAAATTTTCATTTATTAATGCCTTTTGAATATACAAAAGGGAACAATTTTGTGCAATTTCTGCAGTAGCACCTTGACGACTAAAGTCTTCTGACATCAAATCTTTGAAATCGTTCCACAGCTGCAACGGATCTGGTGGGAGGCAATGAATCATTAATAAGACAGATAGGTCGCGAAGAGCTTTGGGCATCATATACGTTGAAGCTTCAGCCATGCAACGCTGCCATTCTCCAATATCATCGATGAGTCCTAATTCTCGTACTGCATCACGAAATGTAGGAAGTAGACAACCATTAACAGTCCGCAAAGATTCTAAGGACGTAGCGCCAGTCACTTGTAAAAGAATAAGTCTTAAATGGTATAATTCTATATTTCTAGGAGAAACGGGGGACATGCGACCAATAATCTTGTCCCCGCCACATTGCCTCTTCTTCCACTGCTTATTGCTAGAAAAAACATAGAAGTTAGTTAAATCCTGATACTTAATATTACATGCCTCATTATCTTGTTGGTTACGTTTAAACCATGCAGTTAATGTTGTATTATTTAAGGCTGTAGAGTCCAACCAAATTCACCTGATGGAAATAACAATGGAAAAACCATCGGATCTAAATGTTTTGATAACATATTAATACGCTGGAGACCTCCTACATTCTTAGGTGAACAGCAAAATCTACGTTTGGCGGTAACCTACCTTCGTAATCTGCTACATACACAATGGCGACTTCATTATTATTAGATGGAGCATTATACCTTCTTTGGTCATCTAACGAAAAACGCGTAAAGAGTAGTTGAATATTCCGCATCTGGCCCCCGTGCTCTGCAACTATAGATTCTTCTTCCTCAACCGCTTCTTTCAACCTTTTGTATTGGAGAGCATAGGGACTTACACGACGGATGACATTATCAATAGTTTCCATTATATTTTGTTGACATCTAAGGTTAGACGGATGGCTCATACGTACCCTGACTGCTTCATCCGCATCGTAAACAGATAGTTGCGCATATGCCGGCACCTCTCCATCACTCTGCAAACTTCTAGACGTTCTATGATATACTTCACCTGAAATTTTTAAACAATACGGGCCTACACCTGGTATGTCACTTATTTGCACTCCGAAAGATGCAAAGGCATTAGCACAGTTGTACTGACGAATAAATTCCTTAAAATTTTTAGACTCATTTCAGCATCAAAATGAACCGCTTTGCAATAATCTACAGTACTCTCCGTGGCCATGAATTAAAATTGTTAATGGCACATTTAAAATAAGATTTCGCATTTCTTCCTTCAGCATACACTCTTTGCCTAGCATTTTTACGTTCCCGCTGGTCAGCATTCCTTCTTTCACATTCCTCTTCTGTTATGTTTGACAGTCTACGTCTGGCATTTCTTCTTTCATATTGTGAACTTGAATCGCATTATCAAATTGCCGCTTTGTGATGTTGAGTATTCCATCGGAATTCTGAAAAATAATAATATTTATGTATAAATACGGAGAAAATGACACGTAAAATGACATTCGCGCCACGCGCTGTGAGACTTTTGAGGTTATATGAGAGACGTTTATGAATCTAAGGTTAAGTTCACTTTGCAGTTTAAATAAAATATAAAGCGTAATAAATGTTTAATAAATAAATGTTTTGAACGTTTATTGAAGCAAGATTAATGCAAAAACAATAAAAAGAAAAGCGTAAACGTATACTTACTGTCAATGTCATAAAGCGTCATTCTGTGGTATGGCCAGCACAAAAATTCGTTGACTGCAATTACGTTGGCTGTTTTGAATACACGGATTCCACGAAAATATTTTAAAAAATCTATAAATTCCGATATTTTAATTTTCGATAATTTGGATTTGGATGTTTTTTGATATCAGTTTGTTCGTATTCCTATATTTTTTAATCTTTTTAATGTACTCTAAAATGTTTTTTTTTTAAACTGGCAACATAAATTATCCGTATGCAGAAACGTACGACATTGGTTGGAGTAATTAATATATAGATTATCGATTCCCGTAAATTAAATTTAACAAATAAAAATATTATTTATGTATGTTAGTCACGAAACACATATTCGAAAACGAGATAGCTTATTATATGAACCCATGTTTTCTTAAACGTATTATTTTAAAACGTGACATACCTACATATTTACGAGTAAATACACAAAAATAAAAGAAGTTAAGTAAAGGTGTAAAACATTATAATAATGGATTTTAACACTTTGACTAAACTTAAAAAACAAGTGTCTTTATTTCCGCATGTGCGGATTAAGGGGTTATATACCTTTTTGTGCGGAAAAAATAAGGAAAGTTTGGATTTTTTTTTAAATATGTAGTAATAATTTTATTAAATCAAAGTTATAATTTTGTAATAGTATATTATTCATTGAATAAAACACGCCTTAATTTATTTAAAAATATTAACAATTGGCGGAGTTATGGCTCTTTCCCCGATACCCTTTTTTTTTCATGAGGCTTGCGGTGATCACCATGGAAGTCCAGCAGGTTAACTGAAATCATAAAATCAAAAATATTTCATTAGTACATGAACATTCCTTGTACTTGAACGATTATTTAAATAAATATTTTGTTTTTTCTGCATACGGGAATGTTTTTCTCAAAAAATCAACATTTTGAGCTCTAAAAATTTTATTAAAAAATTCTTATCTGCATGATAAAAAATTATGCATAAAAAATGAATCGTTCAAGTACACACAACATTAATTACGAACAATTTTAAAAAAAATTGAAGAAAATCGGTCAAATAGTTTTTCTGCAATCGTGATCACGGCAAAGGCACTTTTGAAAAAACACCATTTCGAGATAATCGAGTTTAAAGTTTCAAGATTAGTTTATATAAACATTAAAGTCGATCAGGTAAACTTACAAATCATCGTCGATTCCGGGACCATATAGCGTGTCATCTGCACTCGATGCAGCCTCCAAAATATCTATTTGGTGTTGTCTGCTGGCCATTCGTCCCTCCCTTGTCGCACCTTGCGCCCGAAGTTCGGCCGTCGAAATTCGCCTCTCGTCCTGCTGCGCGACGTACTCATGAGCGTTGCTGCCACAATGCACCCCCATTGCCTCGAAAACTTTCAAAATAGATATTTGCCCCTCGTTGAATATACAGGCTGATGTATAAGCAGCAATTCTTACAGGTACTGCACCTCCTGGAAGATGTTTCGGGGACAGTTTCCAGATCAGTTGGTTGTAGCTCTCGTTGTTATTTTGAGTGAATCCACCGAGGCATCTTCATGCATAGAACCGTCACACGTATTGCATTTTACGTACTGTGAAATAGCCGTAAACACTTGAACAAAATTGATGATTCGATATTCCACCGAATAATCAATCGGCACATGAATATCGTCCTTCAATTTTAATTTCTTACGAGACGCACTGAAGCTACTTTCGTCCACTTCCACAGTTTGAGGATTAAAATATTGCTTCCTCTTTTTCGATCGCGATTTGTAATTTTTACTACCTTCACGAGTTACGCATGTAATTTTTTGTCGGGAACTCATACTGATTTTTTGTAAAAAGGAAAATGTTCGATTCTTAGATGCTCACGCTTCAGAAGTTCGTATACAACTGATTTATAAGGGTGTTTGTATGGTCAAAAATGGAGCACGTTCGAGTAAACATCGTACCTACCTCATGTAATTAACTTTCTACAATAACAAAAGATTTACCGTTAAGGCGGAGCGACCCCTGATAAGCGCTACCTGCTAAGCGGTCCCTTACCGCTATCTGCTCAGCCGTGCGGCGGTTACGGGGCGCGCTTCGAAACTCTGCAACTTTTGATCTATTGCTTGGATCTTCATGAAAATTTGAAGAAATGTTCTCAATGAGTTTTACTTTCAGATAAAGCAATAATAAAAAAAACGATTTTTGAAAAAAAAAGAAGGTATATAACCCCTTAAAGTGGTTTGTTTGCAAATGAATTATTTAAATAAAATTCGGACGGATAGAAAAATAGCGATGCTAAAAAAATCTATTTGCGCTGATGGCGTAATACATTGTGTAAACATTTTTCGTAAAATATAAAATAAGTTGTAGAAGTCCGTCAAAGTGCACCCGCCCACACAAATACATTGTCTAGCATTATTGAGTTGTCCAATATGCATAACATTATTACGACGTACCAGGAGCGCATGAACCCGAGGATGTGTGAAGCGACGTGCTGGTCCTGTCGCAGGAGCGGGGCGTACAGGGCGGCGTGGTACCGTGTCAAGGACGGGCCTGCGCGAAGGGGAAGCGCACAGCCGGACCCGGAAAACTCTCCTCGGGTAGCAGGAGTCGTGTTTCCTATTCCGTTAACCATTAACTCGGTTAAGTTATACGCACGAGATGAAAAAACAGACTACGTTAAGCGCGAGACATATAAATACAAGATTATAAATACGTATACTTATTTTGATTAATTAAAATATTTAATAAAGACTTACCGGAAAGCTCGTGTAAAGCAAGGATAGGTGGAAACAATGAGAATTTTTTCAAGGCGTACCTACCTATGTGTGATGTGAATATGAATGCCAATAAATATATCTATTTTCATTCATTTTTAATAATATGTTTGAGAAAAAATAATATTTTTGAGTAAAGAATGAAGATATTAGGAATGAATGTAAAGCTGATCGTAGCATAATACATAGAATAAAAATAGGGTCGCTCAGACGGTTTGGGCATGTTGAGCGAATGAATGAGGAAAGAATGGTAAGAAAGATATATAATGCAAGTGTTGACGGGGCCAGAAAGAGAGGACAACCACAGAAGACGTGGCATGACCAGATTAACCAGATATTGGAAGATGGTCCTGTTAGAAACCTTAACAACCGTCGAGCTTGCATGCGAAGATGTATGAATGTAGATGAAGCGAAAGTTGTATGTCAGGACAGAAA
>JADDOH010025035.1:0-184619 GCA_016648135.1 Agrypnia vestita | reverse complement strand
TATCTCTTACCGTTAAGGCAGCATTCGTAAAAAACGCATCGCTCGACCATTTTTTCCTCAACTTTAGTTGTAAAATAGGTCACCACGAAAAGCCCTTTTATTTTAACGGGATAATGTATTGTTGCTGTATACATAATAAATCCTATGTGTCGTTTAGTACATTCTGAGATGAAGGAATCAATTTGTCAATTTTTTATATAAATAATGGAGATAAACATTGCCGTTCATCTGGAAAGTCTGGCTAGTAATTATTTAAAATATTTTTTATAAATCTCGTCTTTGCAATTATTTTTTAAAATAGTTTTATTCGTTTACATCAAAATGAACTAAAACGTCACATAGGATTAATTATATATACAGCGTTTTTGTCTACCCTGAAAGTCAATTCTAAATATTGGTGAAAGAATTTTTGAAATTGGATAAGTAATTTCGGAGATTACCTCCCCCATCCAAAGATACAAACTTACAAACTGCTTATTTATTTATCATTACAGGCAACTTTAAAAATTTTTTATTTACATATTTTTAAACCAATCGCTTGACCCGTATTTCAAAAAACATAGTTGGGAACAAACAGCCGACCGCGCGACGCATAAACAAGAATTTACCGTAATACATTATTTTCTACATAAGTACCTACACAAAGATAATGATTGTTTGTCATAGATAAATAAACAGACAACATGAACAATTTTTTGTTTATTTTTATCGTGTTTTTTTTAAATCTTTTAAATATAAAAAAAATTTACGCGCGATCACAGGTCCACATTCTTGGACATGACTGCTTTGAGGGATTATAAGTCCATTATTTTGAACCGGCGGCGGCGGGGCGAGCGATGGTTAAGGAATTCCTAGAGTTCAATTATTTAAAATGGCAAGAAGCAATTAAAAATGAGTATACATATAGCACGCAATAGAACAGAATATTACCAAACTAACTCATAAAAAACAAGTTTTTATTATACTCTCTTTTTTATAACAACAATTAAAGACGAATTAAAACATATAACATAACACTAAACTTACAGTAATTTAATATATTTCTAAAATGTCCGATGTTTTGAGCTTTGATGTGACACTTCATGCTTTGAAGATTAAATTCTAAAAACATTTGTCAGTCAATTTAGATTTTCTACATTCGTAGTGAAGTACCTATTATGTATGCCGACGCAGTAATTCAAATTTAGAGAATATTCCGTGACGTTATCGGGCCGCCGTTGCTAATCAAACTTTTCTAAGGATTCCAATTTGAAAAAAACCAATAAAATTTCTAAAAATCCTAAATTATACAATAATTATATAATTATATTAAAAAAATAGAATTTGTTTATAAACTGGGTGACGTTCCACTCGCTAAAGTCGATTCAATAAGGGATCTGGGCGTCATGCTAGATTCTAAACTCACTTTTAGAAACCACTTTGATAATATCACAAACAAGGCATATACTATGTTGGGATTAAGAATGTTCTTAGGTTTTCACGGCCACTCAGAATCTTCAAGTTTGTGTTTACTGGGGTATTATGCCGTGTTGTTACGACCTTTCGGGCCGACGTTTCGGATCCCATTGCAGGGTTCATCATCAGGGCTGATGTGTTGTCTTGAATGTTGGTGTTGTGGTTAAGTATCGGCTTGCAATACCGTGCCGAAGTCATGATGTATTGTATTGCTTTGTATGTATGATTCATCTGTTGTCTGATCACTATCTCTGCGGAGTCTGCGACGAGAATGACTTTGAAGCGCCGGATACCAAGATGTTTTTAATTTGAGACCATCATCTCTATTAATGTTTATCGGATGCTTGTAGATTTCTAGTGCCTTCCTTGATGACGCGCATGGTGACTCTTAGGCTTTCCAAGGATTTTCGGTTCGAATGCAAAATGATGGCCGGTATCCAGAAAATGCTCAGCCAGTGCTGATTTTTCTGGATGACCGAGTTTGCATGCCCGTTTGTGCTCGTTGACCCTTTTGGAAATGGTACGCGCCGTTTGTCCCACGTATACTTTATCGCAGTCTTGACAATCGAGTCTATACACCCCGTCTGTTTCCAAGCGATCTTCTTACCAACTCCAAAATTAAGGATATGTTGAGATCAGCAAAGGATCGAGATTATTTGGTCACCTTATTACACAACACATATTACGAGAATCGAGAGAGTGCAGAAAAAGTTTCTACGTATTTTGTCATACAAAGCTGGTCAACACAATAACCTTCACAGCTACGAAGATCGACTTGCCTTTTTCAAGATGCACAAACTTGAGTCCCGACGAAAAATATCCGATCTCATTGTGCTACACAAGATTCTCAGCGGAGCTATTGATTCTGTCTATCTGATATAAATTTGCATGTTAAACCCCGTATAAGAAACCCTGAGTTCTTCAGAATAAGTCAGCACACTAATAATGTCGGTTACTTTTCTCCCATTACAAGGTTGTGTCGCACATATAATTTGTATTGTGCCGACCCTAACATTGATGCTGATATTCTTGCAGACACGTTATCTTCGTTCAAAAACTCACTCATACACAACATCCATTTTCTAAACGACGACATGAACCTATAGATCATTAAATACTAATCGCACTACACTCAAACACAAATATATAATATACATAAATGTACATGTGAAATATAATTAATTACAAAAATACATGTTACTAGAGCATGCCGAAGACACTTGTAATTGGGATAATGGGCATAGTCTTCACTACAATGTTTATTATCTGAGTGTCATGTACCCATTATCCTGTTAGTGTCTCTAATAAATAAATAAAAAAATAAAAAAAATTATTGATTTTTTTTTAACGAAAATTTGATAGATCTTCTTGATCGTCGCCACAAATCTACATGCCAAGTTTCAGCTTGATTGGATCACGGGAAAAGGGTCAAAAATCGATCCAAAGTTTTTTTGACGGCAAGCCGGCAAACAAGCAAGCAGACGCCACGAATTAATATAAAGGGAGTAAAAAGCAAAATTACTAAAAATGACAAAAATAAATCAAAGAACAAAATGAACCAGAATACCAAGAAATAAGCCAAAATGAGCAAAATTCAAAATATGCCAGAAATAAGACAATTTGACTTATCGTCATCATCGTCACTAATGGTTCTACAACCCCTGATTGGTCTTTGCCTCCTCAAGAACCTTCCTCTACTGATCTCGGTCTCTACAATTTTAGGCCTCAAAAGCAGACACTCGAGAAAACTGGCGAATATTGTCAGATCAATCCTTTCTTTTTCAAATAATTCATTACCTTATTGATTCTCCTGAAATCACCAGCTTGCTAGCTTTCCACGTCCCGCTCCGACCTACCAGACAGAAGTACCTCGTTTCCCTTCCAATTTATCAAACCAACAATAGGAAATCCTTTCCCATCAGGGCATATGCGTGATATGCTCTGATTATAATTACCTCTTAAATTCAATAGATATTTTAAACACTAAATATGAAGAGAATCGTCATATGGTGAGGCAGATACTAGAAACTTGTCCCCCCCCCTGATCATGTATATTATATACATCACGAGCCCCCTTGTGTCTATGTTAAAGTTAAATTTGGAACAATCGGTTAAAATATGGTTTATCTGTCATTGTCAAATTAACCTATCAATGGTTATGTCCTATTTGTGTTATTTTTTAATTGTGGGAGACATTTAACTATTTTTTTGTATTTCTTCTTACCAAGCGATTGTGTCTCCCTGTTGGATGACCGAATAAAGGAAAAAATAAAAAGTACATTTTTACGCCATCTTAGTTTTGGCCATACTTGGCTCCTTCGCCCTATTGGTCTTGTATTCAGCAAGATCTTCGGTGCTTGCTGTTCCAACTGCTATGCATCTGGACTTATACAGCCTGCGAAATTAAAAAAAAATCGACGTATTTTTGATGTAATACTTCTTTGGGACCTTTAGGTGAAATTTTAGTTATGCAACGAAATGCGCGCGAGTAGTGTCACGGAATTTTCACACCACGGCTCACGACTTACCAATCAAAAGCTAAGTTGTAGGGATGCGTCCGATACCAATACCGATATATCGGCGATATCGCAGGTTTTCCGATATATCGGAATCAGCGATATTAATTTGCCGATACACCGGTGCATTTTCAATTCGCACTATCCATGTGTAAACGCGCCATCTTTGCGCTTAATTCGTTCTAATTTAAACGCGGCACAATTTATCTATGCTCGGGAAATCCCGGCGTTTCATAATTTTATTCCGAACGCGGGATAAATGTCGCATCAACATTCTTACTATTCTCAAACTAAGCCAAAAGCCTGTGCTATGAAAATAGGACTAAATTGCTGGTGTCCTCGAATGGGGCTCTAACCACTAGATCACTAGGCGATCGTCATGACTACTACACCAACAGCTACTCATATAATAATCGGAACCTAATGTTTTGTTAAATTACATTTTTTTAAGTAAACATTCTAAATAAATATTATAGAAGTAATTTCGTCTGTTTCTAATCTAAACGCACCACTTTTTAGGCCTTTTGAAATCTTAACTGTCCGCATCGGTATCAGTATACTTTTTAAAAGTATTGGTATAGTATCGGCAAAAGTGCGTATCGACACATCACTACTAAGTTGGCAGTTTTTTGGGTTATAATTTAACCAAAAGCAATTCTTACAAGTGACGAAATCACCTGGTTAAAATATTGTTATGAAAATTGCATTACTCCGGGCGCTGTTTGAAATATGTTAATTTACTTTAATCAGTTAAAATTTTATGCGCCATTTGTGTGTGTTTCTATTTGTTGATGCAGTTCTCTTAAGGGAAAATACCTACCTAGACATTTTGAAAAAATCGATTTTTTAATTTTTGCATTTTCTTAAAGCTTGAAGTCTTAAGAACTTCTGGTGAAGATTTCAGGCAAAAATTCAAAAAAATAAAAAGTTATAGCTGATAATAATGTCATCTCTTTAAAGAGTTAAGGTTGTTATTACAGTTGTTTATTTTCATACATTGCTCATGTTTTGAAAATCGGTGACCAAAATATCTCGGCAACCACTGAACCGATCGACTTGAAATTTCTCATGGTTATTCTAATTATCTAGTATTTTTTTAAGTGAATTATTTTTTTTTGGCATAATAAATCCGAATCTTTCCCTAAAAAATGGTATTTAATTTCCAACGGCCGCCATTTTGACAAAAATCAATATTTCCAAAAAGTCCTACGTCAAAAACTAAATTATATTGTAAATTTTGATAATCTTTTTGTTTTTTTATTTATTTTGATGATTACAGATAAAATGGGAGTGGTCACCGCAGAGGACTTTTTTTCGGCAGACGATAAAATCTAAGAATTTTTCGCCATTGTTGAATATTTTTTACATTTTCTTAAAAGTATGTACTTTCATGTAGAAATGAGACAAATACCATAATTTATATAGATTTTCTTAAAAAATTCACTTTTTCGCGCTTCGTAGGTAGTTATTCTCCTTTAATATAATTTTGATCAAATTTATAATGAGTTGTTATGATTTTGGCGGGTTATATGTTGGTGTTGAAGAGAGATGATGCTCACCCGTCCAGAAGCATCTTCTCGTATCGGCATGCGACGTGTGTTGTGTGAGTGTCGCGTGGTATGTGTGAGACGAATAAGCGTGCGTGAATAATACAGGGTGCATATGATATTCACGATTAATTGTTGTTGTTTATTTATAACAATGTAGAGATGGTGTTTAGTACAGAAATATCACTTGCTATTACTACAACGGCGAATGCCAGAGTGGTTGTACATATAGGTTAGCCTTATTATAGATATAGTATATATATATATATATTATATATATATAGATATTATATATATCTATATATATAATTATATTATATATTATATAGTATTAAACGTAAACGATCAAAGTGGACAAAAAATGGCTGTTGAATAGAAAAATTCATTCACATATAAATCTACTCAAGGATTTAAGAGATGATCCAAATGATTGGCGGAATTATTTACGGATGGATGAAAATGCCTATAGTGAATTGTTACGTTTGGTTACGCCTTTCGTTCAACGACAAAATACATAAGAGCATATCACCTTACGAAAGACTGACCGCTACATCAAGGTTTCTGGCTACTGGGAGATCATACCAAGATTTGAGATTTTCTTCAGCAATTTCTGAACAAGCTTTGAAATTATTCCGGACACATGCAGAGCCATTTACAGGGTGTTACAAAATGAATGAAGACATGAAGGTGAGTTTAATGATGTATAGCTAGCCTCGACTGCAGCGTGAACACTGAACACTGAACACTGAACGCCCAACCACATGCACAGACAAGTACGCGCAGGCCGGGCTTGCATAGACAAAATTTCAAGGAAGTCGAAAAGTGGGGTTGACGCATGATACAGTTTTACCAACCACACGCACAGTGTTCAGTGTACAAACCGGCATGCGCATGCAAAAGTGTGGTGATACTTGAGCGTGTGGCAGGTCCGTAAGTCCCTGATTGGTGGTCGTTGATCGATGCATGCGGCTAGAATCGCGACGGCTCTAGACTCTTGATATCCCTCGCGAGCGTTAACGGCTCTATGGCGGTACTCATTTTGTCAATGTTTTGATATAATATTGTAATCTGACTTATATGTATTTCAAATTGCACTCCTTTTAAAATTACCACGATACAGATCGCTTTTCACAGTAGGTATTGCAATTTTGACAGCTCTATTGACATAATAAGACGGCCATTTTGCATTCTGTTTTGTGATACCAATAGAATAATTTTAATATTTACGATTATTTATATATTCGCGGAGCCTACAAAACTTTGCACGTTCTTACTTATTTGGCGAATTTATCAAAATCGGAAGGCAAATAGGCTCTTTTAATTACTTTGCTATTTTATTTTGTTCTTTGGAGCATGAATCCTTCCAGACGCAGACTTTGTTTTCTATATAAAACACGACTTTGAGGTTTTACTGAAAAAACCCATCCTGAATGTCATCGAAACTTAAAATAGTTAATGACCCCCATACAGACAAGACAGTACAAAAAAATGAATAAATTACTTAAAATTTTAGAACTTATAGTAAGAACCTATGGAACATACTGATTGCTCTGGCTTACAAAATTGGTAAAAGCCCGAACAGTAACAAAAAAATCCACATTTTGTCGATTTATCAAAGGTCGTTTCAGTTTATTATGATAATTTTCTGTGTAAAATATATCTTGCATATATTGAATTATTGTGGGCAGTTGCATGAAATTGAAATGTGGATAATCTTTTAAACAAAGTCACTTTATTAATAAGTTAACATTGCATCTCTTCAGTGTGTGGATTTATAAGTATTATCAGTGTAATATTATAATTAATGGAAATATCAAAAATCCTGAGAATTACTCCATACTGGACAAAAATTAAAATGTATTCAAAAAAATTGTAATGCAACTATAATATTTCTGCTCTAGGGATCAAAAGCTATCACACAACAAGAACCTGAGTCCCATATATGACCTTTAAAGCTCACAGAAATGTTCTTCGTGAATATTGATATAGTTTCATCACACGGTGATTGAATTATCTGGTGGCTATTTTATTTTCACTTTCATACAAGCGAAATTCGGTACGTGGGTCTAGGTCTTTTCATACAAGCTTGCAATTGAGTTAGTGTTGGTACAGTGCGTAATACGCGCATTGTTTCGTTGTGTTTACGGATACGAGAGGGGCATATCCGTAAACTTGACACAACGAAACAATGCGCGTATTAAGCACTGTACCAACACTAATTCAATTGCAAGGTTATATGAAAAGACGTACGCTGTATTTTAAAATGTATTTTAGCTTTTTTATTCGTTTATGGATAAGTGTCATTGATGGAAATTCTAGTTTATGTTATATACCTTGAGTTTAAACATAGTTGTATAGAATGCGCATTAAGTACACGCACCCAGTTTTTGATGTGTAATATCTTTCCTCTCGCTTTCCTGCAATTTGTGGCAGTGATTTCGTGAAAAAGGTCGGAAATGCGTAACAGGAAATAAGACGAAAAAATTATCGTTTACAAACGAATCAATGTCCAGCAAGTGCCATCACAGTGAAAACGCACACTACCAGCCAATGCTTCTGAATTTGTATATATGTTACGTGGCTGGTGTCAAGCGTGTGAATGTTGTAACTTTGATATATTTTGGCTTATATCTTCGAAACTTTTCAATAAATACATTTGTTACGTTAATGTAAACGTAAACTACCCTTAATGATTTACATCCTCCAATTTTATGTAATTTGTGTGATTATTTTTAAATATTTATTCAAAGTTTTCATACAAAATGTAAGGTGGCACACTACTGCCATCTATGAAAATAAATAAAAACATATAATTGACCAAACACATTTCTAAACAAAATGCGTATGATATACGGTACCTACCTAGTGCGGCAAAATTGAATAATAAATAAATGCACATACATTTCCGTTACTTGTATTTACTAATTAATAAATATATAGCTACCTACTAGCTTTTTAAATTTTGATGTTTATTTCTGTCGCTGCTCGATTGATATTTTTAATTGCGAGATGTCAAATGTTACACATCGTACGCGACTACTGTAAGGCTCGCTCATTTTTTTCAATACATCTAAGGCAAGGCAGCGACATCTAAATTTTCCCCTTTCTAGAGATTGTCGAGATTCTGAAGCCGAGCCCGACAGTTCCAGCGATCCAGTCAAACCACGCATGATTCATATCAGATCATTTTCGGTGCTGTTACCTGACGTAGAAGAGCAAATAGGACGATTTGTTTACAAACTGCTCGCTATCGCGTAACAAACATAATCCGCGCTTTATCTCTGGTATGAATTCGGAACATCTCTCTATCTTTGTTATCTCTGTGGAGAATGCACGTAGCAAAGACGCAATTAGTCGTCCCGTCCCTTTCTCGACCGTGCAGTTGGAGAGGGATGGAGCACGCGCGTACGCGTTGTCAGAATTTACGCGTAGAAAATTGTGCGCCCGCTATTCTAAATTTGAATACAGACAATACCGGCGGTTTGATAACGCAAAGAGGTCCTTCGACTTTTATATAATATTTTATACGTTTCTTAATAAATTTAAAAAAACTGTGTAACTGAATTTTATAGAAATCTTACACATTACTTATTTTATGTCATGTTGTACGACAAGGAAGACAGTAAGATAACATGTAAAATACTATTTATGGTTTTTGTGTTTATTTGTAGAACTACTTGCTTATTTTTAATGAAATTTAAAATAAATTAAATTTTAATCAATATTATTATGTTTGCAGGTTTATATTTAATGTGACAGCTGCTTCGGTTTGTAAGGCCATTATCAAATAGTGGATATAGCACGTATAATCGACTTATTTATAAGATTTAAGTTACCCCTTAAGCCCTATATTAAGATTCTCTTTTCCTGGGCACTTATCATAAAAGATTTTCTGGTTTATAAAATTCTATGTTACGCTTAATTATCGAAATTTCCCGTTTTCTTTAAGTGATTAACTTAATTATTACTTTGAAGGTGCCTCTATTTAGTTACATTTAAAATTAATTACCCTGAAGAACTTAATAATTGTATTTATTAAAATTTAATTTGTATTAAATTTCGTTAAAAATAAAATGTAAAATATTATTGGTTGGTGTATGTTTGGAACAAGGAGATGAGTTTTGTGTATTTGGTGAGTATTTTCGGTATCAACAAATCGATGATTCAGTGATTTCCGTTTTTTTTTATTTTATGGTTTTCTTTTTGCTGTTACATATAACTATTCACCTTTTTTTAGAAGCCGAAGTACGAAGATCCACATATCAAACGCCTCAAATAGCATTGTTTTAGTGAGAATTCATGATTTATTACATATAAAAATATATGGAACGCATAGCATCGCATGATTCTTATTAAAAATAATAAAGACAAATTTATTAATATCGACATTTAAAATGAGATGTCAAAATATTGACATTAATAGAATCCGCCATTACGGAGCTGGACGCATTTGAGATTTAGCTATTTGGACAAATTTTAAAGATCCCTCGGGTTGACCACATTGTAAATGAAGATTTACAATTAGGTATGCATGAATAAGTCAAGAGAACTAATAACAACTGTCAAACGATCTGAATACTTCGGCCACGCTCTCCGCAAATAGAAATATGATCTTATGCAGGGGGAGATAGAAGGAAAATAGATTTATTTATTTTTTATTTATTTATAAATTATATTATACACCTTTGTTATATTATGAACTTTTTACGGATGATTCTTAATGATATTAGCAAAATGTGACAATATGAGATAATTTATAATGTCAAAATTTGTTGAGAAGGGATGGGAAGGGCGGAGTGGGATATAAGGTTAGGATAAAGAAACGAAAGATGGGAGTATATGGTAACATAAATTGAGTGAACTAGTTTGGGTGTGGTTGTGTAATCAATTTTCGTTTTATGTCCCCAATAGTCGAGTTAAATTGAAAAGAACTGAGATGAAAATTAGCTGACTGTCTGCTGTTACGATTTGGGATATGAAATGATAGACTTTAAAGAAGAACAGATTATAAACTGAGTTGTGTGTTATTTTAAATAACATTCTGTTATATTTCTATACATGATAAATAGAAGGCAGACAGAGAGACGATGAAAGGAATACACAAAGTTGTTAGAAAATAGATAGAAGGAAGATATAAGTTATAAAGAATGTAGATAGAAAGTAGAATGGAATAATATAGAAGGTAGACAGAAGGTAAATATAAGATACATAGAAGATACAAATAAGGCAGATGTAAGTTATATAAAATAAAGATAGAAGATAGATAGAAGGAAAATAGAAGGTATGTAGATTATAGATAGAAAGTAGATGGGTGGAATGTAGAATGTAGATGGAAAATATCTAGACTGCGTAACCTCAGAAAGTGACCCAATGTAAAAAATTATAGTAATCTTGTACAGAATAAATCAGCATGCTTCATCATGGTCGCCAAAGTTCGGTAGAAGACGGCACACGTAGAAGAAGAAGAAGAAAATATTAAAAATATTATGATGAAATATTAAATATTTAACGACGTTAATTAACAATGATCACAAGCCCATCACAACATTACTTAACCGGACGAAGCACGCACAACAAATCGAAAATAGAACGCAGCTGAAATTTTACTATTTGTGACGTCACAGGCTGCGGTCGTCCCACTCGCTCCGTCGGGAAATTGAGTTAATCTCTCCCGCTCTGTCTCACTGCACGACCGGATAAATGCAATGTTTTGTCTCGTTCGGTGTTTACGGTTGACGGTAGTTTCGTCCCTTTCGCGCGCAGTGAGGGAAGTAGGTGTTTACTTGTGTGCGTGGTCCCTATGAACTAAAATTAGTACTATCACTGAAAAAGCATTGGCGTACTGTGATTTTAATATGTTTATCATTTTTAATGTCATTTTAAAAATATGCGCGAATGATACTTTGGATGAAATATAGAAGTGTATATACTTCTCTCAAGTACCGCGATTTACTAGAACATTCTTCATTCACAAAGAAATATTGACATTTTCAGAATATTTTGAGTTTGTCCAAATTTTTTAGAACACACTACTGGATTTTTGTCACAGACATCATTGATCAATATAATTATAGATGTCTCACAGAGTCAAAATTATATTTATATGGGAATGTAGGAATGGAAGTCTTTGGGTGTTCATAAAATTGAATTGTATTGTATAAAATTGTATTCTAGTGTAATGCTAATAGTTCGGAAGAATCTCATTACACATATAAAAGATATTGCTAAAAGAAATTCTAAAATCATAAAAATATATATATCATTAGTGACATCTGTGGTCATTTAAGGGGAGTGAAAAAGCTTTGGATGCCGGTCGCGCTAAGGATTGTTGCAACACATATACGGAACATGTTGTAAAATTAAAATATTTACAACTTCCAAAAAATTTATAGGCATGGCATTCTATCTTGGGTGAAAATGGTGAACGTTACATTGTGTAAAGTGATCACTCAAGCCAGCCGCAGGCAATAAGCCCTACGAACACCTAAAGACTTCCATACCTACTTTCCCATAAAAATATAATCTCGTCTCTGTGAGGCATCTATAATATATTGATTAAATATTTGACATATTTTCACATTATAAATCTAAATTCAAAAATAATATTCTATTGTAATTGATAATGCAATTATTGATGCAACAATTATAGTGGTCTCCTTGAGTGATTTTGTACCTTAGTACATTCTAGTCTCGTTGAAGTGTGGATGTTAAAAACTTCATCTGAAATGGTTTGATGTTGCCTGCGCAGACGGTGCGTGTACCAGCTGCAATTGGCTAAAATGTAATTGATGATAGTAATTTTGTTTAACCATCGTGCAAGAAGTTAATGGACACATCTAGTCTGATTTTGAGCGACCTTACTTTCGGTTATAAACAGAAATTTAATACGATTCTTACTTCTTATTACTTTCTTATTTCTGATATAAAATTAACTAACAACCGTGCCGTTTCTTGCTGGGTTAGGCAGATAGAATAGAATGCCACAGTCTTCTATCCTGGCACATAACTTTTGGCCTCATCTACTTTCATACATCTTCTGATGAACGCTCTTCGGTTGTTGAAACAGGGGCTGCCCTTTAAAGTGTGGTTTATCTCATACCTACAGCACTCTCCTCCTACATTTTCTTCACAATCTTTCTCGCGCTCATAAATGCCACATGGTCAAAGCACTTTAATGATATTTTCTTTATTCTGTGTAATATGCTATATCCAGTATTACATAGAACATTCACTCAATATTTGACCATTATTTAATCCTTCGTACCGTAGTCTTCTGTGAAGACGTCCGGCAGCTATCCGTATTAACTTCCCTTAAAGACCACACAAAAAAAAATACCATCACTGCTCCGCGAACCGTGACTCTACGCAAATATTTTTATAATTTCTGTATTTAGGTTAGTTATAAATTACACCTGCTGATGATAGAGACTGCTCCTCTCGAAATTATAGTCGTGTTAAATCAACTCAACGTGTGTGCATTATGAAGTTCAATTTAGTTTTAATGAAAATAATCCGTATTAACTTTATCGGTATCAAAAATGTCACAATTGCTAATTGAACGTAATCCATACAGTCCCAGGGCCCCGATCCTCGATCCTTGGTCCTGCGGGTAGGCCTTATATTTCCCGAATGTTCTGGATTCTCTCGTGGCGGCTGGTGCGACCACTCGCCCCGAGATGTCGTTAGTGTCTGCTTTGTGCGGCGGATCCCCGCAGTACAAAGATTTTTCACAAATGCGCCTAACACACAGGGTCGACTAATACATCGATAATTGATATTGCAAAACTTAATTTTTGTGGACATTATTCATATTATATTTTTAAGGCGGCACGGGAACGATGAGCAACGGGAGAGCGATGGGAACAGGAGTGGGCAAGAGAGATGGATGTACTGATGTACCAGGCATACGTCAAGAGTAGAATAGGATATTTGATATCCTTCTGGGGAACCGGAAACAAAACTAACCTAAACAGACTCCAACCACAGCAAAACAAAATATTAAAAATAGTCTATGATCTGAAATACCGGACACCAACTGAAACTGTATACCTATAACACAACAATTAAACATCGAAAGCATTACAAAAATCGAAACACTAAAAATCATTCACAGACTAGCGATTGGCGAAATACAAGACGAAGACATAAATTTGACAAAATACACGAAAAACACCAACACAACACTAGAATGCCTCAAAACTATCACATAACACACGCCAAAACAAAAACAGGACAATCACGACTAATTTGCAACGGACTAAAACTATACAATGACCTGCCACAACAGACCAAACAACTGACCACTGACAAATTCAAAACAGATGTGACAAAAATATTAAAACTCGGCCAACTATAAAAAATGACTTTGTATCTAAAGTATATTATTAATTTTCTTATATTGAATCATGTAAAAATGTTACCCATAAACCTCTTAGGTTTCCATTACTTTTTAAATAAAAAAATAAAAATTAAAAATTTAAAAAAATATATATTAGGTCTCAGGGAATGTTACGAGTTGCGTATCAAACAGGCGCTATCATTAGATGCTTCAACAGGTATAAAGTATACTTCATTATCTAGAATACGTATTAAGTAAATTAAGAAATACTCAATTATAATACAAGTATAATGTTTTAAATTTGCAAGAAATTTTTAGGTTTATTTTTATTTTAAAACGTTTTTTATTTATATAAAGAGATGATTTTACACAGTATATTCAATTTATTCCCGTATTTTCAGCCTTTACTCACTAAATAAAAATTAGTTTTTCTAATAAAAGCACCTTAATTATTATTTAAAAATAAAAATTCCTAAATATGGAATGTGCCGATAAATGACGTAATTATAAAACAAAATGCCTTTCGCAGCGGCGTTTCTTTTTAATTTCTGTAACACTTAATGATGAAAATTAATTTTAAAATATTATTTTATATTTAATTCACTTTGCGTATATGGAATTGGCATTTCCCTACGTCCCTGCGAGAATGCATTTTACTTTGAACCACACACATATACACAAGCATTTAGGTCTCATAGTCTATACGGAAACCACTACCACGAAAACAGCCAGTAAAACGTAACGACCTAATCGAAAGAAAAAGTTAACCGAGTGTCACTGAATGCACCTCTGTACTAAGCAATAAACCTTTTGTTGAGAATAAATTACTAACGTCGACATTTCTACAAACAGAGATTGGGTTAGTAGAAGCTTTGAGAGAAAATTTAAACTAAAGAAAAGCAAATCACTTCCACCGAATAAAAAGAGCTGCGCATTTGTTTGAGCGACAATTTCACACACGTACAAATTGTAATAACTCTTTTGTAAATTCTCTTTAGACTTTTCCTTCCGCTTTTCACGAAAATATCTCCCCGCTCAGTCTAGCCTAGATGCATATTTTTTTTGAATAAGCTTTGCGCCACTCGCTAAAAAGGTTGAAATCATTCGTACGGCGGGCATTGCAGGTGCTAATAAAATTGTGGAGATTTTCACGATGCGATTTCAAATTCCTTTCCGTTTTGATGACGTATGTACAACAATTGTTGTCCACAATGAAATTACTCGTCATGACACAACTGTGGTAGACTCAATACCAACACAATGCACAAATACATGCAAGAGCCGTAGATCCGGATACGAAAAGTGAAGACTGTGTGAAAATTTGCGAATATCAATCTGCGGGACGCGGACAAAATAATAAAATAAAAGTTAAAAAATATAAACATATATTTAAAAAAAAATGCATTTATAATATTTTTAAATCAATAAGTCAAGGGTTTAAAAAACGCCAAAAGACATTTTTAGTGATGTACTTTGGAAAATATTTATATAATTTTGAAAATTTAAGAAATATAAACATTTTACAATTTCTCACAGAGACGAAGCTATTTATATGAGAAACATTAATGGACGTCTTTTGTACGATGGCTCAGGGCTTAAAACCTGTATGAGCTGGCTTAAATGATCGCTCTACACAATGCAACGTTCAACAATTCCACTGTAAGAACTTCCACACATCGAATTTTTGAACCTTATATATATTTTACAAATAAGAATGTATTTCAAGGGATTTAAAAAAAAATACTATTAATTTTTTTAAGAATTTTTTTTTCGCGGAAGCCCTCTGTTCCTGTTGCCTTCAACACTCACCCCATATATTTTCTTAACCAACCTTTCCTCACTCATACGTAATACATGATCAAAGCATCTTAATTCTCCTTTCTTTATTCTGTGTACCACACTACAGCCAGCAATACATTCACTTCTAATTTATTCATTCTTCACTCTATCGACCGAAAATTTTCCACACAATCGTCTTAGTGACCGCATTTCCACCGCAATAGTTAAGGAGGTATGCGACATCAAAGTTTGCATTTTTTTCAATATTTCTGACTTATTTTTTTGTAAAACGTTGGACTATTATTACAGTAACCATATCGATTACGACAAATTCATTCGTTTCAATACAAGTTAAATAAAATTATAAAAACCCTGGAAAAATTCCAATTGGAATATTTTCCTTTTTTTTTCAGTATCTGACTTATTATTTGTAAAACGTTGGACTATTATTACAGTAACCATATCGATTACGACAAATTCATTAGATTCAGTACAAGTTAAATAAAGTTATAAAAACCCTGGAAAAATTTCAATTGGAATATTTTCCAATTGGAATTCAAAGGTTTTTATTTTTTATTTGACTTGTATTAAAGGGAATGAATTTTTCGAGCGCGTAGGTGTGTTTGGATAAACGGTGCACAGCCAAACCGTAATTTGCGTTGCGTTCAGTTACAAACAGTTTGATTTTAATTTTCGTGATGATATTCGGCGACTACGAATATTGGTATTCGTATATTTATGCGAGCATTATTTTTTTAAAGAGCAATAATGTTTTTTTTTCTCAGAATTTTTCACCGGAAAATTTCGGTTCTGCGAATCGTCCCGCGCCGCAGTTTGGCATTCGCCGCGCAAAATTTGTGTGTAAACCCTTTTTCTTTCTACTCGCGCTGGCAGTTTTCTGTCCTGTTGCATCATGGAGAGCAGTCAGTCTAGCGCAGCACGCCGGCGCGACCGGTCCACAGCGCCCGCACGCTACTGACGGACGTACGCGCTCAAAACACTAATAAACTGACACTTCTTTTCGGACTTATCTAAAAAAAAAGTGAAAAATTTTTTCGGGAAAAAGATAGTTTTTTTTTTATCTATCGAGATAATCGCCTATCCGTAATTTTTTTAGTACTAACGATCGCTGTGAAACCGTGCGGTGGTGCTTCTCGCGCGTATTAAAAATACAAATTAAATAACTCGACACGCTCCGCGATAAAGTATAAATCTCGTACGGGTGGAATTAATAATAATTTTACGGTACAGGACTTGTGTATTTTATTGTTTACGATAAGTTATCGAGATCGATACATTTTGCCGGTAATAAAGTGGACCGTGAAACGCGGCACGAGAAAACGTGTACGCACATCTGAAAACTGATAAATGCGAATACCACGCGGGTATTATAACATTCGCGGCGATCGCTCCCTGGCCGGGTGAGCCGTCCCTTTCCGCGGAAACACTCCGAACCGCGATGCGAGACCGGCTGTGCTAGCAGCTCGTCCGCTCCCGCACACGCTCCCGCGGCCGGCACCCGACAGCATCGCGACCATGGCGTCCCCGCAGATGTACGACAGCGGCGGGCAGATCGGCGTCGGAGGAGGCGGCAACCCCAACGAGATGAAGAAGCTGCCCGGGAACACCAACAACAACCAGCCCAACGCCGTCAACCACAACTCGCCCCTCGCGCCGCGGCCGCGCCACCTGCCGCAGTACCAGCACCCCGAGCTGGACGAGCTCACCGGGCAGGAGATCAGCCTGGACCTGCAGCACCTCATAGAGGACCAGTTCAGGGACCAGGAGGGGCTCGCGCTGCTGCAGGAGATCCTGCCCGGCGGCAGGGCCAACCCCGCCGGCAACGGGGTGTTCCCCCGAACCACCCTCGCGTACATGCCGCAGGGCGTGCACCAGGGCGCCTACCCGCCCGACCCGCCCTCCTCGGACTCCGCCTCCGTGAAGGAGGAGCCCCAGGAGCCGCACGACTACAGGAGGCAGTGCCAGCAGATCGGGCCCCTGCCGCTGCCGCCGGCGCCCTTCGCCTCCGCCGCGCCCTTCCCGACGGGCGGCAGCTACGCCACCAACGGGGCCGGCGGCAGCTTCCTGCCCCCGGGCGCGCCGCCGCACCTGGCGCTCAAGCACAAGAGCCTGCACGCGCACCACGGCCACAGCAGCCACAGCAGCCGGAGGCACGCGGGCAAGGCCCTGGACAAGGGCACGGACGAGTACAGAAGACGGAGAGAGCGGAACAACATCGCCGTCCGGAAGAGCAGGGAGAAGGCGAAGGTGCGCTCCAGGGAAGTGGAGGAGAAGGTCAAGTGCCTCATCAGGGAAAAGGACAACCTGGTGAAGCGGCTGGAGGCCATGTCGGGGGAGCTCAGCCTGCACAAGCAGATGTACGTCCACCTGATGAACCTCAACCACCCGGAGATCAACGACCTGTGCCGCAGCATGCTGAACCTGGGCACGGGACCCGACCACCCCATGTAGCGCGACCGGACTATGATTCCCATCGAACACGGCTGGGCGACCGCCCCTCGCGCGGCCACCCCGGCTGCCGACCGAGGGTCGGACGACGCGGTGGAAGTCAGTGCTCGCGATGTTTCGTGCGAAGTAAGGTCAGTGAAAAGGGCCGACAGCCCAAACTAGAGATCTCCAGATACGAACTGCTTATATAGTTTAATTTAATGTGACTAATTTACTACGCAACGACGACAACATTCAATATTGTTTAAGGATTTAGTTTTCTCTGTAGTTTTTATGCGAATTTCTATACTATGTTAAGTTACTTTTGTAGTAAAAATTTCACCAAACCAAAAACTCGAAAGAAGTTATTCAAAATTAGATGTTTAAGATGAACCTATTTTAATTGTATTCTCTAAAATATGTACATAAAAGGGAATTGAAAATTCTCTGTAATTGTCTGCGAACGATGTCACACATCGGAAAAGATAGTCGTGTTAGAATTGCAAAAAAAAACTTTAAATTGAAAATGTTTAAATGAACTCCGTTCTACGTACATAGACACATTTGAATCAAATTTAAAATTTTTCAATTAATTTGAGTCACACCAAACATATTTACTTATACGTTTAGAAAAATTGGTAGGACACTATATATTTTTACGATATTATTACAATTATTGACTGGTTGCTATATACACGACGATATCGTTATACCTCAAAAAAACCTTGTACATATGTAATCTTTTTTACTGACTTTATATATCTACCTTTTGTTATATATTTATTGTTTTATATATACATATATATATATATACAAGATTTTCCTTTACAAAATCAATAAAATTCTATTTATCACTGTTAGTCTTAACCATTATTTATTAAACTCCCTTCTTTTCTGTTCTTTTCTGCAAAACTATCTTTCGATTATTTCATCAACATCAAAAACATTTAACAATATTCAAAAACTTTCTTCATTATATTTCAAATAAACATAAAAATGTCACACGTTAAAAAATACGGGTATAAACTTTCACGTAAAAATTCAGTACTTGAAAATCGGTACGTTATTTTCAGACTGCATCATCACCCATTTTTTTGGTAAAAATGTTACTTTTTTGTTGTTGATCAAATTTAATACAAAATAATATAAAATATACTTTAATACACCTTTAGTATAAATTAAAAGTGAATCATACAAATCTACTTAAAAAATTTTGTTTTTGTTAAAAATATTAAAATAAAAATTTAAATTTGAATCATAATTTAAATTTTTATATAACTATTGAAACACATTTGTGGGACTCAAGTATGTCCTCTTATATTTCAAACAATACAAATAATAATTTGAATATATTATATTGTACACACATAAATATATATATACTAGAATATTAATTAAATGAACATCAGGATAGCATTTATGAAAAAGTGTAGATGGGACACGGATTCAGGAAGCGAAGCCGTGGGACATCGTACAAAAAAGTAGCAATACATAGCAATGTTACAAGCAAAACCTCACACTTTTCATTTACGTTTCTGTCTGTTTCTTTCAATATTTATTTACCTCTCTGTATTTGCAAAGAGCAAAGATAATAACATGTATTTTATGATTTCTTCTTTTATATCTTCTAATTATAATACATTTCAAATAATGTGTACATGGACAGGCTCATTTTCGACTTCAACTTATTCTTCAAATTCGTCATGTTTATACAGGGTGTCTCATAGCTAGTATTTTAAACAAAAAATATGCTTTACACTTTGGGCGAAATGTCGATTATTACAGAGATAAGCGTCATCAAAGTTTGCATTTTTTTAGCTGACTTATTTTCTGTAAAGGATAAAGTGTAAAGAATATTTTCTATCCAAAATTTAACGAAGAAGACTTCCCGAAGTTTTTGCTACTACCAATGAGTCACTCTGTATATGTATATCTTATTTAGTTTTAATTATTTCCTTATATTATAAACAATGGTGGCCCTCTCGATCCATTAGGAGTCTCCGGGTTCGATTCCCGGTGAGGTCACAATACATACATGTGATTTTCTCAAGCCTAAGTGTGTATATGGTAAGCTTCGCTACTGAAATTGGGCCTCGCGGCCTGTTAAATGATGATATAAATTATAATATATTTCAATTAACATTCTTAAACATTGGTTTGTGGATATTTGGATGTAACTAGCTGACTTGGAAAGAAATTTTTTACTTCTATTCTACAATCATCCAATTAATCGACATTACATATATGCATATATACTACTATTTATATTTACATAGGTTTATGTATATCAATTTATTATATGTCACTTCACTTAAAATATTTTCATTTACACACGCATAAAAAATCATTTTATAAAAATATCTATGGTGATATAAAAAGGGGGACAAGTGTTAAAAATGCGAACTGGAGTTAACGCCAATCAGAAGCTATTTCTTATTTAGCTAAACTTTATTTCTGTTCAAAAAATATATTGGAATACATGACACCTCACAAAAAAAATATAAGAATACGTGTCACATCAATATTCTGTTATTTCCAAACTGAGCTAAACTAATAAAATTATTAATTTAAAAAATATTTCATTTTCTCTATACAGGGTTAATTGTAAAACATTAAAAACCACGCAGGACTATATTCCTGCTTTGATTATGACTCAAAAATGTGCACGCAGCCATGACCTAATATCAATTGGAGTTATGCAATATTAAAATTTGCATTTTTTCAACTTATTTCTGACTTATTTTTTACAAAATATTGAATTAATTTTATTACAGAAACTTAAATCAATTACGAAAAATTCATTCGTTTCAATACAAGTTAAAAAAAATTATTAAAACCCTGCAGAAATTCCAATTGGAAAACATTCCAATTGGAATTTGAAGGTTATTATTTTATTTGACTTGTATTAAAGGGAATGAATTTAACATATTCGATATAAGATACTCTTATGATAGTCCAACGTTTTACAAAAAATAAGCCAGAAATATTGAAAAAAAAAAATCGCATATCTCCATAACTATTGTTATTAGGTCACGGTTGCTTGAACATTTTCGACTCATATTTAAAGCAGTAATATAGTCCTGCGAGATTATTAATATTTTATAAAATCTTGTATAATTTCCAACCTGTTTCAACAATATAACGAGTCGAATTTCGTAAAGATTTTTAAAAGATAAGTATGTTTACGCAATTGACAATTTTAAATTTAATTATAAATCCGTGCAAAATGGCACGTAGACAGCCTGCCCTTCCAGCATTAAAAAGAAGAAGATTTTTGACTGGTCATACTATTGAATAACTTGTGTGTAGACGTCATCTTATGTCCGCTCTCCAGCTGGTCGCCAGTCAACTTTACCCGCCGTCAAAAGCGAGCCTTCGAGCAAAGAATAGTTACCCCGGCGTACCTGCGCGTCGCGTCGCGGGCGGTTTTTTTACTAGGTGCCTGCGTGCTGAGGTCAGGCGCGGCCCGCCGTGGACTTAGCCCAGTGCGTGCACGCGTACACTTTCTACTTTCCATTTCATTTCGGTACTAAAGTCGAAGCGGCCGAAAAAGTGGCCAGGCCTGTTCAACTTTAAATTTGGAGATGCCGATCCAAAGTTTGGATTGTTAATTCAACTGGTTATTTTTTTGAAATATTTTTATATATCTAACGATCTTCGTCTAGACTCTTCCACATACGCCAGTCCTATTTGAGTGCACCTTTTTCTTCTTCTTCATCTAGTAAGTGCTCAATTCTGAATTTCGTGGTGCACTGATATATCTGGAACTTAATGCATAATACGGTCTAATCCATGGTGATCAGTGTTTAAAGAAGATCCCTTTCTCTTCCTCATTGAATCTATCTATCTTGCAGGAGACCATCTTCTTTATCATTTTCTCTTAACTATCCCTAACTTGTTTAAAGTGTTCAAAAAATCTTCCCCTGTAAATAATTTATTCTTTTGTTTTTCACATTTTATTGTTTTCATTGTCATCTTCATCTTTCTCTACTCTTGTATCTTCTTCTGCCATCATTGTCAGTAATTAGGACATTCCTTTTCTAACTCTCCCGGTTATTCATTATTAATTTTTGTTCTGTCTGTTCTTATATTCATCTAATTTACTTACATTCATTTCTATCTATTTGTTGCCTTTTATTTTGTATTTCACACATTTTACTCTTATATGCGTAATTATGTACTGTATTTAGCATATATCAGTTTTTTGTATCTTTCAATAGTATATTATTATTTTATTTAGATATTTTTCCCCTTTTTAAAGAAATTTTAGCCTAATATCCCAGTCTAGTTCCTCATTTAAGCATACTTCTCAAATTCTTCCTGTTTAGTCTGTTTTATACTTCACAACTCTCTTACCTCTGTTTATTTATGTACTGTATACAGCTTTTCTGCGCCAGTCTTTCAATTGTATTCTAATATTTACTTTTATATACCAATCGTCATTATTCTCTCTTTTTTCCAATTTGATCGTGCATGATTTATTGAAGTCTATTTTTGATACTCTGTTGTAAACTTCACATTTTCCTGCATAATACTCTCATATATCTATGTATGTTATATAGGTATACAGATTTTTTTCTGTCTTGGTTTCTTTTTATTGACGTTTTTATAGGCTTTCTATCATATAATATTATTGCCTTCAAATATACATTTATCATACTTCTTATTTTCTTCCTTTATTTTTTGTAGTATATTTTTATATTCTGTTTAATACTGCATACATCCTTATTTTCTTTCATCTACGTATCATTTACAGTTTTCCTCTTTTATTTTGTAGTCGTTTTATTGTTCTATTATATTCTTCACATATTTTACTTCTGCGATCTCCTATTCGCGTACACCTCATTGTTTTTCCAATTTGGTTTTGCCAGATTATTGCAATTTTTTTTATTGTGTTGTGTACTTATCTATTATTAAAATCATACGATATATAGCTTTCCTCTATCAGTATTTTCGTAGTCTTTCTATTGATTACTATCATTTTTTTAAACTGTCTGTACCTCTTATTTTTCTTATTTGGTCATACCGGCCATATCTAGTACTCTCTATAGTACAAGCGTTTTCTTTCTACCGTATAACCTTCATTTCTATGCACATATTTGCACATATGTTTTTTCCACTATATTTTATCTATTCGTCTTGCCAATATTTTATTATATTATGCTCTTTATGAGTTCCACATATATTTTTACGCCTCTTTTCTAACGGTTATTTCTACTTATATTTCTGATATTATATTATATCGGATCTGTGTTATGAAATATCTGCCTACTTTCAATCATATACCTAATATAATATATACTTTATTGAATAACCTGTCTCCTCATTCTTGATTCATACATGGAACTGTTTTTTTCTGTATTCTGTAGTATTTATCTTCACTTTCATTTAGTCATTTACTCTTAATGAATGATCGTGCCAAAAATAAAGTCGGCTCCTTTACTGTATTATATTATTTACCTTTACCTCCATTTCTTATTATTAATATTTTCCTTAAGGCCATTAGGTTTATACAATTTTTCTACCCTTTGTCCTTTATATCCATTCTTTCTTTCTCATCTTTACTTTCAGTCTCAAATCTGTATCAATAAAATTTTAAGTACAATCAACAATAAAAATAGGTCATTTTTATTACATAAACACATTCATAACATTATTTGTAAACGTCACTTTTAATTCAAGCTAAACGTGTGTCTCAACGTATTCACAATGCAAAAATTCACCGCATTTATCGCCAAATAGACCGTAGCCAATATCATAATGTTTCCAATCAAAAACATCCACAATTATAAAATTGTTAGCGGTTGAATTCAATTCATTACATAACACTCACGTGCTCTACATTCGTTTAATCGAGATGCCAATATTTTAATGAAAAGGTGAACCATTTCAATTTTGATATTCATCCTTTATAACGATTTCTACATGCTTTAACGTCTCTTCAGGTACAGATCTAATTCATATTTTTCTTCTTGAGTACAACGTACTTCTGGATACAACCCTTTTTCTTATTATCCCTTCATATCTTATACTGCATGTCCATCTCTTTTTACTCCTTCCTAAGGTCTACTTGCTACTGGTGGACATGAATCTAATGGTGCATAATTATGAGTAATTTTATAATGTTTGTATATATGTAACCCGATAAATATTTATCTTAGCTACATAACATGAATATTTTATCATTCCTCTTACTTAAAGTACCTATATGTATAAATTATCAGCATTCTATTTCATACACGTAAATATTTCGTATATATTAAATGTTTTTTACTTATATATTTTACTTATTCTCATTTCTTGGTGTTATATTAGTGTTACTACCTATAATAGACCTTGGCTTCTGTTACAATTGAGAAATATCTTTTTTTTATCTGGACAACTCTCTTATTGTATTATTTTATTATAGAATATATTCAACACGCTCTCACTTCTTATCCCTTCTATCTTAATATTACCTATCAACTTCCTTTATTTTAGAATCTATTGACGGAATGATTTTTTTATTAAACATCTATGCCTTTATGTTGCATTCTCATCTATTCTATTTTACGTTACGTATTGCACTTATGTTAACCCCAAGGGGCTCCAAATGTTCTATATTAATTATTATTCGCTGCCAAGTACTTCTTCAGAATTTCATGAGTCTAGCTGGATCTAGGGCGGCCTGTAGGCCTCTTAATTTGCCTCAGCCACCACTGGCTAACCGCACTCATCCAGTGATTGTCCGACATTGCCCATTTCAATTTAAATTTCTTGACTTACTCAATTATATTTACTTTTTATAATTATGATATCTTAGGGCTGGTTGTTTGATCGAGTAGTAAAACAGAATTAATCTCGTTTTCAATCCATAATTAAATGTTTTCCACCAATCAAACAATCTGTTTTCTCGGAAATCTATGATTTTTCTTAACTTTTACTATTAATAATGATCAAACAACCTATCTTTAATATTTATATCTCCATAATTTAAAATGTTATTGCCTAAATCACCTTTCTTTCATCTATCCTGTGTTAAAAAAGTCTTATTCAATCATTCTATCAAATTATTATATATTCTATGTTATTATATTATATATTCTATGCCGTATTCAATAACATAAAACAATATAATAAATTTTGGCTCCCAACCTGTAAAAGCTTCGACACATCTGTTCCGTAATGTAAAATTCGTTTGGCCATCTTGATATCATGCTGCGCCATGCCCAAACCTTGAATAAGTACCTACGCAAGTATATAACTTCAAATTTCACTTTTCAGTGTTTGGACACAGGAGATTATCCGGGCGACACCCGAGTAGCAAGGGAGCGCGCGATCGCCTCTCGCAGCGATGGCGATGCACATTTTCACAAAGTCGCTCGTAGTTCAAAACGTGGGCTGCGTTCGCTTTGTTCGCTTGAATTCCAGAAGCGCGGGTTCAAATATGGCGGCACACGTGTCAAACGAAAATGAAAAATGGTCGAGTCGGCTTTGATACGTGTTCTCGCGGCGTTTATGTCAGGATTAATTTGTAATTTCTACATCTTTGTCTTTTGTTACTAAGTTCAAGCGAAAGTAGTAAAATTGTCCCTTAATTCTAGGCGTAAACCGCTAAAGCGTCGTGTCCAGTGGTAGACATTTTGAAATTGTGAATTCGGCTCGAAGATCGTCACGAAAATGCGGAAAAAATATTTGTTTCTCTTTAAAATAATTGTTTTTTTTTTCAGAATACACTTTTTATGGTAAATTGCATATGTAAAACATTGCTTTTTGAATTTCGTAACATACATCTTAAGTCTTAAAAGTAGGTACAGCCTATGATCTTTAGCCAGGCGGTGTAGGCGCGGCAGTCGGCCTTTGGCCATCTGCCATTCGTTTGCGCTTATTTGTTAAATTAAGTTGTACTACGATAGAGCATTTTTTATTTTGCTTCTTTCAGTGTATTAATACTTTTGAAACACCATTGAGAGGTATTTCAAAAGAATTGCACAATTGGGATAAATTATGTATTCAACACGACCAGGAATAGTAACTTAAAAAATATTTAGTATATTATTTTTTTTCTTGTACAAGTATTGTATTGTTATTTAAAATCAATCTCTTGACCCTCAAAATATTATAACGGGAATAATAACTAAATAATATGTATTGTTACGTGGCGTGGCTCGCTCGAAAAATGAAATGGCACAACTCGTAAAATAAATCTTTTATTATCGCTTGTACATTATCTCTCACCTTTTACAATCGCTCGCAACGCAATCTACTCTATTTTTTATTCAAACACAAAAGAACAGCTCTCTTTTGTTTTTCTACTCGGGTAAGAACCCTTCCATTTCTTCGCTATTTATAAATCATGTTAGTTCTTATTTCAACCACTGGGCATACCGGCCTGCCGTTCTGCGCATGTGACACTTTTCTATGGAACTGTCAAATGTCAACGAACAGCTCGTTACACAGCCTCCCTCTCTCAATACTGTTCGTCCCGAACAGGATCATTGTTGTCCCCATGAGATCTCCAAATTCCCATGCTGCCACACTCCAATACACGAGCGCGTGTTCTCACATCTATCTCAATCGTCATTGATTCATTTTCTTTTCAGCTTATCGCGTGCCTCAATTCGCTTCTTCGTTGCACGGAACCTCTCTGCTTCCTCGAACATTTCTTTTTTTTTTAAATCCTCAGCAAAAATGATTAGCAATCCAGATCGATACTTGGAAGTTCCATCCACCTGGGTCAAAGACGAGCACGCTACGCTTGCCCTTTGAATTTGTGTTGAACTCGTAAGCCCGCGCCGCCACAGTGAGCTCATTGATGATCTGCAGCACGTTGAGCTTGACTGTCCTGACCACATTCCTGATAGCTTGTCGCTGAGAGTCACTGAAGTAATCTGTCATAGCCAGAACTGCTTCCTTCACACTCTGGCCCACGTATGCTTCGGTCGTCTGTTCGATCTCGTCCAACACCATAGGACTAATTTCATCGGGAGAGATTTTCTTGTTCTCCCCTTTGTACCCTACTTGCACCATGGGCTTGTCCTCCACGGTGACTACGCAGAAGGGCAAGGGCTCCATGTCCTCCTGTATCTTGAGATCGGTGAACTCGCGCTGCTCGGCGTCGAACACAGTATTGCTGAGGTCCATCGCAAACTGGTCCTCGGCCACATTTTCCATCGTCACCTGGTCCTCAGCCGCATTTTCCACCACCACCTGGTCCTCGGCTGCATTTTCCATCGCCTCCTGGTCCTCGGCCACATTTTCCATCGGCCTCTCACTATCGACGAAGGTCATTTCTGCAGGTGTTGTCCCATTTCCTTGGTCATTCCTAATGTTTGAGGGCGCCGCCGTTTCGTACTGCCTGTGGTTGCTATCCTGTAAACATCGTTCGTCAAATGTAGAAGGCTTTTTCTCTGTCGACCCCGTAGCATTCTCTACTTGAACCTTCTGGCAATTTCTTATTTCATCCCGAAGTTTCTCGATTTCATGTTGTGTCTTTTCAGCGTCACGTTTTACGTCTTGTCGAAGATCCTTGATATCTTCTTGAAGATTATTGACATCCAGTTTTGTGATCTGCAATTCTTTTTGTTGCTTGTCAACACTTTCCCTAAGCTCCTTGATGCTTCCTAATTTGACATCCAACAACATTCCCAATTTTTGCTGCTGTTCCTCTTTGTCTTCTTGGCGTTTCCGCTCCTGTTCTTCCTTGTCGTCTTGGCGTTTCCGCTCCTGTTCTTCCTTGTCTTCTTGGCGTTTCCGCTCCAGTTCTTCCAGCATTTTCATTATCATATCGCATTCCGCATCCGAAAATTCCTCCACGGTTGCCATTTCTTCCTGTGCCACGATCTTCACGTTGATTTCTTAAAAATCTCCCGAATCCCGCTTCTGACGCCAGTTGTTACGTGGCGTGGCTCGCTCGAAAAATGAAATGGCACAACTCGTAAAATAAATCTTTTATTATCGCTTGTACATTATCTCTCACCTTTTACAATCGCTCGCAACGCAATCTACTCTATTTTTTATTCAAACACAAAAGAACAGCTCTCTTTTGTTTTTCTACTCGGGTAAGAACCCTTCCATTTCTTCGCTATTTATAAATCATTTTAGTTCTTATTTCAACCACTGGGCATACCGGCCTGCCGTTCTGCGCATGTAACACTTTTCTATGGAACTGTCAAATGTCAACGAACAGCTCGTTACAGTATTATATGCCTCTATGTGAATACTTATATATGAATATATTATTTATTTTATTTTATTTATTTATTTATACAGTAGATACATGTTTTTTTATAATAAATTCAGTCTATATTATAACATTTTTACAGAAATTATACTCCCCATAATATGAGCCAAAGCTCGAGCTTATATACCTATACTAATTAATATAACAGGATAAATGACGTACAGCGAAACGACGAAATTTCTTTACTATGCAACGCAAACCGAGTAAAAAATTATATAATATAAAAAAAAAGCCGGAAATACGTTTAAAAAATGCAAGCTTTGATGACACTTATCTACATAACTGTTGACATTTCACACAAAGTGTGAAGAATATTTTCTATTCAGAACTGAATGAATAAGACTCACCCGATTTTTTTTAATAACTAAAAAATGTTTAGTGTATGTAGGGGAGGAGGTTATATGAATCGTTAATAATTAAAAAATAATAATCGGAAGTGTCCATAAACCACGTGGTTCCATTATAAACTATTTTGTACCCTTTCTTCTCCCCCATGTAGCCTTAACTTGGCTTTTACCCTTGCCTCCCTGGATCGTACTTTTTTCCTATTAATTCCAGAAGACATCTGGTGCTGTTTTCTCTTAATAAAACTGCTAAAATTGTTGTATATAAAAATCTGCACAGTTTTAATTTTGTAAATAATATAAATGAAGGATTACGCAGCTCGGCTCTAAACCCCCCCTCCCGTCCTCACGTGACCCAGCATAGCATTCTCTCTAATCTCCACCTCTTTGTTCAGGTTGCGTAGTTGGACCCTCCATAATGGCTAAAAAAATCTATCACTCTTTTAATTATGATAAGGATTAATACTTAACTTAAAGGATTAATAAGTAAACTTTTTGGCTACAAACAAGCATTTAAGCACCGCTTTCTATTTAAACATATATTCGTCTATGGTTATTCCGTGGCGTTATCTTTATGACTAATTTATTCTGTTAAACTGGTAAAAATGATAATATTAAACACATTAAATTTATAATCGCAACGTATTTAGTACTTGTTCGCATATAGTGGCTTTCACTTTTTAAAAAATTATGACTGTTCGTGTATTTTTTGCAAGTACTAATTTGTACTTTGAATAAGACTCTCTCTAGAGTTCTTCAGTATGAACAAGACCTCTCTTTGATCTGAAGCTCTTGGAAAAAATGAAAATTTGTAGGCCTAGCCGTCTATGGGATACGCGTCATTGATTGCCAACACATTTCGTCTGTACTCTATCTTTCATTTTAATTAGCTGTGTTCTTGTAAGTGTAATGCATGTCACATGTCAGTACACTGGACAATCTGCATTCGCCTAGCTCATTATTTGATGAGATAGATATTTAAAATGCAACTTCACAACAAAAAGTGTTTTCATAAAATAATATATATATATATTCATATATATAATATATATATATATATATTATATACTATATACAAGGTGTAACAGAGTCCACTATACTTAACGGATAGATTCCTGTCTAAATTATGATTCTAAAATGTTTTGACACCATTTTCCTAATATCAACAGTTATAGAGATGGACGACATCAAAGTTTGCATTGTTTTTTACAATATTTCTGTTAAACATATCTTCTGTTAAACGTTGGACTATCATTAGAGTAACTTTAATGTATCCAAATGAATGAAAGGAATAAATGAAAGAGACAGGAAATGTGAGAGAATGAATGGGAATAAAAAAGAACGCACCATCCTAACAGGCCCACTTAGCAAGCAACTAGCATGAGAGCACCTAATACCTACTCTACGTGTAAACCGCTAGTAATAAATTCGCGATCTATACCAAATATTAAGTCAGATATTATACAAAATAATAAGTCAATAAATACTCTTCAAGTGGAAGACCAACTCTATATCTGGACTACCAACTCCCATCGTCTCCTGCTGAGATAGAAAGACGAGGACATCGTAGTAACTCATATCCAAAATAAAAATTTACTCGCTACATTACAAAAATTCAAATAAAATGATTTGCAGTGCCGAAATTTAAAACATTTTTTGTGAGCTTTTAATTAAAACCTTACAGAAAACCTCAGAAACCTATGAAGTTAACAAGATCTTTAAAGGAATGAATTTTCAATATTCGATTAAAGTAACTTCCATAATAGTTCAATTTTTCGCAAAAGATTAATCAGAAATATTGAAAAAAAGCGAACTTCGAAGCCGCTTATCTCCACAACTAAATATATTATTTTATATTTCTGCAGCTATCTATCACAGTAATTATTGTTATTTCATCATATTTTTATATATTTCTCAATATAAACCAATCTTTCATATCATCCAATTACTTTTATACGCCAATATAAATAATTTTACAACTTTGCTGACACTTTTGCTCTTTAGAATACCAGTAATTTATCTAATATATACCATTATCTAATAAGTCTCACATTTTCTTAGAATTTCATATGAATTTTTTGTACAATGCCTTATCTCTTATAAGTCCACCTATTAAGTACACCTGAACCTTGTAGTTATAAAATTATATCGCTTCCACTTTTTATTTTATTAAATATTTACATTTCAATCAAAATACCTCGTACAATTCCAAATCTAAAATACAAACCTTTCTTCTTCTTCTTTTTCTTTTTTAGCCTTCATCTCTCCACTGCTGGATATGGGTCTCTTCCATACCCTTCCATCCTTCCTTGTTATTTGCTACTTGTAGCCATTTCTTTCCCTCCATAGAGGATGTGTCGTCGGCCAATCTCTTTTGAGGTCTTCCGACGCCTCTTTTATTCTCCCAAGGTCTCCACTTCAGAACTTAATCCATCTAGTAGCATCCTGCTTTTGTAATATGCCCTGTTATTTGCATTATTATTTTCATCCTTTTTTATTAATAATATACATAAATCTATGTACATACATTTATATGTATGTTCATAGATTTTAATATAAATAGAGGACGACATCTGTGAAAAAATGAATTTATAATTAGTTACGTATGTTTTAACAATTTTAAATTTCTAAAAAAAGAAACGGATTTATTTGTATCGGTGTTTCTGTTTGAAAAATGTAGTTTCAGAATAAAAATTTCTCAAACACTCCTATTCGTACATTTCAAGGGATATTGGCACTAAACTCTAATGCAATGTATCTAGATAAACGTCTTTTGGAATGAAAGAGACAAGAAATATTAGAGAGTGAATGGGAATAACAGCAAGTAACCAGCACGACAGCACCTACTCCTTACGCTACCCGTAAATCGCTAGTAATATTGTCGCGATCTATCTTTCAATAGATATTGACCTCTCTATAGTTTCCTTTCAATTTAATGTTATACAAGATATATCTATTTCAATATTTTTAATGATATTTTAACGTGGAATACTTATCCCATCGATAAATTAAGCTAATCGCTTACGCCGTGAAACTGGAACTAACTTGAAATCTTGGAACCAACTTGAAACCTCAACCACTCAATCACTTGGCTGAACCACTACGTCTATTGCTAATTATTTTATTATGTTTAACTTGTTTAATTTATTTTTATTTTATAATATTCACGTAATATTATAAATATTACGTGAATATTATAAAATTTGAGATTTGATAAATTTATTCCTATATTTTAAATCAATCTCATTTACTCCCTAATTATCACCTATTCTGATCAATTTATACTTCGCCCTAACTAACAATTATCCCAATTTCAGTCTTTTAACTGTACAATTGTCTTTCTTCTCTTTCTCTTTATTTTTTCACTTTTTAGTATATATAATTAGAACTCATGTATTTTTCCTCTGTACCTACCTATTTTATTGAGAATTTTCCTTTTTATTTCTGGCATCTTTATGAATTGTAGTATATTTTTTCTCTTTCACTTAAATTCTTAATATTTTTTATTATGTTATTTGTATTTTCGACATAATTATTTCTAATATACTACGTAACTTTTCCCTTACTTTACCTTTTATAATATAATATTTACTCTATCTAAATATTACTATTTCTATTTATTATATCTATTCTACTGCTTTGAATTTTTTATACTTTATAAACTTTGTCACAAACTTCGTTAAAAATGCAGGTTACAAAGGGGGAAAACATTTTGTAGGTGTATAACATTGATTTATTTCATGTTATTGCACTCCTTATATACTAGCGGCAGCGTACAATCTTCCCGATATTACGCATCTCGTTGAATTTAATTTCGCATATGAGATCTAATACGAAAATCTGTTTCGGTTATTAAAGTACTCATATATTTGTAATCACCAACGAAGAAAAAATATTTTACAAAAAAAGGACATCATCTGAAGCTGAACCGAAATTCAGACGACATTTTAAAATACCAAGTAGTATACAAGGCGGGTGAGAATGTACAGAAAAACATGATTAATTAGGGGATGGTATGACACGTTTGTTGGAGATGGGTAATGCGTTTTTATATATTATGTTTATTATATATTTTATTCATTATTTAGTATATTTTTAAATTATTTATTATTTGTATGACTATTCTACCTATTTTTTAAAGTATATCATATTATGTTATGTCACAAATATAATTATTTTTATTATTATTAATACGTATCACTACATTCATTTTCTTTTTATATTTGTCTTCTAAGATTATAGTTTGTCTTCTTCTTCTTCTTCTTCCGTTTCCAGAGAATAGCGTTTCTTGGAAGGTGGATTCCCAGCTGCACTTCCATCTTTTGGGAGGTCTTTATACTCTTTTTATATATTTTTTTATTATCTAATTTTTATTTATTACTCTCTTTCTTGTAACTCGTAGCGTCTGCGGTTTGTTGTCTGCCGGAAAAACTTTGGATTGATTTTTAAATCTTTTCCCGTGAACCAATCGAGCTGAAACTTTGCAGGCAGACTCGTGGTGACGATAAAAATGATCTAACACATTTTTGTTTAACATTTATTAATAATTATAGTATAATTTTGGATTTTTTGTAATTTTAATGGTTTTTTCAAATCGGAATCAATAAAAATGAGTAATGACCCCGACGCGTGGAGTAGGCACGAAACCTGATTCAATGAGAAAGGGAGTATAAGGAAAACTTGGTTTTTGTGGGTTAGTTTATTTTTAATATCGTATTCAGAAGACATATAAATACAGTATTTAGCAAAACGGGTTCGGAAGAGTCGGTGCAAACCGAAAAAGCGTTATGTACCGGTAATTATGATGGTGTTAAAAAGTCAACGTAAGTCAAGTACGACATTATACTTAGATATAAAACAACAAATTAAAAATATATTTTAATAAAAACATATTGATATCTATTTTACACCAAGATTACTCATTATTTTATCCACAACGTTATCTAAAAGATATCACAAAAAAACGCAAAAGAATAATGAATTTAATTTAAAAATTCACCTACTACGCTAGGTTCAAATTGGTATAACACAGCTAATTTTTACAATTTTTGAATGAGTAATAAATATAATTAGCCTTAAAACATCAAGCCGTAAGATAAATCAAACAAAATTTATTTTGACAATATTAAGGGGGTTAATTTGCTAATGGAGTTTACCAATTTTTATTTACCGAAATCAGCTTATTCATGCTCTAGTGCTAAATTTATTTTTTAAGACGTAAGTTTATAGAAGACTATAATCACGCACATGGAAATAAAAACACTTAAGGATGTCCTTAGTTTTTCACGGCCACTCAGAATCTTCCGGTTTGTGATTTCTGGGGTATTATGCCGAGTTTTCACGACCTTTCTGGCCGAGTTTTCAGATCCTATTGTAGGGTCCATCATCAGCCATCAAGACACAACCAGAAGATAAAAAAACTTGTTTTTTAAGTTATACTTTTTAATTTTTTTTTTTAACGTTTCGCCTTATAAGGGCATTAGCAATCATTATCAATCAATCTAGATTGATAACGACCTCATAAGGCGAAACGCGTCTCAGAAAATAAAAATGTAGAACTCAAAAAAATAAGGTTTTTATTTCCATATGTAGTGCTAGGTGTTTTGGGACTTTACTTCCAAGACAGCCCTAACAAGTACACCCTTCTTGCAGGCGTTCAATAACTGGCTGGTTCAAAACAGAAGTAATCCAAGTAGCATTTTGTTAATGTTGAGATAATGAATAAAACGCGTTTTTGTGAATATTTTAATTGTGTCTAACATATGTATTAAACGATGTTTGATAAATGATAGCTGTAAACATAATTTAGGCTTAATGAACAGTGAAGTGATCCAAGTAGCATTTAATGAACTTAGATCACATTTGCAGTAAAAAAATAAAATTTGAAAAAAAAACAGAAATGTCAATAAAAAGAGTTTGTTCAAAAAAGCACTGAATTTCACTTGGATTACTTTCGTACAAACTTAATTCACACCCAAGGAGTCCAAAAAGTGACTTAGTATTGCCAAAAATGCTACTTAGATTACTTCTGTTTTGAACCAGTCAACTATCATTTCAACAGCCTTTCTTCCACTCTCTTTCGTGACGGGGTCCATCCCCAAGGCCGGACACCCGTCAGCGATAAAAACGCGCCGCGTTCCTTTTTCGGTTGACCTGTTATTTCGGAGCCTCGTATCCCTTTGTCTGCCGGACAAGAAAGCGCTGTTTTTTCGATTTCTCCGCCTGCCGTGTCGCTGGCACGCCCACGCTGCGGGTCTGAATCCACTGACCCGCCAAAATGGGTCATTGTGACTTTTGCCACGACAAAGCCCTCTCGGCAACACTTTCACCTCTGTGCCGCGGCGCGCGCTCTTTCCTCTTTGTTCGCGCGGGACCAATACCATCTCGACTATTGTCCTTTCACGTAGCGACGTACTTAAGTCCTTATTAATCATTTTACAGTTGAGCCGTGGACGGCGAGCGCAGCTCGTTCCGGAAACGTACTCCGATGTGACCCGAAGCACCCACCCGTGCAGCAGAGCGAATTGCACCGTAATAAATAATGCAACACAAAAAAATGGTTAATACAGTTGCCGGCAAACTTCATGAAATTCTTTGGCTAAGTGGGGGAATGCGCAGAAGACGAAATTTGGGTCTCGTTGGTAGAAAGGTAGATGCGCAAACGTCCCCCCACTACGCCGCAGAATTTGAAGATGTTTGCCGGCTACTGTACAATACGTATATTTTATTATTACTCGTGGCGTCTGCTTGCCTGCTTGCTCGTCTGACGAAAAAACTTTGGATCGATTTTTAACCCCTTTCCCGTGATCCAATCGAGCTGAAACTTTGCAGGCAGACTCGTGGCGACGATCAAGAAGATCTATCAAATTTTCGTTAAAAAAATTAATAATTTTGTGGATTTTTCGAATTTTTAATGGTTTTTTCATACAACTGACTAAGTTGTATGAAAAAACCATTAAAAACGGACACGGAACCTGATTATAGTATAATTTTGAATTTTTTAAATTTTTTATTACTCCCTTTCGTAGCATCGCTCGACCGAAGCCCAACGCGTAGGTTAAGCTCCAAACCAGTTTCCACCAGTAAATGAGAAAGGGATTATAATAAAAACTGGGTTTTCATATTTATATACAAACTAATTTCTATTATTAAATGTGTCTTTATATTATAAATATTATATAGTACAATTTATTTATTATATTCAATTAAGATTTTTTCTAATCATATTTATTATTCCTTAATTATCTTTTTCTTGTATTAAATTTTTTAATGTAATATATTATAAATTATAGGACGGACCAGGTCTTGCGCCCTCAACCTGGTTACTTATATTTTTATTATATCATCTTATCTTTACTTATCATATCTTCTTCATCCTGACACTGTCCTAACGTATTACCTAGGTAGGCTATGGGGGTCGCCTCTTCTCGTTCTTCTTCTTCTTCTTCTGTTCTTCTGTTCTCGGTGTCGCTTTCATCCAGGCCGTTTCTCTGTAGGATTTTGGAGCATTGAGTCATCCAGGAGTTCTTTGGTCTTCCTCTGGATGACTGTCGATGAAGCTCCTTAGACATTGCCTGCTTCACCGTGTGGTCTGGTGGTCTCCGTCTTTATTATGTCGTTTCTCCAGCTTACTGTTTATGTCCGTAACCCAGGCTGCCACGAATGCGTGAATCCTATCTTTTAGTGAAATCAAATATATGTTGTAATTTTTTTAGAAAATCTTTTTTTTATAATCAAATCAAAAAACATATGTAAATCACTTGGAATGATACATAAAAAATCGATAAAAGTTTCTATGGCTTGGTAAAATAGTCCATCGGTAATATATAATATTCCAGGTTCGAGTCCCGATGGAATCATATTTATAATGTTTATACTTTTGATATTTTTTCCTTTGTATTTAATGCATTATAATTCTACATTATATCTAAAACAATTTTATTTTCACTATAGTATCATGTGGGTCTCAACTTGTCTCTGCTTCTCAAACCATTATATTATGAATATAATTAAACTAGTTAACTTTGTTTACACCACTAACATTTTAGTGGTGTAAACAAAGTTAACTAGTTTAATTATATTCATAATGAATAACCACAAAGTAATAGCAAAATACAACAGTATGTACATTATATTATTACTTAAATATTTTACAGTTTATGTATTTTTTTACATACACCTTCTAAATTATTACATTTATTTCAATACATTTTTAAAAAATATAAATGCTAAAATATAAACAAAACATATTCACAGATTTTTAATGTATCTAAAATTTAAGTAACACAATTTCCTAAGCTTTATCTTAAATATAAACATTTTTTCATTTCTAATCTACTTTGGCATTTCCTTAAAATTTTTCTTAATATATTTTTAAATTTTGGACGCCTTCGTGAAGGGCAGTCTTATTCTATCTCTTTCTATCAAGAATATATAAATTACATTTTTTTCTAAATATATTAGAAACTATATATTTTTTATTTCCAAGTACGTTTATTCCTTTCTTATTAATTAATATACTTTCATGAATTAGAGCCCACCATATTCCTTAGTCAGTCAATTTTTTTACTAATATATTGCCTATAATCGTTCATATAATGATTTTACAATAATATTTTGAATCAACATAACAACAAATATTAGAAAACAAGGTTCCTACAATATTTACATTTTCTTATATGCCATCATAAACTATCTATTATCTATAGTCTATTATTTATTTACTTAATCATTTGCATTATGATAATTTAAACTGCATATTTAAAATATATTCTATCATTTTACAAAACAGCATCTTTCATTGTATTTATTATTAAAATTGGTTCCACTGAACACTTTTCATAGTTTTTTTCGTTACATAATAACACTAAATCATTTTTACTGCCTTTACATTATTATATATCAAAGTTTCTTTATTTATTCCTTCACTATTCTTAATAAATTAATATATTTGTCGTACTTCTATACCTTTACATTGACAATTAAAATGTTTTTCTCAATCTTCTTTTAATATAATATTTTACTTTATTTGTAATTTAATGATTTCTCCTCAGATTTATGTATCTATTTATTCTTATTAAGCTATTTATATTTTTTCTAACGTAATATATATTATTTTGTGTAATATTTCATTCATACGGGTGTGCAATCAATTTAACAGGGGTTCATATTTTTTGCGCCTTGTTGGTTATAAAGGCTTCGTTTGGTGTGGCCCAAAAAAACTCGACAATACACTGGCTAAACCTTGGCTTTAGGTTCTTCATCTAAGATGCTATTATACAGGGTTATTTGTAAAAGATTAATAACATCGCAGGAATATATTCCTGCCTTGATTATGAGTCGAAAATGTTCAAGCTGCCATGACCTAATATCAATAGTTAAGGAGATATGCGACATCTAAGTTTGCATTTTTTTTCTCAATATTCCTGACTTATTTTTTGTAAAACGTTGGACTATCATTAACTTATATCGAATATGAAAAATTCATTATCTTTAATAAAAGTCAAATAAAAAAATTAAAACCTTCGAATTCCAATTGGAAAACATTCCGACTGGATTTTTTCAGGGTTTTTATCATTTTATTTAACTTGTATTGAAACCAATGAATTTTTCGTAATGGATATGAGTTACTGTAATGATAGTTCAAAGTTTTACAAAAAATAAGTCAGAAATATTGAAAAAAAAATCCAAATTTTGATGTCGCATTTCTCCTTAACTATTGATATCGGGTCATAACAGCTTGAACATTTTCGACTCATAATCAAGGCAGGTATAGTCCTGCGAGGTTATTAATGTTTTCCAAATAACCCTGTACATGATTAAAATAATACTTTTTCGGGTCTAAAAAATCACTCCCTTTTTGTGTCCAAACAACGCAATAACAACAATAGTGATCGTGAAAATCTGACGTGTGTCATTGTGTTGGCACCTCTTTTATCGCCCCTTAAGCTGGTACCAACAGCTTTGGAGCGAATACAATACTCTCGGCAAGGTCTTTCGCTAATCGATAAAAGGTCGTTGAGATCGCGAAATGACTCAGCAGCTTTCCACCATTCCTACACGTAATGCAGCATAATGTGGCGTATATATGTATATTTTTAAATGCGCATTTTAATTATCTAAATCTATTTAAAAAATATATAATTAAAAAATTCAATTAAAAAACAAGTTACACCAGACGTTACACCAAGTTACGGGGAAGACAGACATACAGCGAAATTATAATATTTGATTTTCATATATCTTTCTAATGTAGTTTAATCTAATATAATACTCACTCTTTCTTGCTTCTTTCCCCCTTCTCCCTCTCTGTCTTTTTTTGTCTTTAATCATGTGCTCCCAATCAAATGGATAGTTTTTCACGCTTGTGACTCGATGAGCTTGCAAAGTTTGACGCGTTAACACGCTCGAGGCACTGTAGATCGAGGCATTGTTTCAATAATCACTTCTTGATTGGATGCCTTACTAACGAGGCTCTTTATGTCCGAGTATTTAGACTCACACTAGCGGAGAATTCTGTATTACTGTTCCGATTGGCCGCTTTTGATAAGGGATCTCTTGGACACTAGGTTGTTGCACATAGCATCTTAATTGTTTAATTAATTCAGAATTTTCGTTCGCCGCCCGCCAATTTCACTTTTCTCGAAAATTTGAATAACAACACCGACACACTGGCTGGACGAAGCGAGAAAATCACAATTGAACGTACGCGACACGCGCAAATTTGTCAAAAGAAATTCGTAATACGGAATTAGATTTATTAAAAAAATCAATTATGGAAATAAATTATACTCGTGGTAAAATTTAGAATACAGTTCTAGGCAAACAAAAAGTGACATAAGTTATTATTTGTCGAAAAAGATGCCTGTGAAAAATCACTTACTATTTGAAAAATTTTTTGGGTAAATATCTTACAACTGCCAAAATTCTAGTTATCTAATTCTAGTGTTGAGCTCATGATATAATTTTTTTAAATATTTATATATTTATTTTTTATATATTTCTCACACAAGTACTATTATAACACCTTAATTTATGCTTATTTTAAGGATAATAATTTATATCACTGTATTGTTCACGTATAATTGATGTTTATATATATGATATATAATTTAATTTATTAAACTATGTAGTTTCTTAGACAATTTGTATATATGCTTTACTTTATAAAAATATATATATATTTTCATCCCCTGATTTGCAGCATATTCAAAATTTTATTTTTGAATATACTGCAAGAGTTTTCAAATTATTTATATATTAAAAAATATCAATCGAATTACAAATACATTTTTCTACTCTTCTCCTCTTTTCTTTTCGATTCTTGATGTACGCATCTGGCAAAATGTTGAACAAATGATCGAGGACCAAACTACAGATCAGAGATTCGAATCCTCTGACTATTGATACTTGGCCGAAATTAACACCAACTCGACCAAAATACAATATCAAACACTCGCACATTTTTAATTCCTTAATCATTATATTACTACATTAAATTTAATTTACGAATTTATATAAATCGTACTTTTTTCGGTCTCTTTCTATCTACCCTTTATTATTATTATTTATTTCATATTTTATTTATATTCATATTTAAAAACTGATTTATAAATATCACATTATTTTCATATATTCTCATTTCGTACATTCTTGTGTACTCGTATTTTTATTAGATATATTATATACGTTAGTTTCCTGTAAATAAATAAAAATATTATTCTATTTATATTTTATTGTTTTTATCCATCTTCAACTTATAGTTTTAATGTTATATTTGATTTTCTTTACTTCTTTCTACAGTCTACAATTTCACACATAAATAGATTATTTTTTGAACTTTATATTGAATATTACATGATTATTTGATTTAAGCACGGGCAAAAATTTAGCACTCTTTTTGCATTCTAATGAAAGATTCTCAAAGAAAAAACCCTAATAATAGAATTAAACGGCCCATACATTTCAAGATTTTAATGTACAAATATATTATGTAACCAACTGGTATTTGTGTTCAAGGACCCTTCAGTAGGTTCAATTTACTTCACGAAGCTTCTAGAACCATTTATTTTCAAATCGTCCCCACTCCCGCATCACTGGCTCTCCTCCCCACCCTGCTGAAATTTTTATATAAGTGGGATCTTGTTGTCATATATCTATCTATCTATCCACATAATTTTAACACCATTTTTCTGAAATCTTATTATTTGTACATATCTCAGTTTCGATAGGCCTATGTTACCTGCCGTGAAAAGACACCCTCTTATCTCGCCGTATATCGCGTGCATATTCAAAAATATACAGGGCGTCTCGCAAGTTATATAAAATGATTGAAACCTTGCATAAATTTGAAAAATATATTTTTCGCGAAAGATATTTTATTTAACTTGTATTAAAGGGAATGAAATTTTAATACTTCATATAAATTACTGCAGTGACAGTCCAACGTTACACAAAAAATAAGCCAGAAAAATTGAAAAAAAATTCATACTTGCTTACGTCCATAACTGTCGTTATTTTACCCAAAGTGTAAATAATATTTCCTATTCAAAATAAAATGAAGAAGACTTCACCGTAGTTTTTCCTACTAGAGACACTCTGTGTAATATACGAGTATCCCGAAATACATGTAATGCTTCTTTAGGTAGTAATCAAAAATGCCTTTTCTTTAAACCTTACTTTTCTATTACTTTTTAACCGAAATTATAATTTATATATCACATTCATACTTCATCAGATATAATTCTCTACATACATTTTTTCAGATACATATTACATATTTTTACTGGATCTTCTTTAAACTTCCTTTATTCTAGTCGAATATTTCCGCAGCATCCAGTCTGATTTCATCCGACCGTTTCCAATTCTGCTATCATATTTCAGGATAACATTTAGACCCCCAAAGACACAAAAAATGGTGGTATATTTTATTTTATTGATCTGCAATTTAAAAACACTGACATTAAATTATCAATCGTCAATACCAGTCAGTATTATAATAAATAACGTTAAAATATTTGTTTCTCCTTGCCTCGAGTTTTACCAATTTAAATAACAAGAAAAAATGTTTGTAAAAATGTATCTAAAAATTATTTTTCTGCGTAGTTGTATAAGATTGTAAATGTGTATAAAAATGTATTTTTATTAAAAACATGTAATTATTCGGTATTATCTACGAAATAATAATGATATGAAAAACATAAAATTAAAATATGCAGTTTATAAAATATGAATGACGAAATCTTTTCTTTCAAATATTTTTCTTTAAGATAGCGTGGTAGCTACATGTGTTGTTTTTTTTTGTTAAAAATAAAGTTAAAATCAACTCATTTTCAAAAAAATTATCAATTTACTCAATTTTTTTAAATTGAATTCTATCATAAATATCACTTCTGCCAGTTATTATATGTTTACATAATTAACATCACCTGCAATCATTGCAATATGATTTTATTATTCATATATTGAATTTATATAATTTTTTGCAAACGAAAACATTTCAATAAGGTTCAAAAGGCAGCTTAATTATGGTAAAAAAATATTGTAGCTACCTTACTTTTATTTAAATAATGCTTAATTGAACAAATTTAGTTTATTTATACAAAGTAATAATTATTATAATTCTTATAAAGAAATATATTCTAAAAAGAAAACTAATATTTTGAAATTTGTTAATTTCATGTAAAATAGTAATTACAGTTGCAAAAAAATTGATTGACACACATACATGTTTTGTAAATAAATGTAAATTATAGATATTTTAAAATTGTTCCTGTGTTTTTAATTAATTTTATCATGTCTATGACGCTAAATCTTCGATGATTCATCTCAGTTCAAAACCTATATACATTCAACGTTTTAGGTTTAAACTATAATTAAATGCACTTACACGTACAAAAAATTATAATTCTGTGTTTTTTTACCAAATAAAATAATTTCCTTTTAATTTCTCTTTGTTGGTGTTATTAAGTGGCGTCGCTTTTTTCATTATTTTTTCGCTTGAAGTATGTTTGAGAAAGTCTCTCAGATGAAATTGTAATATAGTTTTTACGACTGTTATGAATATTATTAATGTTATAAACCTTTAATACAAATTTCTCCTGCCTATAAAAATGTTATACGTTTTATTGTTACTACCGTAATTTTTACGATCCGTACAACGTGTTGCATTTGCAACGTGCCCCAAATCATAAGATTAGTTTTAAATTATAAATACTAAATCAATCGTAAAATTGTATAAACGTGTATCCAAAATACGAATAAAATATATGTATATAATAATTTTGTTATTTTCTAAAATGTATTTTAACTGTTTCGTTCTACAAGAGAGTTGTTATTCATAATTGAAATAATTTGATTATTGTATTTTGCATGACTTAATTCATTTTTTAATTTCATCATCATGTCCTCGGCTCATGTGTAAAACCCTTTAAGTCAATAAATGACATTCTTAAAAAAAGTTTTACAAATAAGCCGACGATGTTGGAAGAGTACTACGACGGATTATAAATATATTTTTATTGATTTATTAAAATTATCAAGCATAATAACTTCGTTTTCTGTCCGTAACTTCCTGTAACAATGTATACAAAGCGCTTGCAAAAACTGTTTATTTTTTTTTAATTAAAAAAAATCTAATAATATTCAAAATATATATCATTTTATTATCAAAATATTATATATAGGTACTATTTTAAATTTCTGTTCTTCCATTCGTATTACAACTTTTTGAATTCAATATACTCTCTTGTGTTCTTACTCTAACTTTATTTCTATATTTTTCAACTGTTAATTTTATTTTAAAATAATTTTATATGCACTGAGAACTAAAAAAAATTATTTTCAAAATATGTGTAGGTTTATATATAATATTTAAAATTTCTGTTCTTCCATTCATACCACAACTTAACTTCAACAAACTCTTGCGTTCTTGCTCTAACTTTATTAATATATTTTGCATCTGTTAACTTTATTTTAAAACAAAATATATATACGTTAACATTACATGTATATTGTGCTATTATATTTTAATTAACTCACGTGTGTGGATCGAATCCTCGAGCCTTAGCTCAGTCTATCATCTTTCTTTTTATCAGTATTACTTTATTTATTTTTATATTATTAACAGTATATTTATGAGTACTATATGTATTTTAATAATATTTGTTAGAACTAATACACGTATTAATTAATTGTATTCCTTTCTTCGCAATTTCTATCTACTTTCACTGTCTTTAAAGTCCTTCTTAAAGACGTATCTTGTAGTATATTAGCAATAAGTTTGCTTATATATCATATTTTTTTACTTCATCATCTTTTTCTGTCCACTGCTTGAAAAATACATACTTAAGTGTCTCCCACTTCTTAAACGCTTTCTTTTTGACCACTTGTCTCCTTTTCTGTTTGTGTCCAAAGATAAGCCAGAAATATTAAAAAAAAATGCAACATTGATGACGCGTAGCTATCACCGTAAATGTCAATACATGTCATCATCCAATGTATAAAAAATATTTTATTTTCATAATTGAATAAAAAAGACTCTCCCGAATTTTTTTTGCTACCTACCAGACACCCCGTATATGTATTGGAATTTATTCATCAATTTTGTGCATTATTTATAATTTTTGATATGATTTAATATTCCTTAATTAATTGGCGATTAATCCTAAAAAAAACGAGTAAAAATAGCCAATATTCTTTTGAAAAAACGTTTTGGAAGCCCTAATCACAGATTTTTTAAATTCCATCCACAATTATACAAATATTTCCATTCGCATATAGACAACTCAAGCCTAGTTAATTAATTACTTACTTACTTACTTACTTACCGTCGCGCCGTTTCTCCGCAGTGGTAGGCAGAGAAGATAGAGCGCCACACTTTTCTATCCTGACACACAACTCTCTCTCATCCGCATTCATACAACTTGCCACGTCTTCGCTGTTGCCGTCTCTTTCTGGCGCCACCATTTCTTACCATTTTTTCCACATTTATTCGCCCAGCATGCCCAAACTACCTGAGCCACTCAATTTTAATTGTATTAACTGCGCTAACATCTTCGTTCCTATCTCATTCTATTGTATTGTTTGCTATTGATGACGGTGAAGCGGTTTTGTGTGGACGCCTCCGTGGATGACCACTTTAGCAAAAAAAAATGCTATTGTTCATATAACGTTACCTCTTCACTGGTCCAAGATTAGATTTATATTTTTCCTAATATCTTCATTCTTTACTTTATCATAAATTGGTTCGAGAATTCGCAAAAGTTATATTTCAGAAGCTTCCCGAATCCGAAGCTGATTAGGCGAAGCCGCTAATTTGACGGAACTTGATTTAGTGCAGCTAATTACTGTTTGAACAACCGTTTCAATAATTGGAGCCGTATCGGAAACGAGGAAATGAAGATTTGTGCTGTAATTTGTTAAGAACCCAACCTCCGGGCTAAATGGGTCATCGCCGTGGTCTCGACTTTCTCTTGTTGCGTAACGGCCGCTCTGCCGGCGGTTTTCTGTATCGTCTGCCGCGCCGACATCTTCAAAATGATTCGTTTCTATGGTCCCTTTTTTGTTTTTGAAAAATGTATTTTCTCAGTCGGAAAAGTTCGTAATTATTGAACCAATCCGCACAGAAAATATCATTGAATAAAACTAAATACATGGGTATATATATATATATATATATATATATAGAGAAGAACCTCACGTGAAAAGATGGAACTAGTCAAAATGTCAGTGAAATAAGAAAACTATTTTCATCGGAAAACTTAATCTCAGTTTACCGCGCTAAAGTGCTAAAGTGAAAGAAAAATCTAAATAGCAAGGGCGTGCAGTGATAACAATAAGCATGACTTTTATTTAAAGATACATTTGGAAAAAAATTGAAATTTAATAGTTATCCGACAGAATATTATGAAGTACTAGCTGGTCATACCCGGCGTTGCACGGGTTAAAAAATAAGTTTGTGTGGGAAAACAAAGGTTCCCCTTTTCTCTAAAAAACAATGTTTCCATTTAAAGTTAACATGAGTTATTGTAACATAACTGTAATACTTAGATGTATGGTATCGCAGACTTGTTTGTGGATATTAATGTCTTCTATAAAACTGTAGCACATCACTTTGCTCTATTGTCAAAAATTTCCGCAGCGTGCGCGATATAAGTTTTTTTTTGGTATTTTTTTCACACGTTGGGTTACATTATCGAAGTTTTCATACGGATCCCTAACTTTTTTGAAAATATTCTAAAGCCTATGTTCATCAGGAATAACGTAGGATTCTAAATGTGAAAGAATTTTTCAAATCGGTCCAGTAGTTACGGAGCCTATTCAATTCAAATAAACAATCAAATCTTTCCTCTTTATAATATTAGTATAGATTAAAATCTGAATAATATGTTAATTATTGTGATAGGAATATTGCGAGGTACAAAATATATGCTTGGGAAAAAGTCACGCTTCTTGTTCTCACCGCACGCCCCTGCTAAATAATTAACCATCACGCCGTTTCCGCAGGGGTAAACAGAGAAGATAGAACTTCACGATCTTTTATCTTGGCCCACCACTTTTGCATCGGCTACATTCATACATCTTCATGCATGCTCTACTGTCGTTAAGGCTTTTGACATGGCCATCCTCTAATATTTGCTTTATCTGATCCCGTCAGGTCTTTCGCGGACGCCTTTTGTTCCTACTTCCTTCAGCTCGCGCCAAACATATTTTCTTTACCTTCTCTGTACTTTCATACGTTCCACGTATCCAAACTATCGCATCGTCCCATTTTTTAACCCATCGACTTCAATTATTATTATTATATTATTATATACGATTACATGTATGAATAATTTTATATATTTATATTAAACATTATCAAATTTTACCTTACCAATCGTTTTTAACCTTTTCCTTATGTACGAACAGTTCTTAATTAATTTGTCTCTGAATTTATAAACTATTTTTAACTTTAATAACACTGAAAGATTTGGCAGTTACTTCGTGGTGCAACATTTTTATTTAAAATACGATTTTTTACTTAAACTTTGTACTACAGACAATGCGAGTTATTAATTACTACTATAGTTTCGAAGGGAACAGTCTCTCTCATCATCAGGGATTGTTGACTATACCTGACTGACCATGTGAATTATATACATTACGAACCCTTTTATGTTTATGATAAAGTTAAATTAGGAATAACCACTTAAATGAAACTGTAAAATTGTTGTATCTGTCATTCATGCCAAATTGACTTGTCTACAATTATGTCTATCTGTTTCATCCTTTAATTGTGGGAGACATTTAACTATATTTTCTGTATTTTGTCTTACCAAACAATTATGTCTCCCTGTTGGATGACAGAATAAAATAAAATAAAATAAAAAATGTGTAGTACAAAGTTTAAAAATAAATCATACTTCAAATTATTTTTAATTTTCTTATGCTATTGCCGTTATCACTGTTTGTGTTGTAATGCAATAATTATCCTCTGTGTGTAGTTTTCTGCTATACCGTACCGAAGTCAGGACCGTATTGCAAAGCCAGTACTTACATATCAACACGTACTCATCATATCAGACGTGGTGATGGACCCTGCAATGGGATCCGAAACGTCAGCCAGAGAGGTCACATTTACACGGCAGAATATCCCAGAAAACTACGCACAGAATATTCTGAATGGCCGTAAAAACCTGAGAACATTTATAATATTTATCCTTTCCTGAATATCTATTTATATGCATGATTTCATTCATATAAATATTTAATTTTGTTTATCTTCATCTATACAGGTATTTAAATTTCGTTCGAAGATTATCTCTGTTAGATTAAAGTATCTTAATTTATATTCAACTCTATATTATTTTACTGTTCCCATCAATCATAAATGTGTCAATAATTTTCAATGCCAAATTTCCTAATTTAGAACCTTGACTATTCTTTTTTATTAAGTTTTTATATTATTTATTTTATTTTATTTTCTAACGCCGTGTAAGGTATAATTTACTATTTCTTTTTATCTTTACACTTTTTATTTTATGTTTTTTTATACTAGTTTACATTTTATTTCATTTACGAAATTTATTTTAAAGTATCCATGCATTTGTCTTCTTGGAAAAAGTAGATCATCTGACAAATATTGAGCGTCAAAGTTTAAATATTCATTGTTCGACGATTCGCCGTCGATGAGGCGAAATTTTCACAAAAATGGTGTTATATAATTTAGAACAGTGAAAAAAACTTAATTCTGATTTCGGGCACGTAATCTATTATATTTTTACATATATAACAAGTGCTACTAATATATATAACTTTGTTTTATTGTTATCTCCTTAAGTTTTTGGAATTTTGACACGATTGTAACACAGTTAAAATAGAATAATCCAAATTTTAGTCAATTTTGACCAAAATATCAGATGACATCTGAACTTTTTGAGTTAACAGTATGTATTTATGTATTTTTTTTTCAATATTTCGTATATTAAAGTGCTAAGAAGAATATCGGTGCTATCCGTGGAGATGTCGAAGTTGACACATCTTAATGTTTTATAGCTATAATATATATATATTATATATATCTATATATAATTATTTTATAATATATAAAGACACTTTATTAATATATTATTTATCTTCAGATATTCCTTTTCAACCAGTTGTGATAATTGAATTGATATATAAATTCTATCCACTTCTCTGTCTTAACACTATTATCTTTATTGAAGACGAATAATAAAATACTTTTATAACCACAATATATCAAATTTTTAACTAATTCATTAAAATAACAATAAAATAACACCTCATTTTATCGTGAACGGAGTATATTCTGAGTTTATTATTCAACAACAGAAGCGAGACCTAGATCGAATAAAATTCTAGTAACACTCTGTGACTGTTACATTATGGTGTAAGTCGATTAGAGCGTTAAGAATTAGCACCGTTTCAAGTTGTGCAATCCGATGTTAAATTTTCTTATTGAATTTCCTTCTTTGTGTACGCTATTCAATCAGAAAACACGACTAAAAAATGATATTTTTTATCTTAAAAATATTTTTTTTATAAATGTTATTTTTTTGTTACTATAATATATCGATATCATGTGATGTTGGAACAACTTTAAAAAAACATTATTATTTTATTTGAATCATTTATTGAGTGTTTTAAATAAAGCATGTACATATTTTTTATGTAGCAATAAAACATAGGAAATGACAGGTGATATATTTTATTAATTTATTTCGTTTATTTTATGTTTTTGATTGTTTTATGCCGAATGTACATCAAGTAGATTGTATTTTATTAACATTAATGTAACGTGCAATGTAATATAATGTAATTAAATGTGTTATGTAATATTATGTACATCGACAAAATGTAAAACGGGATTAATACTTTATTTGTAATTTGTGTAAAATAGAATATTGAATGTTGTGTTTTTTTAAGAAAGGTCATTTATTTTTATTGTAAATAAGATATTTTCGATATATTTGAAATTCTTTCATTAAAAACCCTTCCGCAATCCCTTGACTATTCAACATACGGTGTTATGGTGATACCCCTCAACGAAAAAGCATGAATGTACCCCATAATGGAGATTGGGTAAAGCGCACGTGACTCGACCAACTTACCTTTCATTCGGCGCACAAGTAATCTTCAAATGGATACCTGTGAAATCGTAACTATACAGTTAGTTGAAACTGTGTAAGTGTTTAATTACTGATTTCTCCCCACACCATCCCACTTTCTTTCGGTTCTTGTCTCAATGGTTTGCGTTCTCTTATACAAATCTTAAAATTGTGTCATCAAAAACATAATAATTATGTCTTGACCGCTACCATTAGGGTTGCCACCCGTACTTTATTATAAAGTATTGTACGTTATTTCGGGTAATTGTACTCTATACTTTATGAGAACAATAAAGTACGCGAAAATACTTTATTTCGCATGATTCGATTTCTCTGGGATTCATTTTACTTATAACATACAAAAAAAAGTTGATCGTAGAAATTTTTGCGTAAAACGGAACGAGGGAGTTACCGGGGTCGATGACGTTATCGATTGTTGCCGAATAGGTTCGATAATTGACGACATACCCTGCGGCGGTCGCCACATAAACGCTCGTTTTTTAATTTTTTTTTCAATTTCAATTTCAATTTATTTCATGATAATATGTACATGACAAACAAAATGTTTAAGGCATACATATTAGGAAGTACATATAACAAAAATGAAAATATTTAATAAATTAAAAATAACATAAAACCTGGTCAAAGGTGTAGGAGAATCCCGCTTCGGAAAACCCCCTCAGACACATGGAATATATCAATACCCAAAGCGATTTTGTTCAGCATAGCTGTGGCTCTTCCAACAGGCATAACCATCGGCAGGTTGGTCCTGTATATTGGAATGTAAAACAATCTATGCTGACGATGTCTAGTATAATTATCAGGAACATACAAACCAATGCTCTGCATAATTTCAGGATTATCGATCATACCGCGCAACAATCGATAAAAATGTGTAATCAAATACACATTCCTTCTAGTCTCTAAACTATTGTAGCCAAGCATACCCTGGAGAAACTCGGTTGGGTAAAGCCAAGGATAATGCCCGTACTCTCTCATGTAGAGATATCTCAGAAACTTCTTTTGGACTTTCTCCACCATAAGAGAGTACTTGCCCTCATGTGGCCCCCAGATCATCGAGCCACTCTCGAGTCTACTCCGCAACCTAACCTCAAATATCAACATAGTCAATGTCATTGTAAAAATTTATTGTTTTTTTTTTGTGTAAGACAGATTCAGTGCATTTAAAATACAATTAATAAAATACAAATAAAATAATAATTTTTTTTTTAATGAATAGCAAATGGCGAGATGAAAGAAACAAAGCGTCTCTGAATATGATAAAATGAATGACTATTAGTCTAGGAGTAGCTTGTTGGTCTTGTGGTTAGAACACTCGCCTCGTGATCTAAAGGTCGCGGGTTCGTATCTCACTCCAGACTAGCAAGTTAGTCCTATTTTCATAGCACAAGCGTTTAGCTTAGTTTGAAAATAGTAAGAATATTGACGTGACACGTATTCCGTGTTTGCATCTCTATTTAAAAAAAAAAAATAATAAAAAAAAAAAATAAAAAAAATAAATTATTTCACTTAAATAATATAGACTTCAAACATCCTGCGCAGTTGTTTAGTAGTGATAATTATTTGTTAAAAGTTGCTAAAAGTAATGAAAAATATGTTAAGCAAAATTAAAAAGTAAAATAAATCGTACTTTATTTTGACACAATGTACGTTTTTTTTACCTTTAATAACCAATGTACTTTATTTGCACAAAAAAAAAAGGTGGCAACCCTAGCTACCATACAACATTGGACACTTTTGACGAGACGAATATTACATTAAATAAGAACTAATATTATTTTAAAAGATGCCAAAAAAAGTTGGATTCACACACTTCTGGTTACTTCTTTATCATAAGTGTGTAAATTCTAAATATTAAATCGAAGTCAATATTTGATTTATTGACATTTTTCATAGAAACTATACATAAATAAGTATTCCTCGTCGATTTATTCTTGCGATATTGTAACAAAGTTTTTGTTCTGAGAGTGGCTAGGTTTGCACGCTATCCTTACACCAACATACAAACATCGCGCCAATTCTCAGAACACGGAAGAGGCCGTGCAGTAAAGGCGGACATCTTAATTCTTTCTTAGTCATCAAAGAATGAAAGTTCCAATCAACTGCAGAATTTTGGTATTTTGGTTTCCAATATGAAACATAAATTGGAAATAATATTTCCTGGCGTATCCTAGTGTAATGCAAGTATTCGGATGAATTTCATTACACACAATAAAGTATATTGCTCCCAAAATTCCGTAAAAAATCAATGTAGATTTTCTCATTAGCGACATCTGTGGGGATTTAGGGGAATGAAAATGGCTTTGTACAGGCCGCATGGAAAAGGCGCTTACAACTCATATATGAAAGCTTTCCACGCAATTTGAACATATATACAACTTCCAAAAAGTGAATAAGCATGGTATATTCTATGGTGGAAATGGCGAATGTTACAATTGTGTAAAGTGATCACTTAAGCCAACCATAAAAAGACAGGTCATAAGTCCTGTGTACACCCAAATGACTTCTATACCTACTTTCCCATAATTAATACAGTTTCGTCTCTGTGAGATATCTATAATATACACTAATTAAAAACTATAACCCTAAAAATGCAAGGCATGCAGACAAAAGAGTCAGTAAATTTTGTGGATAAATCGACTTGATGATTATCTGTTAAGAGACCCAACCTGAAACGACAGTAATATTAGAAAAGTTTCAATAGATAAACAATCAAATGGATATTCAAAGTAAGCGCAACATTTTCTAAACCAATAATGAAATAGTGATTTATATATAAATAATATTTTTATTTCAAAGTATATTCTGAGGAGGACACAGTTACTAGATTTTGTCCCCAGAGGGATGATTAATTAATTAAGTCGCACAGAGATGAAGCTAGTTTATATATGAGAAAAGTGGATGAAAGTCTCTTATACTATGGCTCAGGGCTTACAACGTGTATGAGTTGACTTAAGTGATCACTCAGAATATTTTGAGTTTGTTCAAATCTTTCAGAACGGTGCTGGATTTATGTCACAGAGACATTATTAATCAATTAGTGTATATTATAGATATCTCACAGAGACGAAACTGTATTAATTATGGGAAAGTAGGTATAGAAGTCATTTGAGTGTAACAGGACTTATGACCTGTCTTTTTATGGTTGGCTTAAGTGATCACTTTACACAATTGTAACATTCGCCATTTGTGTAAAGTGATCACTTAAGCCAACCATAAAAAGACAGGTCATAAGTCCTGTTACACTCAAATGACTTCTATACCTACTTTCCCATAATTAATACAGTTTCGTCTCTGTGAGATATCTATAATTTACACTAATTAAGTGATCACTCTACACAATGCAACGTTCACCAATTCCATCGCAAGAACACCCACACATTATCAAATCAAGAACCTTTCATCTGTAGATTTTTTTGTTTGTATTGCGTAGAGTGATAACAAGTACAGGTTGCAAGCCCTGAGCCATCGCGTAAGAGATTTTCATACTCTTTTCACATATACAAATTAGTTTCGTCTCTGTGAGACTTCTATACTTTATCCTTAATGAATTATTTATATTTTATGGTTGCCGGAGAGCCGATTGATTAACTAAATTTCCTTAAATAAAATTAAAATTATACGGTTCGCTTTTAAAACCACCGAACTTGATATATTTAAATTCTGAACAGAATTTACTAAATTAATTTATATTTTTTCCTAATTATGCTTAAGAATTTAAGAATAATACATTTCATACCATACCTAGAAATTGTTTTGAAAATCCTGATGCGTTTTGTTGTAACACTTGTGTGAGAAATCTTAAATTAAATTTAAATGCAACAACATATAGGAATGGTATAAAATTAAATATCCTTGGAGAAAAAAATTTTCTTCAAATACAGTTTTAAATTGGGCCACCCTATAAAGACTAACACAAGTTTTCTATATTAATAGGTTCGTCTTTGTGAGACTTCTATAATTTATCTTCATCATCATCTTCTTCATCCCTCTTGCTAGGGTTGGGGACTCAAAGTGCTTCTAAATTCCCCTGTCTTGTGCTGCTCCTGTGTGTGTTGACCAGTCAAGAATTATTCTGCTTTCATACATGTTTGATGTATAACGTCTGTCCTCTCGCTTTCCTGCAATCTGTGGCAGCGATTTCGTGAAAATGGACGGAAATGCGTAACAGGAAATAAGATGCCGGGGAAGCGCGCGCAATTTCATTTAACCAATGGGCGCGCGCGATGGAATAAAATTATCGTTTATAAACAAATCAATGTCCAGCAAGTGCCATCACAGCGAAGACACACACTTCCAGCAGCCAACGCTTCTGGTTGTGTATATATGCTACGGGGCTGGTGTCAAGCGTGATATATTTTGGCTTATATCTTCGAAACTATCCAATAAATAGAATTAAAAAAGGATCGCTCAGGTGTTTTTGGCATGTTGAGCGAACGAATGAGGAAAGAATGGTAAAAAAGATATATAACGCAAGTGTTGACGGCGCCAGAAACAGAGGGCGACAGCGGAAGACGTGGCACGACTAGATCAACCAGATACTGGAAAATGGTCCCGTTAGAAGCCTCAACAACCGTCGAGCTTGCATGCGAAGATGTATGAATGTGGATGAGGCGAGAGTTGAGTGTCAGAACAGAAGGCGTGGGGCTCTATCTATGCAAAGAAGTAAGTATTTTTATTTTCCTTTGATCTTTCCGAATTCTTTTTAAGTTGCCGAAAGGGATCAAGACATATATCTTTCTTGGCAACCTATTTTTGCCCGTTCACACCATATCCATTAATAAATTGATATGAATGGATTATTTTTATCAGTACTCCACAGGTGCACTAGATAATGAAGAAAATTTGGAAATATGTATGTATATTTATGTATATATGTGTTTCATGCTATCTCTCTAAGATAGCGGAATAATTTTAGAACTTTTTTAATATCTATATATATTGTCACGTATTGTGGCTGGGGGAGGAATTAATGAAATGCTAGAATTTTTAATTAACGATTAACTAATTATTAAATGTCAAAATCACATAACACTATTAATTTTAGCGCTATTCTTTAAATTAAACTGTTTCGTAAATAGACGCTTATTATCGCTTTAACACTTTATTCAATGCTTTTTCTAGATTATTCGCCGTCGAATTATCGCTCGGTCGGCCACGCTGGCCTCTGCAGCCCGCGGCAGACTTCGCTTCGGTTTCGCTGTCAAGCGCGCTAAAATAACAACAACTCGCGCGCGGCCCGGCCCGTATTTATATCTGGCCAGTGCTGGTATCGAACCTTCTAGGCGTTCCTAATGTTTAGGAGAGTTTTTCCGTGGCTTCCAGGCCTTTTTAGATGTTTCTCGATGCTCCCCAAAAGCCGTAGATAACGCTAAGCCGTTCTGGAGTCTTCGATAGTGTTGTGCCAACTTCAAACAACTGTCATTTGATATGAAGTGCGAGATTCTTTTTAGCCTCGTTACAATGTGTATATCCAGAAGCATAGAGGGTTACAGAAGACCTTTTTCTTTAGCGGCCTCATGCTGCGACGTAAACCTAGCACAAGGCTTTATTTTCGAAGCATGTAACCTAATTTCTTCACTACAGTAAGAGACCAAACTTCATATTGTCTGTATCAGTTTTATCTTTAAATTTTATATATATATTAGGTCCTTACATATGAAATTGGCGTTTTGCCGTACTGGCAAATTTGATCTCAAATATCTTCTCTTTGGTTAGGAATTCCCAATCCAAATTTATACAGCTATTTACTCATGTATTTGTGTTTTGAAAATTATAATTCATTTGTTTTTTCCTCAATTCTTTTTTTCTTTGCGTCACTCAGTTTACAAAATGAAAAACTTGAAATATCGCGTTATTTACGAGTACGAGTTCCACCGTGGCACCAGTGCTGCAGAAACGGCTCGAAGGATTAATGATGTGTATGGCGACGGTGCCGCAAAAGAAAACACAGTGCGTTTTTGGTTCCAACGTTTTCGTTCTGGAAATTTCGACCTGCAGAACAAGCCCCGTGGACGGCCGGAGACCAAAGTTGATAATGAAGAATTGAAGGCTATTGTGGAAGCGGATCCATCGCAAACCACATCCGAGTTAGCTGCAGGCTGCGGTGTTAGTGATAAAACTGTTTTAATCCACTTGAAGCAAATTGGTAAGGTGAAAAAGCTTGAAAGGTGGGTACCTCACGAATTGAGTGAAGCAAATCAACAAACGCGCGTTGACTGCTGCGTTGCATTACTCAACCGGCACAATAATGAAGGGATTTTAAATCGAATCATTACCTGTGATGAAAAGTGGATCCTTACGATAATCGGAAGCGCTCATCGCAATGGCTGAACCCTGCCGAACCAGCCAAACCATGCCCCAAGCGAAAATTGACTCCAAAAAAGTTACTTGTGAGCGTTTGGTGGACTAGTGCTGGTGTCGTTCACTACAGCTTTCTTAAATCTGGCCAGACGATTACGGCAGATGTCTATTGTCAGCAACTGCAAACCATGATGGAAAAGCTAGCTGCTAAACACCGAGGCTGGTTAATCGCTCTAGGCCACTGCTGCTTCATGATAACGCTAGACCACACACTGCACAACAGACGGCTACCAAATTAGAGGAGCTTCAATTGGAATGTCTAAGACATCCACCGTACTCTCCGGACCTTGCCCCAACAGATTACCATTTCTTTCGAAATTTGGATAACTTCTTGCAAAGGAAAAAATTCAACTCCGATGGGGCAGTCCAAACCGCCTTCAAAGATTTTATTGATTCCCGTCCGAATGGTTTTTTTAGTAAAGGGATCGATGAACTACCTATGAGATGGCAAAAGTGCATAGATAGCAATGGTACATACTTTGATTAAATAAATATATTATAATAAAAAAAAATCGGCTTTATGTTCCTCCCATACTAAACGCCAATTTCATATGTAAGGACCTAATATATATTTATTTATTATTAAAATAAAAATAGAAAATACAGCGGCCCTAGTAGCCGAGTGGGTGTGACAATGGCTTCTCACACCGAGGGTTCCAGGTTCGATTCCCGGTGAAGTCACGATTAATTTATGCGATTTACTCAAGCATGGGTGTTTTGTGATGTGTTTTGCTTCAGTAATTGGTCTTCTTAGCCTGTTGAGGCGTAAAAAAATATGTAAGTAGGTATTTTTAGTGTCACGAATTTCTAAAATAGTTGAAAATTTCATAAAATATAGGTTTTCCACATACTATAGAAGATTGTGGAATAAAGTAGAAATCGGTAGAAAATGCGACAGTATTCGCGAAATTTCCAGAAGTCCAGGACCTTATAAGTGCAATGGCACTATAAGAAGAAAAGTAGTTATAATTGCTCCCGACGCGAATCGCCGGGAATCTAGGGACGAGAAAAATATATTTTTTTTAAATACTTGCACAAATTTGTTCAAAAATGCTCATACAATAACAACATACACGAAAAACAAGCATTTGTTTACATAATTTTTATTTATTTATATAATATACGCGGCTTAATAGCCTTTTACTTACATTGCATATATACATAATATTAATATACAACAACATGTATAAATTATAGAAATAGAATTATACATCAGTCTTGAAATAGACAAAAAAACCTAACCCATTAAAACCGAGTTTTTATTATACTCCCTTGCTCATTGAATCAGGTTCTAACCTACGTGACATAATTCGCTAGGGTCCAGACCTACCTTCTTTTGACTTTCAATACTTTGTTACTAAATCATTGAGGCATTTTTTTTATTTGAACAATATTTGATTGACGTCAAGTAATCGCTATGACAGGTTGATTGATTTAAAACTTTTATCTGATAAAAATGAAAACGCTGATAGAATAAAGGAGGTGTGTGCTATCAAGGCCGAAAATTAAATATAGGATTATGGTGCTATTGGTGCTATTTGGGTGCTATTTAGGGTTTATAATCAATTTTATTTTAGGAATAAAATTAGTAAAACTGATCGTGTGCATATTTTCCATTTTTTACTCCCTTTATATTAACTCGTGGCGTCTGCTTGCTTGCTTGCCGGCTTGCCGTCAAAAAAAACTTTGGATCGATTTTTGATTTTTTTCCCGTGATCCAATCAAGCTGAAACTTGGCAAGTAGACTCGTGGTGACGATCAAGAAGATCTATCAAATTTTCGTTAAAAAAATTTCATAATTATAGTATAATTTCGGATTTTTAGAAATTTTATTGTTTTTTTCAAATTGGAATCCTTAGAAAAGTTTGATTAGCAACGGCGGCCCGATAACGTCGCGGAATATTTTCTAAATTTGAATTAATCCGTCGGTATACATAATAGGTACTTCATTACGAATGTCGAAAATCTAAAATGACTGACAAATGTTTTTAGAATTTAATCTTCAAAGCATGAAGCGTTTTATCAAAGCTCAAAACATCTGACATTTTAGAAATATATTAAATTACTCTTAAGTTTAGTGTTATGTTATACGTTTTAATTCGTCTTTAATTGTTGTTATATTTTACAAAGAAAGGAAGTATTATAAAAACATGATTTTTATGGGTTACTTTTTTTACTTTCTATATTTTTAACAATTCCTGCTTGTCATATATTGTTTATCAATATGTAACATATTGTAGGATATAAGTTGTAAAATGGCCATATTCACTTAATTCTCACATATTTTAATTATTTCACTTTGCTTGTTCATCATCATCATCACTGTTGGCACTATAACCCCTGGTGGGTCTTGGCCTCCTCAAGAGTCTTCCTCCACTCGTCTCGGTTTAGTGCCAGCTCTCTCCAGTTCAGAAGCTCCAATGCAGAGATGTCTTTGAGGACGTTGTCACTCCATCTTAATTTTGGCCTTCCTAAGCTGCTTCGCCCTATCGGCCTTGAGTTCAGCAGGGACATTCGTCCTTGATGCTCGGACATTCTCTCCAAATGACCCAGCCAACGAAGTCTTCCCCTTACTCTTATCTGTTACGAATTAGTATTCTAGATTGTTCTCTTTACCGTGATTATTTTTACATATTTTATTTTATATTGTTTAACTGCATGATATTTTAGAGATTGTTACTTTATTTTGTGATTATTTTACTCATTTTATTTGATTTATTTTATCATACTTTATACATTTTTAGTCCTGATTGTCACTTTTTTGTAATTTTATTACCTTTTTACCAAGTTACGTTCTTTCTTGCTTCTTCTTTGCATTCCAATTTATTCTTCTTTTTACTCCCTTAATATTAACTCGTGGCGTCTGCTTGCTCACCGTCAACAAAAACTTTGGATCGATTTTTAACCCTTTTCCCGTGATCCAATCGAGCTGAAACTCTGCAAGTAGACTCTTGGCGACGATCAAGTAGAAACGGAGTATAATAAAAACTTGGTTTTTACGGGTTAGTTTTTTTTCTTATACTTTTATTTTAGCTTCCCACTTCTTTTGTAGATGAAAGACAAAAAAAGTTTTGATAAGAAATTTAAAACTATTGTTTACATTAATTTTAATTTTTTACCCGCATGATACTTGTATATTTTTCAATATTTGTTGCTCTTGATTTTTACTGTATGTACTTTCTTTCAAAATAAATATTAGATGTCGATCTAAGGGGATAAAATGTTGAAAAAGCTACCTACTTCAGAACAGGTATTTGTATATATCTAGCGAGGTAGGTAGTGGCCCAGAGGCTTGTTACATATTATCCTTATTAATTTGTATTATCGAGCAATGTGTATGTATCGAACAATCAAATGTCTATTTTTGTCCAATAACTGGAAAAATATTTCAAGATCCTTACACTAGCTTTATCAAAAATTGCACCACGAGTAACTAAAGATTTCTTCTTCTTCTATTTAATAGATCTATGTGGTCCATTCTCCAGAATACAGTGTGGGTGGTTATGTACTGCTGTCCATTCTCTGGACATGGCAGCACCAGTCCCTCCTTCGCTGTGATAAGTGCGAAATTAGTGTGAACCAAAGAACAGTTATCTGATTAAATTCTGTCTTTCGACATTTATTGATGACTGGCCGTAGTTTTACTAGCCGGTTCCTAAGGAAAAAGTGTGTATTTATTTATTTAAAAAATTAATATCAAAAAAATAATAAGAAAAAAATTGTATAAAAATATAAAAATATTGAAAAATATAAAAATCAAAGAAGGAAAAAAGAAAAGAAAAAAGAAGAAAAAGAAAAGAAAAATGTTACGGACGTTACAGAAAGTTACAGACGGAAAGACAGACGGATAACAAAATTATTTTTGTTTGGATTTTTTAAATTTAAAAATAAAGATACGGAAATATTGGTTGTAATGATTCCTATGAAAAGAGAACGTCATTTTTATTTTTTATTTTTTTTATTCATTTAATTAAATTGTACATAATAGTGTAATTTACAAATCATATATTTGAAAAACAGAATAAGAATATTAACGCTTACCCATTTTTAATAGAGAATTTAATTCTCGTATTTAAAAGTGGGGGGCATTGTCATACATATTGTTAATGTAATCATTAGTAGCATTATATTCGAATAGTGAAAAAATATACAATGTAAGACATTAGATAAATTAAGTAAGATATAGACAAAGAAACATTAGATTAAGTAATAAAAATTAAGACATTAAAGTAAGTAAGATATAAACAAGACAAGAAAACAAAAATGTAATATTGAAGGGGTTCCTTGTCCTTTAATAACAATGAAATGCGGATCGCGGTGGGAAGGTATTCAGAAGTCGGAACTTGGTCCAACCCTTGTTTTATCCCCGAAGGGATGGGTTTTTGATAATTAAATTAAATGGAACTATTAATTTTCTGTCCGGTTTAAAAACGTTAACATTTTCCGTTAATACGAATGCATATGGGACGTTCTGGACCTAGGATTAAATTCTGAAACCACAAAATTTGGAAAAATTCGGTTTCGGATGATAAAGCGAAAGAACATGACAAATTGCAGATACAAAAACATCCAATCAGCAATTACTCCTTCAAAATGGATATTGCTCTAGACTAACCAAATAATCAGGATTTTTCTTTAATGAAACAGGTTTTTTCAACATTATTTCATATTAACAGCACGTGGTTAACAGGAAAAATGGCTGATTATTTAAAATTAATTTCAACTGTTTCATTTACCCTCCCTCGTACCCCTTGTACATTAAATACAAAAAAAAATGAAGCTCATTCAATTGTATTTATCTGCCAAAAAATTGGAAAATGTTTTGGCAGATAAATACAACATGAAAATAAACAAAGACAAAACCAAGTGCATGGTTGTTGGAAGAGAAGAAGTGTCGACAAATGTTGTTTTGAGTGGCGTCGCTATAAAACAAGTGAAAGAATTCACATATTTGGGTAGCAAAATTTCCCAAGACGGCCGCTCAGAGGCAGACATCATAAGCAGAATACAACAGGCAATAGACGTCTTCAACAAAAAGTCCAAAATTCTTGAATCTCCCAACATAGATTTAAAGGTTAGGAAAAACTTGATTAAAACTCTTGTCTGGAGTGTGCTGATGTATGGCAGCGAAACACGGACCATCGGCCAGAGCATGTCCGGGAGGCTAGCGGCCTTTGAGATGTGGTGCTACAGGCGCACGGCGAGGATCCATTGGTCAGAATATATCCGAAACGACGAGTTGTTGAGCAGGGTGGGCGAAAAGAGGCGGCTCCTTAACAGAACCGCCCAATAGCGAGCAATTTGGATAGGCCATAGTATAAGGCATCCGGGCCTGCTTTTTCGTCGTCGAGGGAAATGTTGAAGGCAATAATCATAGAGGCCGCCCGAGATTAAGCTAGATGTAGACCAGATTATCGGAGATGTGCGCTGTAGCACCTACCAAGAAATGAAGAGGCTGGCAGGTGACAGAGAGGAGTGGAGAAAGCGAGTGCCTGTTGCAGACCAATCCTAGGATTGCAATCCAAAAAAAAAATGGAATATTCTTATATTATATCTCCTATCGGAGTTGGCACCATAAGAAGAAAGATCAATACAAATGTATTTTGAGGACTGGTGTCAGAAAAAATACTCTTATATGCGTAGGATGTTAACAGATGCGTTGTGCATATGTCTATTCCCATATTACGTCGTACAAGATTCGGGATTAATATGCCCAGCAATATGCGTGGACCTGGCATACGGACGCACGTACAGACATGTATACCGGTCTGTGTACACAGATGTCCACTGAAGTAAACAGTCAATAAAACTGTGTCTAGTTTGTCTATCGCGGCTTGCAGTTCTAGCTTCAGTTCAGCGCAGACAAATCATTTGACTTTTTATTGCAGCGTCCAGAAAGCAATGTCCGGAAGAAGAAATCTTTTTGAAATTGTCGATGGTTAGTCTGTATTTATTAATTTATTTATTTATTTATTTATTTATTAAGGAATCTTAACAGTTTTTTAAACATATAATGTAAAAGCACAGTGTTCATTTCATAGACCGATTAAAAAGATTCACAGGTGTTAAGAACAAAGTGAGATAAAATATTTTTAAGTCATTTATTTTGAACTAATTAATAATAGTAAGCAACAAATAATGTTAAGACTGAATAATGATAAGAGATTGAATGTGAAAAAAGAAAAAGTTTATCAAGAAATGAGTTAAATAAAGGGTGAAAAAGGATGAGGAGGTGGGAGTCAGGATAGAGGTGGAGGAAGAGAAGATTAGATATAGTGAGTGAATGGTCAAAGTCGATTTAGCAGATGTAATCTAAAGCATTCTTTTAAATTTGGTAAGATCAATGTTGAAGAGGTCAATATCGATACAATTATTAATGAAAGCTTTGCACGCGCGATATAAAAATGTATTTTGTGTATGGGATGCTCTATTTCTCGGAACGTGGAAGAGCACGTTTTGTCGGGTACGTCTGCAGGGAACATGAAAAGAGATTAAGTCCAGTTGATTGGGACAGTCGAGATATCCTCTCAGTAGTTTAAGTAATATCATAATATCAAATATAAGATCAGCACGTGCTCTTCGCTGTTCCAGAGTTTTTAAGTTGTGGAAATATGTATATATATATATAAGTAAATATATTAATAATACACTATGTTCCTGCTAGGTCTTATTGCTACTAGCTACAAGACACGCTATATTTACAAATACTATTATAATTATGTAAAAGTCCACTATGGCATAGAGACAATAAATAATAAAAAAAAATACATATATACCAGTAAAAAAAAATTCGTGCGTGTACTCATGACAAAATTTTATATTAATGACGCTCAAAATACGCCCAGGGTGGCCAGTCGTGAAATTGCGAAGCGAATTAATTGAGCGAAGCACCTAGTTGTCGAAATAAATAAATGCGACAAATACTACGTGCGAGAATTGGATGGAATGTTTTTGTGAATGTTAAATACGTGTTACCCAACGATAAAAAAGTGTTAATTTATGATTGATATGTTGCTAAATAGTGTAATTTAAAGAATAGCGCAAAGTTTGATTCTTTTTAAGTGATTTTATACATTGAATAATTAATTAATTATTGATTAATAAATCGATAATTTATTTCCAGTGTTTTCATTAATTTCTCCCTAGCCACGACACGTGACAGCAAATTAAATACTTAAAAATAAATTGCAATAAATAATTTATGTCTAAATTAAAAGATAACAATAATTATGGCCTCACAATTTACATATAAATAAATTTGCGCTCAAAAAGGTGGGCGCTTACGATATTGATATAGATGACAGAATTTTGTTGTGGATGGAGGAAAAGTGCCCACGCAATTTATTTGGAGAGTGGGGCAAAAAATTTTTGGCCGAAAATTTATTTTTTACATTTTAGTACATTTAAATATAAAAGTGATTTTTTAAAAAATATTTTATTAATGTTATATGATTGTCTACTTTGTAGTCTTGTTTAATGAGCTCTAACTAATTTCCCCAAAAAACCTTTGAGTAATCAATTAAAATAAATTAATTGATTAATCAGTAAATCTTCGTTGAATTGATTCATTTATATAAACGTATTGTCATCGACAATACGTCTATGTGCAAAATTTCAGCTCGATTGGACATTGACAAGCGGGTGAAATGTCGATTATAAGAATCCTTGCAGACAGACAAACAGGTGAAGCTAATATAAGCGTGATAAAATATTGTTAAAAAATATAAAATATTTATTTTCAGGCGTATTCTGGTATACCTATATGTTTATTTTTTTTTTTATTTACTCGAATGAAGCTTACAATGCTTGAAAATGATTTACAAAGAAAATATTAAAGCGTATGAATATATCTGCTCCATACATCTGTTAATCGCTTACAATTATATCTATAAAATTTTGATGTGTGTGGGTGTGAGTGTGTGTGTGTGCATTTTCTCCACTTGGTGGGTAAACAAAAGAAAAAAAAATCTTATGCTTCTTACTGTTTTATATTATTTTTTAATTAAGTCTCACATAAATGAAGCTATTTATTTGTTAAACATGTACGGAAGTCTTTATAGGGTGGCCCAGGGCATATGACCCGAATGAGCTGGTACAAGTGATCACCTAAGCCAGCTCATTCGGGTCATAAGCCAAGTATTGGAGAAAATGTTTTTTCAAAATAAGCATATGCATTCATTCAATTATTAAAAACATCCCAATTTCTATTTTTATATTATTTTATCAACTTACAATACTTTTTTACATGTATGACAATATTAAGTTACATTTTTTTTGCCCCATTACCTGCTCAGTATATTTATAATAAATGAATGAATTTTGTATTTAATAATATTTATGATATTTGAAAAAAGTCGGTAAAACTTTAAAAATATTTGATATTAGAATTATGGAGAACTTAAGATGTTTAAATTGCAATAACTATTCTGATTGCGCTTATCACCCTTATGAAACAAACCATTCTTTTGATATTATTAAGGTCTTAAAATTGTTTTCGTACAAATAACAGGATTAAAATACGTAACATAAACTAGAAATATTAGAAACAACGGAATGTGTTATAAGCAAAACTAAATATTTGCCTTTTAATAAAAAAAAATATTTTTGTTAAATTCTCATCAAAAATGACGGGACGGGACGGAGTAATAGTTTGATAGTTTACATAGCGATTTTCGTGAGAATTCACCTCAAGGGCGCTTTACAGAGTAAAATTATTCTACTGACTAAAAAATTATTTACTATTACTTATATATATATTTAGCCACATGCGATATAATGTAATTCACGGTTGAAACTATAGTGAAGAAGGCCAGGAAGAATTATATATAATCGCGGAGTGCATACTTGGAGTAATCCTATTTTTTATTTTTTTTAACTGTGGTAAACTGTCTGTTTTTCTGGGTTTTTAATCCATAACTTTGGTCCAGCCACCACGAAAGCATGGTCGCTGAAGTTAGTTTTGCAGACACCATTTTTTTTTCAACTGACCTATTTTTCTTTAAACCTTCGTTTCAACTAACCTATTTAAATTTTCCACGCTGAGCGAAGTGTTAGTTGTCTATTATTTGCAGAAAATGGAATGCAGAAATCGGTAATATATTGAGGAGCCATGTGGTGAATAGCCTTAAATATTGTGAGGCATAACTTAAATTCAATCCCCTCTTTACATTCAAGCGCTTTGTTTTCTTAACATTATTTTGATTATCACACGGTGCACCATCGACGACAGGTTTGTTTTATATGCCTCTCCCCAGCTTTTCGGAGAATTGCTCGAACTATAGCGTGGTAAACTGAAGTAAATTTTTCCAATGATAGTATATTTTTGAATGTACATGTTTTGGCTAAATCCAAGATTGTGGTCATTATAACCGACCCTTCTGAAAGTTTCTTCGGCATGGTTGAGTGTCCCGATTTCAAAATAAAACAGTATTGGCGCCTAGATAAGTATTAAAGAAAATATTACACTTTAATGTTTCGAAAATTGAATCATATATTTTAACATTTGATAAGAAACATCTGTTGATGAAATGTAAATGTAAAGACATGATTTAGATGGCGACAAATTTATTTATAGATAATACCAAATGTTTACGTTAATCAAAGAAAGTAGAAATACGATAAATACCTACTGAATGAACGTAAAGTTTAGGTTTGATTAGGTTAGGTTATTAGGTTTGGTTTGTTTAGTTTAGGTTACGTTTGTTATAATTTATTGTATAATGTATTTTATTGTTTATGGTTTGCGTTTAGCCTTTAGTGTGTCTTTTGTCTGCGGTCCTTAAAATGACCCATACGGCGCTACTTACGGTGCAATTTTATAATATTATATTTTTTATATTTTTAATTATAAGAGTATCGTCATATAGTGAGGCAAATACTAGAAACTCGTCCCCCTCCCTGACCATGTGCATTATATACATTACGAACCCTTTTATGTCATGTTAAAGTTAAATTGGGAACAATCGGTTAAATCAAACTGTTATGTTGTTTTATCTGTCGTTGTCGAATTAAATTATCTGTGGTTATATCCTTTAATTGTGAGAGATATGCAACTATTTTTTTTTTTGTATTTTGTCCCACCAAGCAATTGTGTCTCCCTGTTGGATGACCGAATAAAATAGAATAAATAACAACACGTTTACGGACACGTCTCAATGGATATACAAGAAGCACGGCAGAATAATCCAGAAGAAATTCCATCACCACCGATACTTCCTTTGAAGGAACACGCCTTACGTGGTGCAGTATGCATCAGACTGCGGCGACTGTGAAGAGTGCAGTTTTTAGGTCGGGTAACAGCCACATGTATTCGCTGGTGACACATTTGGCTTTGGGTCTTGGGATGCAGCCAAGGATCACACCTATACAAGCGAGCGGATAGAACAGGTCCAAGAAGACGATCCGGTAGATCTTCAGTCACCTTTCGTAGCTTGGGATCCCAGCATCGCGATTCAATAAAAAAATGTTTAATTCACGGTTGGTGAATTATGATTCATGTAAATAGTCTTCTTCTTGTACTGCCATCTCCTATAGGAGTCGGCGGTCATATTGGCGATCATGACTATGAACAATTCAGCCGAGTTACGTTGGTACCAGTCTCTCAAGTTACGCAGCCATGGGATGTGACGTTCCCTACTCTTTCTGTTCCATTTATCTTGAATGAGAGGAAACGAAAGTTGATTGAATGTAGTGGAGATGAGATCCTTCAGACGTATATGTGGCAAATCCATGTATGATAGAGTAAAGAATGGAGTAGAGGTGTGCATGAATGTGAAGCTGATCGTAGCATAATTCATAGAATTAAAACAGGGTCGCTCAGGTGGTTTGGGCATGTTGAGCAAATGAATGAGGAAAGAATGGTAAGAAAGATATATAATGCAAGCGTTGACGGTGCGGCGCCAGAAAGAGGGGGCGGCCGCGGAAGACGTGGCATGACCAGATTAACCAGATACTGGAGGATGGTTTCGTTAGAAGCCTTAACAACCGTTGTATGTGAAGATGTATGAATGTGGATGAGGCGAGAGTTGTATGTCAGGATAGAAGAGTATGGCGCTCTATTCTCTCTGCCTACCCCCACGGGGAAACAGCGTGATGATAAGTTAGTTAGTTATAAAATATAAGTACCTACCTACCTACCTACCTACCAAGATTTAATATATTTAACTATCGAGATTATAAAAATAATAGTTATTTGTAATAATTAATTTAGGATTAATGATAACTAAAATTGCCAATATCCCTGGATGATCTTGATGGTCTGCAGTACTTCTCGGCCATTTTCCGTATGCCGGACGACTTCCATGTTCAGCTCCATCCATCCAGGAAACATTCAGTACATTCAGAGCCACATTCCAAAGGGCTCGACTTTGCGGATTAATTTTTGTTTCGGTTTCTGATGTATATACCTAATAACGAAACTTATGTACATATGGATTTAACGATTCCAGGTAAATCCTGCCCTGCCCTTTCGTCACTACTGGGGTAACTGCAACATCCTCTGCTGGATACCCACACAATATCATCTGCAAAATACGTTCATCATATTCGAATATCAGTTTACCAATTAGAGAAGACCATAAACTTGAACTCAAGATCAGTAAATCTCATATTGATGATTTAATTAATAAAAAAAAAACTAACCCATAAAAACCAAAGTTTTTATTATACTCCCTTTCTTTTTTGTATTGATTCCAATTTGATATTCTATCAACATATAGCCGACTGATCGGACCCATGGCTCGAGTCAGACTCGGTGAAACAGGGTTCGCACCTTCTCTACGCGTCGGGCTCCTTTCTCATTTGTAGGTAAATTTCGAAAAATCCAAAATTATGGTATAATAATTTTAAAAAATTAAGCGAAAATTTGTTAGATCATTTGTATCGTCGCCGCGAGCCTGCCTGCAATGTTTCAGCTCGATTGGATCACGGGAAAAGGGTTAAAAATCGATCCAAAGTTTTTTCGACAAACAGGCAGACGCTACGAGTTAAAAGAAGGGGAGTAATAAACTTATTTTTTACCACTTTTGTATTGAATAATATTAACATATTTCAGAACCTTCTTCAGGATACAATTGTACTTATACTAACAAAATTAAATTCAAAAATCAAAGTTTAGACAATCAAACTATTAAAAAAAATATATAAATGGAAAATGAAGGGACCTGCTTATTTATAATGTTCAATTTACTATTAACACTTTTTATTATTCCCAAAATTTGTAATTTATCAAACTGTGATTCTGTGACCCTTATTAATATGAAAATAATTAACAAGGGTTTACAAATTATACAGAATTTGAATTGGTGAAAATTAAGTTTATTTTTATTAATTATAATAAGAATGTCACCACAAAATTATTTTCCTGTTTTTGAAGAAGAACTCATAGTGACGTCTTATTAATCTCCAAACAAAGAAGAAAAGTGAATATTATTAAATAAATAAATATTTTAAGAAAAACTAAAATTCACGTATTTTTGATCAAACCTTGTTATAACAATTGCATAATTATTTCTTCTCATTACTTTCAACGTCTTTCTCTTTTACTCTTTGAAATATTATGTAGTGTGATCCAATCAAGTTGTAATTCCATGTGTCTGAACTATTTAGGCATCTCAATTCTCATTCTATTAATATATATAATGGCACAACATAATTATGCATACTTGGGAATTAAATGGTACAATACATTGTTGTCGCAAAACAAATTTCAAGAAAGGAGCATTCCAAAATACGAACAGTTTAAGAAAGAAGTCAAATCCTTGATTTTGAACAACGATGTGTTGTAACATTGCACACATGTCTCAAATGGTTTCTGTATAAAAAAATTACTACTTCTAAATGATCTCTGCCTTTGTACTTTAATTTGGCTTGTAAATACTCCTCCCATAAGCTCGAGTTTTGGCTCATATTATGGGGAGTATAATGTCTTTATAATGTTATAACATAGAATCAGCTTATTATTAAAAACATTATTATGTATCTACTGTATACATACCTTTACATAGCTGGAACCTTTACATAGTAAAATCTTTACATAGCTGGAACAAAACTAGAGAAGGTACAAAGTATTGTATACTTGGGCAGCAACTTAAATTAAAGATGGGATCCTTCGGTTGAAATCAAATGTCGCATAGAGCAAGCTCGTGCAACCTTTATCCGCGTGAAAAAGATGTTCTGCAGTCATGATCTCAACCTTGGATTACGAATACGAATGGTCAGATGCTCCGTGTTTTCAGTATTATTATATGGAATGGAAGCATGGACGCTAACCGAAGAACTGCTAAGGCGACTTGAGGCATTCGAGATTTGGATCTACAGAAGAATTCTCAAAATAAGCTCGATGGACAGGGTTACGAATGAAGATGTTATGGCTCGGATGAATAAAGAAAAATAAATTATTAAAACAATAAAAAACTTAAATATCTAGGACATGTGATGAGACATCCAGAGAAATACGAGATTTGCATCTCATAATGGAGGGAAAGATTGCCGGAAGTCGGGGCCCTGGAAGAAAGAGGACATCATGGCTGAAAAACTTGAGACACTGGTTTGGCCAGTTGGCTCTACAACTCCCAGTGAAGCTTGGCCTTCTCAAGAGTCTTCCTCCACTGATATGTACATATCTCTCTTTTGCCGGCTCTCTCCAGATCTAGATCTCCAAGGCAACATATGTCTTTGGATACGTTATCACTCCATCTTAGTATTCGCCATTCTAAGCTCCTTCATCCTATTGGCCTTGTATTCAGCGGAGACTTCGGCATCTGTTGTTCGATTATTCTCTCCGCATAACCCAATCACCAGATTTTTTATAAAGTTTGTGACGCCAAACTTCTTAATCAGGGTATAAAACTCATTGTTGGAGCACCTGTGCCAAAGTTTATACCTATAATATAGTTATGCAAGTGGTATACACTTACCTTTAACAACAAAACCCATGACACAAGAGACCAAAGTTTCATCTATGTACACCCACACATGCTTAAGTCTTAATAATTGTCGGCCATTATAGATTCACTGCTGGATCAAGGCCTTCCCATGAATCTGTCATTCTCTTTGATCTACTGCCAACCTTCACAGAGTGAAACTACCATTGCTTCGGTAATTTCATCTACCAACTGAGTTAAAGAGTCCTTTAGATCTATTCTTGCTTTATCATCATCATCCCCTATTCTTAGAGGGTCGAAAGACTAAAGATACGCTTAGGTAAAGACCAAATGTGTATATATATACAAAATGTTTGCTGTTTGTTTCAGTTTTATCAGAAGGTGACTCCGAAAGTCTTCTCTCCGTCATTCCCAAGAAGATACATCGCTTTGACATTCACAAGACGTCTTCAAGCCACCATAATTAAGACCTCTCTTTGTATTTAGCGTGTGGAGACCAATCAATATAATTTTCTATTCGACCATTTATATATTTTGCAGTATGGCCTGTGAAAAATACATATTTTACCCGGTCCAGCTAAAGCATGAGCTCTACATTGATTCAATCTTAATGAGCCATCTCAAAATGTGAGGCGTTTTTTTAAATATGTAGTTTAATTGACTCACTTCGCGATCTCAACGATCTTTTCAGCGAAGAAACGATTAGTGAAAGGACATACAAGTAAGGAAAGGGTCATTCTTCGATTTGGAGACCAGACTCTTCTCGACGCTGTGGAAGAGGACGAAACTTGCAGCACTAGGATACTGGACCCTGGACACTCTTCGCCCGTGGAATGGACCGTCTTCCAAGCAAATGGGAAGCTGAAATTGACGTTGATGGTGACTGCACCCCAATGATAATTGTAAATATTGATGATAATATTCTGTGTATAGTTTTCTGGGATATTCTGCCGTGTGTGTGTGACCTCTCTGGCCAACGTTTCGGATCCCATTGCAGGGTCCATCATCAGGGCTGATGTGATGAGTGAGTGTTGAAGTGTAGGTTAAGTATTACCTTGCAATACCGTACCGAAGTCAGGGTGTCTCCAAGTTTGTGTTATGTTAAATACTGGATTGCAGTACCGTGTCGAAAGCAAGGTGTGTGTCTTCTTGTAGTGTTTTATATATCTACTAACGGATGTCGGACTGATGATAATAATTCAATTTTTGATGATAATAATTCAAAGAGCTTTAAACGCCAAATGATCAAATGTGTCAGGTCGAAGATATTTTTCAGCATATCTTCTTCGGGAAGCATGCAAGTTGGTCTGCCAAGATCCTGCAAAACTATGCCAATGAAAACTGTGCTTCGGCCTGATTGCCTCGTTGAGGAGGTGGAGAGATCAGCTCGGTTCCGCAGACAAATATTGGGACACCGGCAGAATAAGAGTCGCCTGTTTGGAGAGACTCGGAGTGCGTGGATCGCTGGCAACCTCAACTGCGGCAGATTTAAATAACCTTAATTTTCTAGGATAGTACCCCCTCCAGAAAAACATTCAGTTAACGCTGGTAAAAGTGCCAAACCCGGTAAGCATCATACCAACTGTCTTTATCTACATTCTAGCCGAACAGTTGTATTGACTTAAGGGGAATACCTAACCTAACCTAACCTAACCTAACGCGAAAAAAGATCATTGTTTGAATTTTTTTAAGAAAACCTATTTAAATTATGGTATTGGTATTATTTCTACATGAATATAAATACTTTCAAGAATATGGTTAATTTTTTTTGTAAAAAAATATTCAACATTTCCGGAAAATTCTTGGGTTCTGTCGACTGCTGAAAAACTGAAAAAAGGTCCTCCGTGTTGATCACTCCCATTTCATCTGTAATCATCAGAATAAAAAAACCAAAAATGTTATCAAAATTGACACTATAAATTAGTCTTTGACGTAGGAGTTTTTAAAAAAAAAATTTTTTTGGCAGGCGTTTGAATTTAAAAGAGCGTTTTTAGGGAAAGTTTCGGGATTATTATGCCGATAAAAAAAACTAAGACACTTAAAAAATCCTTTGACAAAGACAAGATAATTATGTATAGAATAACCACTAGAAATTTTAAATTTATCGGTCCAGTAGTTGCCGAGATATTTTGGTCACCGATTTTCGAAACATGGTTTCGAGTTAAACGCGTTTGAAAATTGAGCAATGAATAAATCGCGAAATCTTTCAACTTACATAAAATCATCGATTTCAGGTCCATAATATAAGTCCTCCACCTTGCTTACAAGTCCCATATCATCGAGCACTCTTCATAAACATAATAGAAACAGGTCTTACGTTCCTATTATGAAGGAGCCTTACTGGCAGCTAGCTGTGTGTAACGCGGCGCCGTGCAGCGCGGCGCGTAATCAACAAAGAGATGCCACTATTACCAGCTATAACTTTGTTATTTATTCTAAATTTTTCTTGAAATTTTCACCAGACATTCTTAAAACCTCAAGCTTTAAGAAAATGCAAAAGTTTAAAAATCGATTTTTTCGAAATGTCTAGGTAGGTATTCCCCCTTAAGGGATTACTGAAATTTGGGTAGAAACTGGGTGATAATAATAATAATAACAAAGTGCCTGTGTTACAATATTCTCCGGTTCATGTTTGACTGAGACTGCGAATGGACACCCACCTCACTCCCAGGACCGTTTTATGTGCGAAAGCTCCCATATCGGTCCAACTCATACGTCGCCAAGTTGACATTTTTTAAACACAAAGGCTTCTTTCCGTAAGGCGCGTCGTGTAAAAGGCGACGCGTTCAGTTATATATATTCACAGTTAATATAGTTTACAATACTGTTCAGATTAAGAAAATGCTGATGAGGTTGGAGTGGGATGGGGGACAGTGATGAGACAGAAGGTGATAGGACAACACTCCCGATAAGGGAAGGGCAAAACAGAGATAATGTATAGAAATATAGATTTCAGCTCTACAGGTCCACAGTCTTCAGAGACTCACCCATGAACCAGCTCCCAGCGCAACACTCATATCCTAGCAAACTCAGGGAAGAATCCAAGATATCTTCCATCCTTGATGAGATCATAGTTCCGACGGAAACGATACCAGTTTGTCTGAGACAGAAAAAGGTTCTGTACCTATTACGAAACGAAATGTCTATAATGTAGATTCGATTAGTTTATTTTCTAGTGGGTGGTAAATCTCCCTACATTTTATGCTCACTGCAAAGTATATCATAGTATATTACGCATCACTTATTTCCAGTCCTGATTTTCTAAACAAGATATGATATTGAAGACATTGTCGCTCTATTTTAGTTTTAGCCTTACCGAGCTCTCGTTTGTTCAGCAATAACTTCAGTAATTAACTACCTCTCTACGTGGCCAAAGCCTTCACATATTATTATTATTATTATTATTATTGATAATGGGCAGGCAGCTTAAGCTGATATCACTGTCTCTCATTTGAATATCCAGCCTATTCTTAAATTGGTTGACACTGGTTGAAGACACAACGCCCTCAGGCAAATTGTTCCACATATTGACCACTCTACTGCTTAATGTATTCTTTCTTGGGTTACACGAGAACCGAGACTTGTTCAACTTCAGGTGATGTCCTCAAAGGCCCACATTAGTGATTAATGCAAACACATCTGTCATATTAGGAATATTGTAGTAGCCCAATAGAATCTTGAATGTCTCGATGAGGTCACTTCTTGCTCGTGGTTCCTGAAGGCTGGGCAGTTTCAAGACCGCCAGGTTTTTAAGACACAAGGGCATATCAATACTTTTTTTTTTAATGCGAAGGAGTTACAAGTTCCACAGACAAATCCTTCCCGTTCAACAAAGCTGGTAGTAGCTAGAGCAGAATACCTGAACTCCTATTGAGGTACCTTATAAGACTTATACATAGCAAGCAAGGCCAAAAATAATTGTAACTCTCATCTAAAAAGAAATATAAGAAAATGTATTTTTCCTTCATAATACGAGATCTAATTTTGCACCATCTAAAAAATGGGAAACGTCTCCCGGCGCGGGTACGAGGCGCTGCGGTTTCTGCGCCGACGAATGTCCGAGACACATTCATAGGATAACAGTCCCAATTCTAGCGATGCAAATAGTATCACCCAAAGTGCAACCGAAGTGGTGCATCTCCACCGCACACACGTCCAGAGAGACGCCCGACATTGAACCGAGATTCGGGCGTGACGCGGAGCTCACAACTGGGCCAACTTTAAATAGAAATGCACGTACGAGGTCGTTGAAGATGTTTGGAGATTGGAAGAAAGTAGTCTTAGAAATAGTTGGGATAGATGTATTGTGTGATGAGACTGTGTGTGATGATAAATATATAGATAGAAGAATTGGAGGTGCGGCCAGCGTTTCACGTTCTATATATAATTATTATAATAATTATAATAAATGCCTTTATTCAGACATCAACATGTTTATGGTCAGTTAGACTGTCACACCATGGCAGTTCCGTCTGTATGCCTTTTGGCAAAGGCCTCCTCCCTATCTTTTGCTATTCTGGTCCATGCGCCACCTGCTGTAGCCTTAATCTCATCCATCCATCTTCTAGAAGGCCTGCCTCGTTTCCTTTTCTTGTGTCTTGTGAACCAATACATTATTGTTTTTGATCATTTCTCTCTTCCCCTGATTGTATGTCCAGTCCATTTCCATTTTCTGATAGTTTTTCCTCAACATACTTCTCTACATAGCATTCTAGCTTTCATTCGTGAGCTTTAGTGGTCGCCCAGGTTTGACAGCTGTAAGTTAGGACAGGCAGCATGCAGGTATCGAAGAGTTTCCTTTTGATGTCTATGCTCGTATCTCGTTCTCTAAATAGTGCAGTAAAAAGAAAATACGAGCTAAGTGTCAAGACAAAATTGAGAGTTTTCACACCCAAATAAATGACCATCAAATTTAGATCCTAGCTAAGAGAGGGAGAGCAAGAATGCAGGTTGCGAGACGAGAAGGAGGATAGCGGGAGTCATACTGTTGGATAGGATAGGATAGGACACACACTCGGCATGGAGCCTCTACTCTACGTAAGTAGAAATCACAAATGAGGTGGCTTGGATGTGTGCTAAGAATGCCAGAGGAATGAGTACCGAGAAGTATCCTCTTGGCAAACCCGGAAGAAAGGTGACTTTCGCGTCGCCCTAGATTAAGCTGGGAGAAGCAATTAAAAAAACTAGTCTTGACCAGTTAACACGTAAGCAGCCAAGACAGGGGAGTAAGTAAGCAGGATGTGATACATAGTATATAACAAAAGGAAATACATTTTTATTTAAGGCTGCAAGAACAGCAAAACCACCAAAGGAAATACATCGACACGTTTGAGCAGATTGGAGAACAGGAGAACATCCTACATCCATGAACCATGAAGTACTGCTGAGGGAATCAACTACCGCAGCCTCGAGTCGCGCAGACAGGAGGGCCTAGTCATGTCGGGGGTTAAAATTTTAAGAAATAAAATTGATGCCCCGAACCTGCTAGAGAATTATGCCCCGTTTGCACTAAACAATTATTTGCGAAATCGAGATCACGCGTTATTTCTTGTCCCAAAATGCAGAAGGGATGTAATGAATAAGCACACCATAACGCGTAGTGTGCACCTCCTAAATGAACTGAGCGATCATGTCAATGTATTTAATGATAGCATTGAAAGCATCAAGCAGCGGATCGCCTCCATTTAGGTACTCACTCCAAGATATACTTGCATTGTAAATGGAGCAATCTGTAATGCAAGCAAAAAAAATATCATAGGTACTAATTCTAGATCTAAAATTTAAGAGATTAAATAGTATTATAATAATTTGTTGGAGCCCTACCATAGGTTTCGTGGTAATATATATATATATATATATATAACCTTAAATAAAAATCAATAAGGATTTTAGCACGAATAAGGATTTTAATTCACTTTTGTTCTGGCTCTTGCCCCGAACGGTCGGGTTTACTCGTCCAGTTTTGGGCAGGAATCAAAATAAGAGGCCCTTGAGAATGAGCAGTATTACCCGACGAAACGTCGGGAGTTTAAAAGTCCTCTTCAGGACTTATATATATATATACTATTTTCTCTTCAAATCAATATTACTAGTATTTTTAATAATTGCATGTTAGATTGCTCTATTTACTATGCAAGTGATGACGTGAAGGGAGTACCGATATTCGAGTTTGATGCTTTCAATGCTATCATTAAATATATCGTCATGATCGTTTAATTCGATTATGAGTTGCACACTACCCGTTATGGTGTGCTCATTCATTACATTCGTTCAGCATTTTGGGACATGAAATAACGCGTGACCTCGATTTCGCAAATAATTATTTGGTACTAACAGGACATTCGTTCGGAGAGTCAATTTAATTAGTTGATCAATCATCCAGAAAGCTACGTTTAAAAAAACTATTTAAACTTATCCGGACCAACCAACTCATTAAGATCAGAATATTTTGATATGTTAAAAAATTTCAATAACAAAATACTGTATTTTATCCCCAGAGGAACATAATTAATCAAGATATGTATCATACGTGTCTCATAGAGAAAAGATATTTTTTAATATGGGAAAGTAGGTATGGAAGACTTTTTGGGTGTTGATAGAGCAAACGGCTTACAACGACGACATCTGTCCTGGTTTGTGGGAATGACAAATTTTCGGCCACAAAGTGGCGGTACTACGCACACATGGAACAAGAAGTGCAAGTTAAACATATAAACAACATATATAATTTGATAGATGTGGTAGTCTATCATTGGTGGAATTGTGAACGTTACATTGTGTAAAGTGATCACTTAAGCCAGCCGTACGGTGGTAGGTCGTAACTCCTATGAACACCCAAAAAATGACGTTGAATACGACTTCAACGAAACGTCGAGAATTTTCATATTATATATCCGTAACCATTTACAGTTAAATAAGTATAATTCACTTCCTCGATGAACGATTTATAACTTTGTGGTGACATATTTAATAAATAAATAAAACACGACTTGGTATACACCACTAAATATTTCTTTTCTTTATTCAATACGAATAAACACCTCTACAAGTTTCGGGAATGGAGTCCCCTTCCTCAGGAGGAAACAACGTATACTAAATTAAATGATCATTATATAGTTAACTAGGGGGGTGGAGAGTAGACGGAGTAAATAGAAGGGGCGAGGGGGGGGGGGGGTTGTTAGGGAATAATTAAAGGATTGTCAAGGTTGTTTTTTTTTATTTATTTATAATTGGAAAAATGTTAGGAATGGGGTTGTTTGGGAATTGAAATTGACAGTTTTTAAGGTTTTATTATTTATTTATTTATTTAACATAACATTATATTAAATTAAATTACATTACAAATATAATTATACAATAATAATTTATCAAACAATCATATAATAAAATATGTAACTACCCAACTAGGCTGGCCTGTTTTAGGGCAAGTTATATATTTCATTTTAAAACACAATATTCGACTATAGGTACTCATAAGTATATATAATTAATTAATGATTTAAAGTTCAAGTAAATTAGTACATAATATAAAATTTTTAATTAGATTAATACAATACAAATATTTTAATTAAATTAATACAATAAAAAGTTAAATTAGATAAATACATTAAATAAATTAATACATTAGTCTAACAGTAGTTTTCCAAATAAGATAAAAAATTTATACATATTTAAAACGAAGAAGAAGAGAAAAAAAATGATAATACTCATTTTACTAAAGAGTATTATTTTATAATTTCCATTAATTTCTTTTCAGTGTTTTCTCTACCCATATTGAAAAGAATATTAAATAGGTTTACTCTAATCTTCTTGGTATTACTGCTGGTTTTAATATTTTTACTAATTATGTTATATATTCTAGGAGCTTGGAAACTGAATAGTCTTTGGTCAAAAGTTGTTTTCATTTTAGGGACCGTTTTATTATATTTTGCTCTAGTTAGATGCGGTCCTTCAGGCATAATTTGCAGATTGTTTATATTTTTATGGAATGTTGTTAGAATTTTCTGTATGTATAATTGTCTAACATCCAGAACCTTAAATTGTCTAAATAGATGTTCAGAAGGATGCATAAAGTCACGATGGTGAATTACTCTAAGTATGGTCTTCTGAACTATATTTACCTGATGCAAGTGTATAATCGATGCACTCCCCCAACTTTCAATATCATAACTTAAGATTAATATTTTTTCTTATTTCTAAAATTTTGAAAGTATCTGATTGCCTTTTATTTTTGTTATTTTGTGAAAATTTAAGACTTTGATTGATGTCGAAAGTATGGTCATGTTCCAGCAAATGGTTTGCAAATTCCGAGTATCCACTGCTATTTAAACATCTTAAATGTTCTTTTATTCTTTTTTTTATACTTCTCTTTGTTTTGCCAATGTAAAAAGCAGTATGTACAATCTTTACATTCTAATGTATAAATTCCTGTTTTTTTAATAGAGCTATCTTTATCCTTATAGTTTAAATATAATTTTTTAATTTATTATTAGTATAGATAGTGGGTAGAAAACTGTTAGATATGTTTTTTGAAATTGCGTGAAATATAAGATTATTACAGAATAATAGTTTTCTCCATTTTTTATTGCTATTAGGTATTTTGTTGAGGGTATAAATAAGCCATGTCATATTTTTGATTATTGTGGCATAAACCTGTGTTGTCAGGTGACAAATTCATATCAAATATGAAATTTAAAGTTGTTCCTTATGTTAGATATCTTTGTTATCAAAAATGATAGTGGTGATCTATTAACTATGCTGTGAATGAATTTTAAACTTCATTGACAGGTTATGTAAACACATTAAAGTGATAACAACTGAATGATTGATGAAATTTTTACAAAAATAGGTCTCTAATTCTCTCTCCCTCTCTAATACAATCTCAATGGATTAATTATTCATTCATATTTTAAACAAATAAAATGTAATTAGCATCAAGTGTAATTGATTGTATTCTAAATAAAGTGTATTGTCAACCGATTCGGGAGATCAAAGGGAGAAGGGTTTATACGATCGATAATAGGAATATTGATAGTAGTGGTGAAATGTTAGAGACTGCGATGATATTCAGTAGTATTTTCTACGAATTTATTTTTTGTTGACCTCCTAGATTTTCTCAATGGTTGTATTACTGATATTAGAAATTGGTGGAGAGTTTATGAAATTTCAATTACTAACTAACAAACTAACCATCATGCCGTTTCACCGCAGTGGTAGACAGAAAGGATAGAACGCCATATTATTCTATCTTGACACACCACTTTTGCTTCGGCTACATTTATACACGTTCTACGGTTGTTGAGATTTTTTACAGGGCCATCCTCCATTACTTGTAGTATCTGATCGTGCCAGGTCTTTTGCGGACGCTCTCCATTCCTGCTGCCTTCAACACTCGCAATACTGAGCAACCTCCAACAAAATGACAGACCAATACGACCCAGGATCGTGAGGGAGTTCGCGCTGCAGAAGCAAATTATTCGACCGCGATGCTCAGTAATGAGCACGTCGGCTGAGAGGGGGGAGATAAAGCGAGAGAATATATACACAAAACAGTTTGGAGAGGAATTTTTGGTGTGTGATCACCGATTAAGAGAAGGTTGACGAATAAGTCCGCCTTTACCACGCGGCTTCTTCTGCGTTATCTGAAATGTGTCGTGATATATCAACTGTGTAATGTATAAATACTCAGAGTGTATATTCACTGGGTTTATTGATGCAAAATTGCAGAATTCGATTGAAAGGTACTTTATCATTAGCACCATACTGGCCTACGTTAACATTTTCTACAATTTGTCGATAATTTTACAACTAAAGTCGACGAAAAAATGGTCGAGCGATGCGCTTTTTATGAACGCTGCCTTAACGGTAAGAGATATTTAAATACTTTCTAAAGAGAAGTTGTAGAACTCAAAAAGTTCTATAAAAAGTCCACGGCGACATGTATTTATATGTAAAGGTTAATACACAAATTGATAAAATATGACTTACAGTTACGAAAAATCTACGCGTGCGAAATTTTCTATACAAATCTGCACCGTTTGACCGAATTTTTTGACTTGGGCAGCGGAAAGCTAGTTTTCTTATAATTTAAGTACTATTAGATTAGAATGGAAAAAAACAATAGTTTTTACTCGTTTTCAGTTTGCATGGTACTTCAGAAACTTTACGTGTTGTCTTGTATTTTGTGATATTAGTTAATTAGTTTAAACAAGTAAGTTAGTTACGTTGTTGATCTTAGGGTTCACAGGTAGCGGTACAAGTGTGAGTTTGAAGTTCAGCCTTGCGGTATCGTCGGTTTGATTCCTGTCTTACGATAATGGTACATCTGCTATTAGTCGTTCTATCTGCAACGGAAAGTTTTGCTAAGAGATAATATAAAAATATTTGTATGTAACGAGGTTACATACAAATATTTTTATATTATCTCTTATATATAAACTCGGAGTTCGCGCGGTCTACGTGTTTTATCAGTATGTAATCAATACGCTTCTTATCAAGCTTCATTCATTATTATTGGAAACTATTTTATGAATGAAAGTTTACATTTCGTTCAAATCGTTAATTTTTATGTAAATATTATTTCGTCGGCCGATAAATAAATGAATTTATCTGTTTAATTCGTGTTTGCTCTTAATACTGCCCATAATATTCCAGTTCATTGAACGAAAAAGGCCTGTAATACACACACAATATGAGTTATTAAATTACAACTATAGTTTCGAGAGGAGCAGTCCCTCTCATCATCAGGTATAGATAATAACTAACTTAAATACAAAATTTATCAATCTAATTGGGTCGGTCAGGGGGTCAGGGGGGCGCGCGGCAGGGAAGGGTATTTTTTTCGCCGAACAGCTCTAGGAGTGGTGAAGTGGACTGAAATGTGATATTATTTATTAATGTGTTTCCAGAATTTAAATTTTTTAGGATTTCAACGGTTTCCAAACTATTCATTATCCATCGTCTATGAGGGACCGAGTGGAGTAATTTTAATTTGTGACTATCGAAAGAATGATTGGTGTTAATTATGTGATTGGCAAATTCGGAGAAATTGTTATTTTTTAAACAGCGGCGATGTTCTTGTATTTAAGTTTCTAGTGGTTTGGCCTACATACTATAGTTGTAATTTAATAACTCATATTGTGTGTGTATTACAAAGTAAAATAAAACATATTTGATATTATAATGTTGCACCACGAAGTATCTGCCAAATCTTTCAATGAAAAAGGCCTGATTCGGAAGTACCCGGCCCTGGCTTCCTAGCCAGAAGCCGATTTCTTGTTGTAACTAATTCCGTTTTGTCCTTTTTATTTTAATTTTCCCCCAAATAGGGAGTTAATTTTTTTTTTCTTTCAACTCATACGAAGCACAGCATCCGCTGCCGCCGTCGTGGGAGTTACCTATACACTCCTGCTGTCTATTTATTTGTTTATTATCTTGCTTTTATTTACTTGCTTCTTTCTCCTCATGTATTCCTCTTTACAACGCTGATTTAATTGTATTTTCTTTTCTTTTGTATTTTTATTTATAAACATTGTATATGACTCTTGCATCTAATTCTTATATTTATGTATTTTTACACATAAACACTGCATCTGATATGAATGTATCTACCGTGAAGTATGTATGTAATTATGTTTGTTCTAATAATAAAGATGATTCCTTCGACGGGGACAGTGAATGTTTTGTTTCTGCGGCCCTGCTCACCCGACCTGAGCGGGGGAGCAGGGACTCGCAATTTAGTTATGTCAACCTGGCGACGATTGAGTAGGACCGATATGGAAGATTTTGCTCTTAGAACGGTCCTCGGTAAGCGATGGGTACCATTCACTGATTCGGAAGTATGTATTTGAAACATAACATAACTTAGTAACATCAGGAATTATCATATAACTCAACTTTAATCAACATATTACCTCAGCGTGAGATTAATTATTATTACATATACGGGATGTAACAGTGGTAGTCCACAATACTTTACAGGTAGATTCCTTACTTAAGATTATGAGTCGAAAATGTTCAAACAACCGTGACCTAATATCAATAGTAAATTAGATATGCGACATCAAAGTTTGCATTTTTTTTGTTGATATTTCTGACTTTTTTTTACAAAACGTTGTACTATCATGACAGTAACTTATATAATATGAAAAATTTATTTCTTTTAATACAAGTCAAATAAAATTATAAAACCTTGCAATTCCAATTGTAATTTTTTTAGGGTTTTTATTATTCTATTTAACTTTTATTAAAACGAATGAATTTTTCGTAATCGATTTAAGTAACTGTAATAAAATTTTAAAGTTTTGTAAAAAATAAGTCAAATAATTGAAAAAAAAATGAAAACATTGATATTGCATAACTCCAGAACTACTCCAGACTAGCTCTGTCACACCTGTATATTACTACATACTTAAGTTTCGAGAGTAATAGAATTATTAACAGGTGAAATATTAAATATAAATTAGTTTACCACTGTCACCTGCCTGTCTAATCATCAAATGTATTTGATTTTTAATCGAAATATAGCCTAATTTAAACCGATTCGGAACTTGGAGGGGTTTATCAAATGGTTATATGGACGCTAGTGGTGAAGTGTTAGGGTGTGATGTTATTTGCTAGTATTTTTTCCGGATTTATTCTTCATTGAGTTCCTACGGTTACAAAGTTTATTTATCATATAAGTATCAGCACACTTACTTAATTTTTATTAAAGGTAATTAAAAAAATAATGGTTAGTTTGAATAATATGATAAATAAATTACGAAAGTTATTATTTTTTTGGGCCACATCTATTTGTGTTCAGGTACCTACATTATGTTCTTTGTAGGGACCCACACCTGCATTAAATTCACCGTTAACACATATGCATCGCCTTGGAAACAAATTTTCGGAATTTGTAGACATTTTTCGTTGTAGGAGCACACCCGAATTAAAGAATTACTAAGACTTAGAATATACCAATAGCATTAATTACAGTTTAATGGGCTAAATTTTTACTCGTGTTTTGTTTCCCATGAATTATATATACATTGGTTTATTTTATCGTCTTTCCTTATTTATCTGGTATATTGGTTTCATTATCTTTATTTTACTCTATTATTAATTTGTTTTTTACTGTTAGCTTGTACTAATAATCGTTTATGTATATTGTTCATTTATTTTATATTGTTCATTTTATATTGATTTATTTTGTTACATTTTATATTGTTCATTTATCTTAAATATGTTTTATTTGTATTATTATATTTTAATTATTTAATGAAAAACGTCATTTATGTTAGGTTTACAAAAATCCTTTAAATTTTCTTGTACTGTAAATGCTCAGTAGGGCGTTGATTAATAAATAAATAAAAATAAATACATTTTAAATAAATGTGAGAAAGTCGAGTGTTGCAATGGCCAATTTTTTTTTAATCTTTGGTGATCATCGTGCCATAAGCACCCAATTTCCTGTTGTCCCCGCGTACGTGATATGCCGAATTTCGATTTTGAAACTCTAGTTGTCAATCTACGTGCGCAGTATTTTTCAATCAGACTAAAAATAATATGTTTAGGAAGTTATGAAATTTCTTACAAGACGTTTTAGCGATTATCGCTTCATCGGTTATTTTTAAGGTATCGCTAGATAAAAGTGTCCCCTCGCCACTTTAAAGACATCAATATTATTTGTTAACTTGTGGATAATCGCGCACACAAAAAATACTCTAGAAAAATTTCTAATAAATTTAAAAAATGAAAATTATCGATTTGACATTGTGTCTTACAATATCTAGACAACCTCGAATATGTAAATTGGTAGTGGACGATAAACCTATAAAACAGGTTATAAAATTTAAGTACCCTTGGGTGAAGATATCTAACTACAGCGATCTGTATAACGAAGTCAAAGAGCAGACAAACAAAGCAGCGGTTATCTCCGGATGCTTAAGAGACACTGTATGGACCAATAAGCATATGCTTGTGGAAAGCAAAGAGAGAATATATAAACATGCATAAGACCTGTCAAGACATACCTGTCAAGCAAGCGCGGACACGGCGAGAACTAAACACCTCCTCAGAACTACCGAGATGAAGACCCCCAGACCCATTGCGGGCAAGATCCTCAGAGATGGAGTACCCAATGCGGAAATCCGCAGATCCCGCGACATACAAGACATTGAACGATGGAGCAGGCAGAGAAGGCATTTCTGGAGGGACCATGTGAGAGAATGGAGCGGACGAGACTTCCCAGAGCCGTGATGCGCGGGATTCCAGAGGGGTGCCGACCGCCAGGGAGACCACCAAAGAGATAGAGCGAGAGCTGGACGTCCTCGTCACAAAACCTGGACACTGACCTGTCAACACAGATCAAGGATCTAATTAAAGAAGAAAATATTCGAAGAAGATATTAAAAAGAATTACGCACTCTTGTCTTTTTGCTGCTAGCTACGAGCATGAGAAGACAAACATGAGAAGTCATTGTGGAAGCCTCGAGTGACGCAAGAAACGAAAAATTTAAAGCCGACCTTAACGCGGTAGGTAGATCCTAAAAATGTTGATAGTCGCCTATCCACGTCTAGTCACTTAAGCCGTTAAATTAGGTCCGCTCCGCGGTGCAGCAAGATGAATTACAGAATAAAACTGCACAAATTGTTGGCTGCGGTCCAGACAGATCCACAGACGCAGGATAACAGCGGAGTAGCAATAACTAGGAAAGAGGGACTTGTCTATATGTAAATGCTACTTGAAGTGACTCGCCTCTGACATCCGTCTCCCTGCAGTGTTCAATGCGCAAATTTTTTAATAAAAAAAGAAATGCGAACACGTAATATGCGTCACATCGATATTCTTACCATCAACTATCCTTATTTCGAATATCCCCATCCGTAGATTACTGGAGTTACAACACGATCACTACTAGCCGCTGATGAGGCGCGGGCAGCCGAGCGTGGCACGTCAATCAGCGCGCAGCTCAGGCTACATGCAAGTATAAAAAAAATCGTAACATTACATATCCTTACGAATTATAATTTTGATTTGATAAAACATATTATATGTACTTGTATCTTTAAACTGTAATATTATTTTATCTGTCTTCTGTTATTTTTTTTTAAATTTATATTTTGTATATTTGTAAGGGCGTTAATAAATAAAATAAAATAAAATATATTTACTTACAAAAGACATAACAGGCATACTTTAAAGTTTATCTTTTATTATTAGAGATTAAAATACGATGGTAATAAAGGAAAGGATATGTAAGGTAAACGGGAACGATATTATGGACTGTACACGATGAAAGGTAAGGGTTTACGACTGCCGACGACACTTCTTTCTTGAATAATGAGAGAGAATGATGATCAAAACTCGATGAATCGGCAAACACACAATTTCTCATACACCTGGTCACGCAAGGGGTGCTTGGAGCCGGCAAAACATTTTACCTGATGTTGACGAGAGTCCGGAGGTAGCAAATTAGTACATTTAGGAGATTATACGTAACCTGTGTTCACACTGAATTCCGTTCGACAGTATGGTCTCCCACGTATAAATTAAAAATAAATAGAATCGAAAACGTTCAAAAAACATTTTTTAAGCATGTTAACTACAAATTTAATTTTAATTTTAACTATTTGGACTCGACACAATTTCACAAATTAGACCTTCCTTTTCCAAATAATTCATAACCTTATTGATTCTCCTGAAATCGTCAGCTTACTATCTTACCACGTCCCACTCCAACCTACCAGACAGAAATACCTGTTTTCCCTTCCAACTTATCATATCAACTATAGGAAATTCTCTCCCATCCCGCGCATATGCTCAGATTATAATAACCTCTTAAATTCAATAGATATTCTAATACTAAATATGACGAGTATATAGTGAGGCAGATACTAGAAACTCGTCCCTCTCCCTGACGATGCGAATTATATACATTACGAACCCTTATATGTTTATGATAAAGTTAAATTAGGAACAATCCCTTTAATTAAACTGTAAAATTGTTCGATCTATCAAATTAACTTGTCTATAATTTATGTATATCTGTGTCATCCTTTAATCGTGGGAGACATTTAACTTTTTTCCTACCGAGCAATTATGTCTCCCTGTTGGATGACCGAATATAGTAAAATAAATAAAATATTGACTTATGCCGTTCACATTCGATGAGTGTCGGGATGTAGTCAAACTTTGCCAAAGTTTTGGCCTGGTGCGGTTAGTGAAACAGCAGCATAAGTATCATGTGTAGCTGGTCCTAATATTGGTTTAAACCTTTATTCATGTCAACTAATTGACATGAACAACAAGTTACAATTTATTTTCTCAACGCTGTTGTCCAATTCTTCGACTTCGTCTCTGGCTTTTAATCAGTTGATGTCCTCATCCAGCCGTCAGCATCACTGGTTCATTTTCTTGACCCATCTTATGACTTTCACCTTCTTTCTTCTACTTTTTCTAACAAATTTGTAGCTAACTGTGATATAACCAGACAGGATATCTCTACATAATCTTATAGAGCTCTCCATAGGATTGAACTTCGACAGCAACGGTTTCAAGAATTGGGTATTTTGTTGCGTGTATAGAATATGGATTAAGTAGTATATAGTTGTCAAGAAAACACTTTATTTAAACCGCTATTTTGTTAAATTAACAACATGTTTAGGCCAACGGTTCCTTTGTAAGATACAACGTATATTTAAAATTAAAAATCGAAGTAAAGACATTAACAAATCAAAAATAGATATACGGGATATGAATAACTAATTTAAAACTTAATATTGAAAATTTAACAAGATAGAGGTTTATGTTATTAAAGCGTTTTCTTGATAATTATATAAATAACCAACTGTAACCCATCAAAATTGACGATACTTTTACGTGTAGGTTCCAAAAAATAAGTATTTACTTATGAAAAAAGGATAAAAAATGAAAAAATCTCAATTATAATAATTTCGTTGTCTTTTTGTCTGTCCGTCCGTCCATCGTAACTTCGTGTAACACACAGTTATCAAAAGTCAAAGTTTAGTTATTGAAGAAGTTAATTAAGTAAAGGTAGGGTTCGACCGACATTTTTTTTTTTAAATTATATTTCGTATTTTATATTTCGTAGTGGATAAATTATAGATTCGCACTTCTTGTAAAAAGGGGGGAAGTGTGATATACCCAGGCTACCTAGTTTTACAGAGGTGGCGACACTATTAATTATTATTTTTGTTCTTTTCATTAATTAGCACAATTAATATACTCTCATTTTGTCTAACCGCAAATAGTATTTTTATCGCAGCTAACATTCAAAGTATCAATTTTGCATCAGAATGAATTCTAAAATAAATATTGTCCAGTGTCGTAACTGCGGAAGGAATGAACGAAAACGCCTGAAATTAATTAGCTATTTATTAATTAACTATTCAATGTACAAAGTCACTCAAAACAAATTGAACTTCTTTTAATTTCGCAATATTTCACTAGTAAGTAAACAGTTTATTATCGCTGAGAAACACGTTTTTTATCACTTGCTACAATATTCCATTCTCGCACATATTGTTTATCGCTTATTTATTTCGCCAAATAGGTAAGTACTTTGCTCGATTAATCGCTTCACTTCTCTCAAGACTGGCCACATTGAACGTCGTCCTGCGCGTACTTCAAGGCTGATTCCAGCTGTCAAGACGAGGACAATAACAAACACCGCGGCGCATCCGTATTTATTTTCAAAAAGTGGGTTATCGAACTTCCTAGATTATTCTAACACAAAATACTCTTCACCCGCATGTGAGGAGTATTTTGTAAATACTTTTGTGTGTAAATAATACTATCGTTTTGATATGAAGGGATATATATATATATATATATATATATATATATACATGCTAGTGTAGTAGTAGTCCTGAGAAGAGAAGGGTTACGTCCTTGCTCTTAACACTCTTCACACGCATGTGAAGATTATTTTATGAAGGTGTTGGTTTATAAATTATACTTTGGTTGTGTTGTGCAGTGATATTTACATGCTAGTTTAGTGGTTGTCCTGTCGAAGAGATGGGTTACGTCTCGAAACCGGTAGACAAAAAAGTAATTTTTAGTGGTTATATAGTAACATAAATAACATTTTGTTGAAATGTCTGGCCACATCGTTAATGCTTTAAATATTAATAATATTATTACATGTTAATTTGTCTCAGTAGACCTGTAAGTGTGGGGAGGATTAATTGTTCTAAAATGCATGACATTAGTGCGAAATGAAGCGCGAGCTATCAATTCATTAATTTAATAGATAACAGTGTTTCAATTCATTAATCACGGAGTTATAATTCATTAATCGATTCTACCTGAATGAAACAAACTAATCAGCATTTAAATATGAAGATAAATGTTCGATTCGATATTGAATCAAATAAAAAAGAGAATATTATTTAATCTTCATCCAAGATAAGTAAACATTAATAGCCGAGACGCATATTGTAACCATATAATTTAAAGAATAGCGTTAAGTTTAATAATTGAACAATTAATTAATCATTAATTAATGTTAAGTAATATCCAGTGTTTTTATTTATTCCTCCCTACCACGTCACGTGACAATACCTATAAAAGTAAAGAGGGGTCACATTATCTTAGAAGCTGTTACATCATTTTCAACCCTTATATCCCCTGCTAGTTTAATTTATAATTTCATTCCACTTGAGATATTTTTGTCTTTGTAACCACTGCACATTCCCCTTGTCTCTGATATACTGATGCACGTTGCTTAAATCGCTCAGGTTCGCACTAGAAAAGTCCGTACGTGAGTACCCCAACCGCTTGTTTTCTTCTCTGGTCAATGCACACGTATTCGCCTTTCCACGAATTTATTGCGACTGTCAAAGCAACAGCGTTTTCAGCACGATGCCGCTGTATATGTTTATGTTAAGTCCCAATGTTCTAGATGCTTCGCGAATCCACGAGAATGATCGACCGATCTGTCCACATTTCTAGTGATTTCCAATTTATTGTAAAACGAGTGCTGTACAATCCTCAATTACGTTTAATTCTTATAGTTTCTTATACTTTAGACTCTCATGAAAATATATTAAATGAACACAAAATAATTAAAAATTAATTAACATTAAAATGCAAAAGCCATCTCCACGTTGCAGCAAGAGCTGATGTTCTTGTATAACGAGTTTACCCCGATTGGAGTTTATTGACTTTCTGAAATGAAAATATAATTAATTACAATCTGCAGTCAATGGATTATTATTGTTTTTGGACCAAATCAATTCGGGTATTGCAAAACGCGATGGCTCCAATACCACAAAAAACGCAGCGCTTGCGATAATTGTTATTTTAAATTGAATAATGTCTATGTTGGGTCGGCGAATTTGCAAGTTTTCTAAAATAATTGGTTCAAAAGGTCAAACGATTGTTTTAATTTTTTGACTAAGCCGAACATTGTGCTGCACACGTGTTGAGTTTCTAATGCGTTACACACTACTAGGGAGAGACACTCCCTCTCATTATCTACATCAGATTACCAGCAGTGAAATCTATATATACAATGTCATGGGAAGGACTATAGATGTTAGGGATGGGCGTTGAATGGACGGACTAGTTGAAATCAACCGTTGACGTTGCATCGACGCGTCGACCGTTTACGTTTATCGCATGGACTAGTTGAATTCGTAGACGGTGGACAGCGGACGCCGTGGTCGGTGGACGATTCGAGATTAACGCAATGCAAAGCAACGAGCGAGAGCAAGACAAAACGTCTCCGTTTATTTCTCTCTCATCTCTCGCTGTCGACTTGTAGATGCCATAGACGTCATAGACGGCTCGACGGGTAATTTCATTTCAACTCTAAAGTACACTACCATAGAGTGCAGATCTGTGTACACGAACTATGAAAGTAAAGTACACTACCATAATGTCACCACAAAGTGAAAGCCTGACTTTGAAAGATGTATTCTTCAATAAATTTCTATATAACATCTCAAATGTAAAGTATTTTTAAATTATGTATTTATTTATAAATTTATAGATAGTAAATAAATGTAAAGTATTTTTTACCGCACCTCATAACTGGTGCCTTTATTACGCAAAATCATTGTTTCCTTCCATTTTATTTACTCACATTTTAATGCTTATACCCAATACTTTCACTGCTTACATATGTAGTTTATATTTATATTTTACTGGTAACACCTGATATTGCTGTGTATACTGCTTGTTATATATAGAAAGAAGTATATAAAACAATATGTAAAAGCCTATAATGTGCGTAAACAAATAAATAATAAAATATTTCTTTTTACATATAAGCACAAGTAGCGGTTTTACTTTCCCCGAAACTATATTCCTTCGAACTCCTTTAAATTTTAAAAATTAACGTCATAAAAATAGCCAACGGTTGAGCCGTCGAGAAGCGTCGCGTTGAACCGTAGAGAGTTGACCATCGTCCCGATGTTTAGATAGAACGTCCGCGACGTCCGCGTAACGAAGTTGACGCGTCAACTAGTTGACGAATTCAACTAGTTGATCGTCTCGTCGATGGATGGACGTGGACGGTTTCGTTTCGTCGACGGTAAATACGTCGACGACCCATCCCTAGTAGATGTCTCTAGAATGTATAATTTCTATTTCATTTCAATTCAATACCGATAAATCGACGTTTACTGGACAAAAGGTAATTACTTGCTTGATGCATAGATACATTGTACATATAAATATAGCAAACCTCTCGGCCACTACCTACCTCGCTAGATATATAGAAATACCTGTTCTGAGTTAGGTAGCCTTTTTTTATTATTTAACCTAGTTAGATTAGTATATTTATCCAGAGTGTTTCAAAGCTAGTAGCTAAAATTTTGCAGGTGGGTTCCTGCCTTAATGATGAATAGAAAATATTCAAGCAACCATGACGTAATGTCAATAGTTATGGAGGTTTTATCAATGTTTTAATTTTTTTTAAATATTTCTAACTTAGTTTTTGCAAAAAGTTGAACTACCATTACAGTAACTTGCATCGATTATGGAGGTGATTCTTATAGCATTTTTTTTGCTTATTACGAATTATTTTCAAATTTTCCCAGCACGTAACATAATTAAGAACAATATAAATGTATTGTTCTAAATTATAGAGGATAGAGATAAAGGAGACGATAAAAAATAACAGTAAATCGATGAAATTAGAAATATAAATAATAATTTTACACAATATAAAAATAGTAATTTTATATAAAAGGCGATTCAATAGGCAATGTACTAAATTATAGATGAATAAATTAAACAAAAATTAATTCAATGAGAACAATTTAGAGTAAAATATTTTTTTTAAATAATGTTATATTAAAAGGCGATTTAACAACAAAAAAATGTATGTTAAATTTCAGCATTAACCCCGCTATTGACAAAAATACAAGTAAGAACCTTCTTTTAACTGTGCAAGGTAGAATTACATATATCTATTTCGGGGTATTCATTGCCTAGATGTTGTATTCTAGATATTTCAATTCAATTTCAATTTCAATTTCAATTTTTATTTATTACATAATATGTACATAACAAACATTATGTTCAATGCATACATATTATTAACTTACATCTAAAAATATACATATACACATATACATACACATCCATATACACATATACATAAACACATATGTATACATACATACACATATACATATACATACATACATACACACACATATACATATTGTGTATTAAAATACTAATTTATTATTAAACAATTATTAACAATTAGAAGTGACCTGTATAATCTGGTCAAAGGTGTAGGAGAATCCTGCTTCGGAAAACCCCCTCAGACACATGGAATATATCAATATCCAAAGCGATCTTGTTCAGCATAGCTGTAGCTTTTCCAACAGGCATAACCATCGGCAGGTTGGTCCTGTATATTGGAATGTGAAACAATCTATGCTGACGATGTCTAAGGTAATTATCAGGAACATACAAACCAATGCTCTGCATAATTTCAGTATTGTCGATCATACCGCGCAACAATCGATAAAAGTGTGTAATCAAATACACATTCCTTCTAGTCTCTAAACTATTGTCTAAACTATTGTATAAGTCTATAAACTCTAAATATTGACGAGTTCCTTTGTGCTATGGTCGCAGTATTGTTACAGCAGTACCGTTGTAGTGTTCTGGTATTCCTAGCAGGCACACGAATGTTTATTAATTGTAATAGGTCAGGGCTCTTAAAATAATAAAAAGGCATATTAAATCTGAAACGGTTTGAAGACAAGTGCACCTGCCTACGCCTCCGTACACGACTGGGAGCCACCACTGCTCAGGCAACACCAGCACGAAGAAGAGGAAGGGATGGTGACCTCTGACCATTGAATATCCAGCGTCATCAGCGAACGTCCAAAGCGGGATAAAGGCGACTATTGATGCGATGCGCGTTGCGCAAGCTGACACACAAACCGGTGCTTTTTGTCACAGAACTTATGACGACACGCGAATGTTCCACCGTCGGAAACCTTAAGCGAGAGATGTATAGAGATGCGAATTAGGAAATTTTACGAAATGCCTTGCGTAATCTAGAGAATTTCTCTAAATGTGATTTTAAATATACCCAGTATTACGGAGTGCGATATTTAATATCTGCTTCTGCATGTATGTATGTCAACGGATTTTTTCTTTGTGTAAAAGTGTGTTTTGAGTAAACTGTGTATCTATGAATACAAATATATTCAAATTATAATAATTTCATTATCTGTCTGTCTGTTTGTAATTTCCTGTAATGTGCGTAACTACTTTTATAATAACTTTTTATTTTTTTATTTTATAAATAAATAAATCAATATATATATATATATAAAGAAACCCCTCTTTCCCTATTCGCCAAGTTTTCTCCACAACCATCCACCGGTAGTTATGGTGGTGGATAGCCCTTGGTGTCACATCGGAAATATGCGAGTTTGGTGGGGGTGGCTGTGCGTGGGTGACGAAAATGTACTTTCTAGCACATTGTTTTGTTATGGGAAGGCCGCAACTGCTTCAGATTGTTTCAAAATAAGCGCGCCGACTGTGTCGGTGAGTCTAGAAGATTCCGAAAAAACCTGCTCTAGAAAGTTCTGGAAGGAGAACGTTCTAGAAAATTCCCAAAAGTTCTATATGGTTCCAAACTAAGGGGCGAAGTGTGCTGGTGAGTCAAGAATATTTCAGAATGTCCAGTAAGGCTCCAGAAAGTTCTGGAAGGAGAATGTTCTAGAAGGTTCGCGAAAGTTCTATGACGATGCAAATAGTGTACTAAAAATCTACGCGTGCGAAGCCGCGCGGGGAAAGCTAGCACTCTTTATTTAGGAACCAAAATGTTAAAGTACCGTCATTTATGACGGGTAACAGCTGGTACATCGTAACATTATAAACTCATTTTCATTATTGCTCCATTTTTTCGCGCTTGAAACGTACCCGCAACCGTTATCTTTCCTTGCCCATGACTTCCCTCAACTTCCGAATCCAGGATTGGATACATCAGTCACCTGAAGGCCCATTAAAGGAATAACTTCATAACAAAATACCTAAAAGAACACAAACACTATCTTAAGTAAATGATAAATACTAAAAATACATGGAAAATATTCCAGGAGAACCTCAAGGATCGGTATTACGACCTATATTGCTTATGACATATAAAAATGATATGTGCAATACATTTAAAAAGTGCGAAATCAGGCATATATATATATTAGAAAAAACTTAGCGAGAATTCTGTATGACAATATCAAAATGGCTCAATGTGAATAAATTAATTTTAAATGGTAAAAATACAAAATACACGTTAAAACGAAATATATGGTATAATAATGAGATTGAAATAGGTGAACGTTTGGAAACACAAAGTTTATAGCTTGTTGGTATAGTTTTATATATATATATTACGACTCCATAGACTCCACAAGCATTTAGCTTAAATTGAAATTAGTAAGAATTTCGATGCGATACGTATTCCGTGTTCTCATTTCTATTTAAAAAAATCTATTTTACTATTTAATTAAATATTTTATATTTTACTAGTCAAGTTTCAAGAGTATCAGAATCTCTCATCGACAGGGGAAGGTTCCGAATCATTTTGTGAGTGCCTAATCAAATATGTTGTATTTCACCTAATTCATGTAAAAAAATATTCTATGGGTGAATGTAGTCAGTTTAATACTTCACCTGTCGATGATTCTCTCTTTGATACTCTTGAAATTGGAGTGATAAAATATAAATAATTAAAGTCACGTTAAGATAACATTGTTTATGTTTTCTAAAAGTTTTGTTATATTTTTATTTATTTCATCTAATTGCTTTTGTATTTGTGTATTTTATGATTAAACAGTATTTCAATTATTTTATACAAGGCCATCAATGTGTAATATGCCAGTAACACTGGGATTAATTTTCACTGGAACTGAATAACATTTTGACTTTATTTTTTATGGAAAAATCGTTTGGTATGTGTCCTGTTTGATATAATTCCAAGGATTGGGATTAGATTAAGGACAAATACGTATTAAATGTGGATACACTGGAGAATGCTTCGAATCCGTGAACCGATGTGGTCAGCAAAACGGAGGTGCTTCAGAAGAGCCAGTAGAGAGCTACTGTCCAATGTTAAAGTGAAGAAGGTGTCTTCTTTGGGTCACGTGCTACGCGAGGATAAATATCGTCTCTTCCGACTAATACTCGAGGGCGAGATAAAAGGAAGACGGGGAGGTGATAGAAGGCAAATGTCCTGGCTGCGCAACATCAGAGAGAGGACCGGAATGAGGCAGGTGGAGGATTTGTTCAGGGCGGCGCAGGACAGAAAGGTTTGTGATCGGGGGAACCTGACAAGGTACAAAAAGATAAAGGACAAGCTACCGCTTTGGCATTAACGATTAACCAGGAATGCGATTCCGAGAAGCAAGAATGCGGATTCTATAACCGAACAAAAGTTTGAATTTTTCACAAAAACGCCTTAGGGTAGACCCTTCATTAGAATAATGTTGTAAATATGAAAGTATGAAAGCGGAACTACGTGTTGCAATATTAAGTACTATTAACAAGTTCTTCTTCTTTTTCTTTTGTTAGATCTGTGATCTGTGTTGACAGGTGTCAGTCCTGGTCTTGTGACGAGGACGTCTAGCTTTCTCTCCATCTCTATGGTGATCTCCCTGGCGCCCCTCTGGAGTCTCGCGCACCATGGCTCTGGGATTTAATTAACAAACAAGTTAATTTAAGAAAAAAACTAAAATGATGATTGTTGACTGACAACAGACGCTCGTAAATGCATTTTTGATTTCAAAAAACTTTCAGCCATAAATGATTCAATTCAATTTTTGTTGAAATATGTCGTTTACGTGAGTGAGAAATAGTAGAGGTCTGGGGACCGTACCTTGGGGGACTCCAAATTCACCTATGGTGGATTACTTAAAGATACATTTGATCTGCCTGTTATAATTCTGTTCGTTGGGTGGCTTTTTACCCGTTTGGGGGTGTGTTGTCAATACCGTTTTCTTTTTTTTCTGGTACGAGTTGTTCGTGGGAGATACCTATCCTTGATTTGTTCAATTTACTTTGTATGATGGTCTTGGGTCCCCCGGTGAACCCGAATGGATTCTCATTAATTGTAGAATTTACTTTTGTGATTGAATTTAGCCTCCTTTTATTCAAAATTTTTCGATATATTACATAAATAGTATATAACCTAATTCTCATTGTTTGTTAAATTAGATTACACTACCAATATGATTGTAAGTGATTATCCCTCAAAAGAATATTAATTCTTTTTGACGATATATAACATATAACATATACCTAATAATAATTTGATATTTAATATTTGCTAGTTATCATTGTTACAAAATAAATTATATGTATAATCTATTAAAAAAATAAAAATTAATAAAAAAATAAAATATATTTATTTTTTATATGACAAACATACCTATGTCTAGATCTTAAATGTTAAAAACAATCAAAATACCAAACATATAAATTTATTCAAATGAAAAGTGTAGGAAAATCCAGCTTTGGAAAATTCTCTCAGAGACATGTAACAGATTAATGTCCAGAGTAATATTGTTTAGCATAGCAGTAGCTCTTCCAACAGGCATAACCATCAAAAATACAAAATATATAGGTACATATACCCATATAGGCAAAAAATACAAAATATATATGACCATATATACACATTTTTTAATATAGGAATATAGTCGGTCACAGCATAACCTAAGTTTATACCCACCGCACGCCACTGGAGACTAAATGTTTAAAAAAAAGAAATGAGAGCTATATCTCGTAATATTCCCATCACAATAATTAAAAATATTATTCAGATAAATATTTAATTTCGATTTTTTTCCTACCACATGTTTAAAAAAAATCATGCTTCTTGTTCTCACTGAAGGCCCAGGTGTATACATATCACTATATAAGCTTGTATGACGAATAAAAAAATGACGTTTAGGTACTTTACCTACAACGATTCTTAGAAGCGCAATCATTTGTATTTATTTTCATTTTATCAGCCAAACAAATATAACATTGATTACATTGAGACGTCACAACATCGATGTAATCGCACCACCAAGAGAATCATTTTACTGGTGCCAAACTATCGCCACCTGTTGAACGACATTATTTTAAAACCTGTCAAACATAAAACTTCAAAATTGGTGGCATAACATTGTTTTACGATAGCTAGAAATAGAAATATCGCTTATTTTAAAATATGGCCGTTTCTGCATTTTCTATTTACGTAACTGGATATTACGTATTTGCTACGATTTTTCATTCTAAAATCGACATCAACATTTTGTTACGTGGCACACCCTTGGAGGTTGATTATTTAAAGTATATATTATTATTAATATTTATAATATTTAAAACATTAACTTTTTGGTTAGACATTATAACAGAGTGTTAGTTAAATTAGTATAAACCACTACCAGATTTTAGGTCTACCGGTTTCGAGACGTACCCGTCTCTTCGTCAGGACTAACACTACACTACTATGTTCATAACATTATACACCACAACCATAGTACCTACTGTTAACATTTCACCAATATTTATCACATGCGTGATAATCTTGTCAAAGACTAGCATGCACTAACTTGCCTACAGAACGATCCGGCATAAATATTGGTGAAAGGTTAACATTACTATGGTTGTGGTGTATAGTCTCGTGAACATAGTAGTGTAGTGTTAGTCCTGACGAAGACACGATTACGTCTCGAAACCGGTAGACCTAAAATCTGGTAGTGGTTTATACTTATTTTACAAACACTCTGTTGAAGTGTATATTGCTGTTTACACTACGCTGTTTTTGTTTGCTGTCTGCTTTTTGCTTTTAATAGTGATTTTGATAGAGTTGTCGTTTTAAATTTAGAGGTTATAGTCTCTTTTTTTGCCTGTATAAAAGTGAATGAATTTTTAATACTCTGTACAAGTTACTTTCATTGTAGTGTTACGTTTTACTGAAGATATGTCAGGAATATGGAAAAAAATGCTAAATTTGAAGTCGTTTATCGCTGTTATATAGCTGTTTCTTTCTTCTTCTTATGATGCCATCTCTTATCGGAGGTCGGCGATCATTCTGACGATTACCGCCGCACGGAACAACTCATTCCAGTCACACTTATACCAGTATCTCAAGTTACGCAGCCATGAGAAGCGTCTTCCTAATCTTCTTTTACCGCTTATGTTCCCCTGGATGATGAGTTGATTAAGACTATATTTTGATCCTCTCATAATACGTTCGAGATACTCAAGCTTCTTGTCTCGATAGCTCGCAGCACCTCTCCGTCTTTTTCCATACGCCGGAGGACTTCATCATTCGTCATTCTGTCCACCCAAGAAACTTTCAATATGCGTCTATAGATTAACATCTCAAAAACCTCGACTTTGCGGATTAGTTATTGGTTTAGTGTCCATGCCTCCACCCCATGTAAGAGAATGGCAAAAATATAACACCGAACCATGCGCATTCTAAGTTGTGGGCTTGGGTCACTGTTAGAAAATGACGAGCTCATTCTGAGAAGCGCACTTTTTGTCATCTCTATTCGAGCTTTAACCTCTTGAGGTGGATCCCAGGAATTTATCTGATGAGGAGGGATAATTTTTTACTTTTTATTTATTTAACGCCTTATGGGCTTTTACAAAAGATACAAAATATAAATTTAAAAAAATAACATAAGACAGATATACAGTTAAAAGGTACAAGTGCATATAACAAATTTGTGTAAATTTAGATTGCAGTTAAAAAGATTCAAGAGTACACCTTATACATTTGTGTAAATGAAAAAGAGAAATTTAAGTAGTAAGAAGAAAAAGAAAAACTTATTATCCATTTCCATTTACTTGAGATGTAAAGAATTGTATCAACTTTGCCCTATACACAGTTATATTATCAGCAAAAATGTCAGCCGCCTCTGCATACTCATTCCCTTATGAATGTAGTCTGGGGATTACAGAGTTTGCTAATGCATTAGTTCTGACATTTTCTTTTAATTTTTATTTTTATTTATATGTTTATTTCTATTTAATTCAAATATAAAACTTTGGTTGGACTATGCCTGTCTCACTAGAAATATATGTGATGTAATTGTGATGTTCTTATTATCTTGTCGTGACTTCGGGATTCTCCAATAAAAGAGGTTGTCGGTTACTCTTGGTTTATTGATGGCAACAATACGTTATACAGCGGTTACAATGAACAACAGCGGTCTGTCTCGATATAATGGTAGAAAAAGCCCAGAGGCGACATGCGCGCGACCTTATAAAGCATTTGCTCTCTCTTTCATGCTTCGCGTCAAACGTCCCTCAGATCTATTACAATAATTATCAAATACTGCTTTAAAAACTGTTAATCTGTGATAGACGTATAATAGTTGACTTTATTTTTCTATTCAAAATAATTAATAGTAACAGATTGGATGCGCCTGACCTCCTATCGCTTATTACAATCAACGTGCCACAAAGGCATACCCGTTCCCAAAATACTTATTTTTGCAACAAAACGAATACTGCGCACTTCCAACACTGTACGATTAACAGATTACTTACACTAGGGAACGAATACGCACACATATCGGATGTCTTCAGTGTTACATTAGAGTGCTACAGTTGCCGGCAAACTTCTTGGACATTTTTCGGCGTGGTGGGGGAATGCGCAGAAGACAAATTTTGGGTCTCGTTGGTGGAAAGGTACATGCGCAAACTCTCCCCCACTTCGCCGAAAAATGTTCAACATGTTTGCCGGCATCTGTACCGTACTCATCTTAATAAATACTTCTTAGAGAAATAAGGCAGTCCATTTTAGTTTCTAACTCTGTTACTACATAATTACATAAATTGTAATTAATTCACATTTGTTAACTTTTTCATACTATTGAATATATAGTACTTCTTCTTAATACTTTTGTTATTGTATATTTACTCTGTAATTATTATTTTTTTTATCTCTGTTATTTTATGCTTACTTTTGACATTATTATGTTATTTTATATTAACTCTGTATTCTATATATTTCATCTTTATTATCTTGTACTTACTTTTACTACCTCTCTATATACTATATACTACCTCTTTATATAAGGTAATTAGTACAACATCAAATTACTGTAATAGGTTTTGTAACCGTTGAAATAGATAAATAAATAAATTTTTCTTTCAAATTTTTAAGTTTCTAAGTATTATTTTTAATGCCCACCACCAGAGTTTCTAGAACTTTGTGGCCGCACAACCGTGAGCCGCAGCTTGATGGTCGCTGATGCAGAGGATGCCTGGGGGCATCCGTCAAGTGTTAAGTCTCCGAAGGTCGGCGATCGAATTTCACCCACATTCTTCGGCACGTGATCACAGCCGGAGCCGCCATCGCTCCGCAGTTCCGTTTCCCCCACAACGGCGCATTGTTGGTGCTTGCTTTTGTTGCTACCAGGGCTTCGGGCGAACGCCATGGACTGGGAGGCGGCGATCACCAGACTTACGTCATAGTATCAAACCTGAAATATTTTCTCTACATGTACCTACACAATAGAAGATTTAGATAACTTATAAGTTCGAGTCATTTCGACAGATAACAGGTAATACATGTACAAAAAAAGTAACCCATAAAAACCAAGTTTTTATTACACTCCCTTTCTTTGTAAAATATAACAACAATTAAAGACGAATTTTAATTCAACATAACATAACACTAAACTTACAGTAATTTAATATATTTCTAAAATGTCAGATGTTTTGAGCTTTGATAAGACACTTCATGCTTTGAAGATTAAATTCTAAAAACATTTGTCAGTCAATTTAGATTTTCGACATTCGTAGTGAAGTACCTATTATGTATACCGACGGAGTAATTCAAATTTAGAGAATATTCCGCGATGTTATCGGGCCGCCGTTGCTAATCAAACTTTTCTAATGACTCCAATTTGAAAAAACCAATAAAATTTCTAAAAATCTGAAATTATACTATAATTATTAATTTTTTTTAACGAAAATTTGATAGATCTTCTTGATTGTCGCCACGAGTCAACTTGCCAAGTTTCAGCTCGATTGGATTACGGGAAAAGGGTCAAAAATCGATCCAATATTTTTGTTGACGGCAAGCCGGCAAGCAAGCAAGCAGACGCCACGAGTTAATATAAAGGAAGTAAAAAATGTAAAGGTAAATCGTTAATATATATGGTATCAGGTAATATTGCTAAACAGCATCCCGAAAAATATATAAAATTTAGTTTTGTTGCTATAACGTAATTCCACGATTATTGATAGAGCGTCTTTTCAAAATTAAATATACTGGAAAAAAAAATACCATTTATAAACCTATAAAGAGACCTCGTTTAGGGCTTATTCGTATAGATGTACTGAGAACTATTTACAAATGTATTACCTGAATTACTCTAAATTAAATAGTAAATAAAGAGTAATTTTATAATATCAGAATGGTAACTGTGAATTGGTAAAAATCAATTATTTGCTTTTAACGTTTTTTTATTAATATTTTAATCAATTAATTTACTATTATTTTTAATTATTGTTATACGCTGATGATTTAAAAATTTTGTCTATCATTCTCAGCCTTGAAGATAGTCATCTCCTACAAGGAGATCTGGATGAATTATAAAACTAGTATAAAGTAAATAAAATATAAAGCAATGTTTAAGAAATGTTCCTATATTACTTTCACAAAAAACACTTAAAAAAATAGATTTTTTTTACAAACTGAATGACATTCGGCTCGCTAAAGTCAACTCAATAAGGAATTTGGGTGTCATGCTAGACTTCAAGCTCACTTTTAGATACCACATTGATAATTATATAAACAAAGCATATACTATGTTGGGATTTATAACAACAATTAGTCATGATTTTAAAAATAAAATTTAAAAATCGAGGTATAGATCAAAATATTATAAAGTTATATATGGAAAATGATAATAATGATTGTGATTATTTTTATATAGGAAAAACGTGTAGAAATTTTGAAATTAGAGTTAAGGAACAATTAAGGTGTTTAAATAATAATAATTATTCCGAATTTACTAACCATCTTTTGGCTATGGATCATTCTTTTGATATTAATAAGGGTTTACAAATTTTACATACAAATTATACAGAATCACAATTCGATAAATTAGAAATTTTGGAAATAAGAAAGAGTGTAAATAGTAAATTGAATGTTTTAAATAATCAGGTCCTTTTTGCAAATAGTTATCTTTTAAATTTATTTTCATGTTAAGTAGGTACTTTATATTATCATTTTCCATATATAACTTCATAATATTTTGATCTATAATTCGATTTTTAAATTTTATTTTTGTTATCCTGACGAAGAAGCCATTGGCTTCGAAACATGTTGATTTTTTTCAATAAATAAGTGGTGTTTACAAAGTTAATTTATATAAATTATGAAGCTATTTTAATTTTATTTTCTTCCATACCTACTTCCATACCATATAGAAAAATAACTTTGTCTCTATGAGTCATCTATAATCGGCCGTATTCTAAAAATAGCAATATTCATCTTGATTAATGATGTATCCCTGGCGAGAAAATCCAGTATTGTATTCTTCATAAATTTGAGCATACTCAAAATGTTCTGAAAAGTCTGAAAATTCTCTATACCTATATCACAAGTGCGAAGTATCTTGGAATATTCATCAGTTATCTGATAATATTCCAAGATACTTCGAAACGTATCTTGGAATATTATCAGATAACTGATGAATATTCCAAGTAAATATTCTGTTGTATCTTGGAGTATCCATCAGTTATCTGATGAATATTCCAAGATACAACAGTTTCTACGTATTTCGTCCTACAAAGCTGGGCAACACAGTAATCTTCACAGCTACGAGGATCCTCTTGCCTTTTTCAAGATGCACAAACTTGAGTCTCGACAGAAAATATCCGATCTTGTTGTGCTACATAAGATTCTCAGTGGGGCTATTAATTATCCTCCTTTATCTGACATAAATTTGCATATTAAGCCCCGTATAAGAAACTTTGAGTTCTTTAGAATAAGAATAAGGTATAGATAATAACTTAAAAGTTATTATCTATACCTGATGATGAGAGGGACTGCTCCTCTCGAAACTATAGTTGTAATTTAATAACTCATATTGTGTGTGTATAACAAAGTAAAGTAAAACATATTTTAAAGTTGACTTTCATATTTGATTTGATAATTATTATTTCATTTGATGTAATTTTGTTATACTTTATGTTATTCACTAAATGTTTTATTTTTCTTTATATATCACTTTATTAATTGTTTTTGATAGAATTATTCCTTATCTCCTTTTTTTTATTATTACCTATCAATCTAAACATCTTTATATACATTGTTTTTTTAATGGTACGTTGTACCGTGTATTAAATAAATAAATAAATACATATTGTGCTGATCTTAACGCTGATGCTGATTTTCTTGCATATACCCTATGATCATTAAAAAAATCACTCCTACACGACATCTATTTTCTTAACAATAACCGACGCACGGAACAGCGCTTTATACCAGCCCATCAAGTTACGGCGTCTTCCTACATTTCTTTTACTTTGTTTACGAGTTGGTTGAGACAATATTTTGGTCCTCTCATAATATATCCGATGTACTCCAGTTTTCTTGTATTTTTCCATAAGCCGGATGACTTCAACATTCGTCACTCTATCTACTCGGGAAACTTGGAATATGCGCATCCACATATCAAAAGCTTCGACTTTGCGGATAAGTTCTTGGTCTAGAGTCCATGCCTTCACCCCATGTAGGAGAAGGGTAAAAATATAACACTAAGTCGCAGGCCTAGGTCACAGTTATAAAATAACGGTCTCATTCAGAGAAACGCACTTCTCTATTCGAGCTTTTACTTCTTGAGATGGATCCCAGTTCATAGAACACATTCAATCAATTATTGATACACTAAATACACATACGCATGTTGCTAGAGCACCCCCAAGACACTTGTAATTGGGATAGTGGGTTGAGTTTTGAATAATAACGTATTTTGTACCCAGTATTCTATTAGTGTCTCTAAAAAATAATATTAAAATATAGTAAAGTAGACTCTAGAGTGGCTCAATGATTTAGGATCACTAAGTACCTATGGTAGAGAAAGAAGAAAATAAGTTTCTGAATATCTCTACATTAGAGAGTGCGGGCATTATCCTCGGCACTACCTTACGATAGGTTGGCTACAATAGTGTATATTATAGATATCTCACAGAGACGAAACTGTATTAATTATGGGAAAGTAGGTATAGAAGTCATTTGGGTGTAACAGGACTTATGACCTGTCTTTTTATGGTTGGCTTAAGTGATTACTTTACACAATTGTAACATTCGCCATTTCCACCCATGATAGAATATACCATGCTTATTCATTTTTTGGAAGTTGTATATATGTTCAAATTGCGTGAAAAGCTTTCATATATGAGTTGTAAGCGCCTTTTCCATGCGGCCTGTACAAAGCCATTTTCATTCCCCTAAATCCCCACAGATGTCGCTAATGAGAAAATCTACATTGATTACGGAATTTTGGGAGCAATATACTTTATTGTGTGTAATGAAATTCATCCGAATACTTGCATTACACTAGGAGAGTGTAATGCAAGTATTCACACTGTGAGATATCTATAATATACACTAATTGATTAATAATGTCTCTGTGACATAAATCCAGCACTGTTCTGAAAGATTTGAACAAACTCAAAATATTCTGAATTGGCTACAATAGTTTAGAGGCTAGATGAATTTATTTGATACCGCATTTTTTTCTATTGTTTCGTAGTTTTTTTGCGTATTTTGCTTTACTTTTATTCACGCCTTGTTATTTTCTGATGTTTAATATTTATGCTTTGTTTATATTTTGCAATTTACTTGTGATTTTATCTTTATGTATTGTTATTTTCTGCTCTAAAAACTTCTCCAGCATTAAAACAACGCCAAACTGGATGAAGAAAGTGTAGGGCCGATGCAGGAGCTTCTGCTCGTAGAACGGCCCTGGATCTTTGGTGGGTCACGCTTCACTATTGTTGCGCAGTTATGATCAATAATCCTAAATCAATGTGATGCATTGGTCTGTATGTTTCTGATAATTACCACAAGAAAGCGTCAAAATAGATAATTTTGTGTTCGAAGAAAATCAATTACAATTTCTCTGAATTTTCACATTAGCATTATAATTATTTTTCTCCAATAGATTTATTTTGTTTTAAATAAAGATATGAACATAATAATTAGAAGATATAAATATTTTATTATTTTATGCGGACGTACTCGAATTATGTATTAAATTTAATTATTTGTCTTATATTCATATCTCTGTATGTTTAATTCTAATGCATATATACAGAGAGAACATATATAAGAACTAAGAATACCTATATACGGGGTGTAACAGAGCTAGTCTAAAATACGTAACAGGTAGATTTCAGCTTTAATTATTATAAGTCGAAAATGTTCATGCAACGATGACCTAATATCAAACTTTGGACTATCATTACAGTAACTTATATCAAAAAATTCATTCCCTTTAATACAACCAAATAAAATGACAAAAACCTTCCAATTGGAATTTCTGCAGGGTTTTTATTATTTTATTTAACTTGTATTGAAACGAATGAATTTTTCATAATCGATAAAAGTTACTGTAATGATATTTAAACATTTTGTAAAATATAGGTCAGAAATATTGAAAAAAAATGCAAACTTTGATATTGCATAACTCCATAACTTTATATTATATTCTTATTTCTTATACTCGTACGTGTTCTCTCAGTATATGTATTAATATTTAAATATGCAGATAGAGTATATAATATGACAAATAATTAAATGTAATAATATATCCGCATTCAATTTAAGTTTATCGTGTTTATTTTACGTTTCAGTAAAATGTTTACATCTTTAAAATAAAATTAAAATACAATAAACCTGGTGGAGAAAAATAATTTTAGTCCTAATGGGATAATTCAGAGAAATTGTAAATGATTCTCTTCGAACCGCACATTATCTATTTCTTCAGAATTATACATAATTAGTATATTTACAAATATCAAATTCACTGTTGACAATGTTCATTGATTGACAAGGCAAACAATAATTAAGGCGTGACTCACTCACGTGTGCCCGAGAGCCATGCCAACCTTATTTAGTGAACCAAAAGATCATTAGACGAAGGTAGGCATATAATTAAAAATGTGCATTCTTAGTATTTGAAGAATTCGGCGCCCACGGCATAATTCCAAGGAAAGTTGAGTGCGGGCTGTCCCGGCTTAGTTTGAGTCATGTACTTGGCGAATACAACAACAGCTACGTATTGTCAGGGGATCGCGCAGAGATAAATGAAACACTAATTCCCTAATTTCTCACTAGTCACTCGATAATCTTCCACTTGACTGTGGAAAACTTTGTATTCGTCTTTTAGAATTTTCGCCAGTCTTTTTTTAACAATATATTTATGTACTTGTTCTGAGAACGCAATTACTGGATTTTGTCCACAAAGGGATTTACAATTATTAGCTAAAATAATTAATATAAGTCTAACAGAGATGAAGCTATTTAAGAAGAACATCCACACATGATCAAATTTTTTAAAGTTGTATATGTCTTCTAAATCAATTTCTTCTTTTTTTTAACAAAACTGTTGGTACGTAATTCCAAAACTATTTAAAAATCTACCAGACTAAAAATGAAACTTGACTGAAAAATATTGAAAAATTATTTTAAAAACATTACAATGAACTGCGAAATATCATAATAACATTAATGCACGGTATTTTTAATATAGTAGAGTATTTTTATCGAGTGAGAATTTTTTATAAATGCATAGGCAGTAATATCCATTTTTTTAATATTTTGAATTCGGTCACCGAGGATTCTAATTTATAATGTACCTTTGGATTAGGATAGGATTACTAATTTACAGACCTTTGTAGTAATTTCCAATTTACTTTAAAAGGGTGTAGAATGCAGCAAGCTTTTCTTTGTGCTTCTACAATATTAATAAACAATAAAAAGTAAAATAAACACGCATGATGTTGAATTGCATATTTTTTTGTAATAAATTCTGGCAATGTTTCCAGTTAACGACGATTTAGTTTATTTTTATTTTTATTTATAGGTACAGCAGATACATTAAAATGATTTTTATTTTGTATTTATCATTGCTGACATATTTCTGTTTGTTTAATTTTTTTTTATTCTTTCTTTCTATATAATTAATATGCCTTAGTATATCATAAATGTTTATCATTACTGACATATTTCTGTTTGCTTAAATTTTTTATTCTTTCTTTCTATATAATTAATATATTTCTAAATGTGGAGACCTGTAATTGGCCATCTATATTGTATCAATGTTTTCTATGCTTTTTTTTTTGTGCTGTTGGTCTTCCATAAACATTAAATAAATAAATAAATAAATAATAAATGAAACCTATGTTATTACATTTTAATATGACATTATACTCCTCTTAATACGAGCCAATAGCTCGAGATTATGGGAAGAGTATTTTCAAGCCAAATTAAAGTACCTTCAAGTTTTTACTAAGCAAAAACTATTTAAAAGTAGTAGTTTTTATTATACAAAAACATTTAAGATATGTGGGTAATGTTACAATACATCGCCGTCCGAAATCAAAGATTCTTCTTTCTTACACTGTTCTTATTTAGAAATGTTTTATCTCGAAAGTTATTTTGTGACAACAATGTATTATACCATTTAACTCCCAAGTATGTATAGTGATGTTGTGCCATGGTGGTTTTTAATTTTGGTATCTTTAAATGCCCCGTTGTTCTATACTTATTACTTAAGGTACTGATACACATGATTATTAGTGGCACGTGAGCATGCGCAGTATTAATCTTCTTTAGCCATTGCTTATTAGTGGCATGTGTGTACGCACATTGCTAGTAATAAGTACGCTCATTACTGGCATGCTCAAAAATCAACCGCCGGTTGATTTACGAGCATGCTAATGTCATTCACCATGAGAAGGGGGAATACTTTGAGCATGTGTGACGGGCTTGCTTATTACGAGCATGCTTATGTCATTCGCGGCTAGTATTATCAATGCGATCTTCTCAGTCCGCGACAGATGAAACAAATATGGCGCGTTGGGGAGATGATAAAACATTACTTTTCGTGACTTATTATAGGAGGAATACTCGGTCACCGCTTTGTAAAAATAATATATCAAAAAATAATGTTTATGAAACTTTATTGAAAGACACGAATGATTCAAATCTTACAATAAAAATTATAAAACCTAAAATCAAAAATATTTTGATTTATTGGTTAATTCGAATTTTTTTTTCAGTTTGCAGTTTCCATTTTGAACAAGAGCGTCTCTATTCTATGACAAGAGCATGCAAGTAATAAATATGTGTTTAATCAAACCTAGGAACAGTTTTGATTTGTTGGTTCACTTGAATTTTCTATTTCTGTGTGCAGTTTCAATTTTGAACTAGAGTTCCTCTCTACTGTATGACAAGAGCGTGCCACTAATAAGCGTGTGTGTTTGATCGTTAGCTTTGAGCATGCTTATTTATGGGTTATAGTTGTTAGGGCATGCTAGTTTTGAGCTTGCTAATGAACATGCCAGTAATAAGCATGTGTATCTGTACCTTACTGCAGTCTGAGGAGTGGGATTGATTTATAATGTATTTAAACTATTTGACCCATTCAAACGCTTGTTTTGTTACGACGAATGGCGATATTGGTCACGGCGTCTCCCTTCCGCAGAACCGATCTCCAATCCAACTGTGCGCTACAAGGCAAACCTTATCCATTTAAATTTCTTATTTCAAGTGATTCTCCGTCCACACTTCATATCGGTCCATATTTATGGTAAAATAATACATAATAACGTGTGTACATTATGAACAATCACACGCTTGACCACGGACCACCGCAAATGCCGAAAACAATTAATTGTGCAAAATTAGCGATCCATGCAAGCGTGAAATTATTCTCGCGGATTATTACTGTTGTATTTAGATTATTCGTACAGTCCTGACCATTTATGTGGAAAATTTAAAAAATTGTTGGGACCACAGAGACGTCCTTCGGAGATCCTCGACATCTTCGGTGTTCGAGGAAGACTTGTCTTTAAACTAGAACAGAAGACGTGTGCAAAAGACCTGGCGTGCAGGCGCATCCCTTGTTTCCTAGAGGCAAAAAAGTTTGGACTCTTTGTTTCTAGCCGAAAACAGCACTTCTGTGTATATACATAAATTCGTTATTTTCTAATCATAAAACGTATTGAATACATTTTCAACTTACGAACGTCTTTGAATCGCTTAAACACACAGATACCAGCAATGGTGGATTCCTTCTTCTTCTTCTTTCCTGGCGTTTCTCCCCTGTGGGGTGTTCTTGCCACAAAACAAGTGTGTTTGTTTCTTCGTTGGCAATGGGTGTGGTGGTTGCGTTTTTTTCTCTTTTATTTTAGAAATTTTAATTGTAAACGATTCATTTTAGGATAAACATTATTCTGCGTGGTGGATTCCATAACGCGTTCTGTATCCATAAAGTTTGAAAGTGTTCCACATTAGCGCACGCGTATTTAGTGCCACCTGTCAAGTTCAAAAAAAACTTTAACGGTCATATACAGGGCGTAACAGAGCTAGTCCACAATACTTTACAGCTGGATTTTTGCCTTGATTATGAGTCGAAAATGAACAGTTAGGCCAATCAGTTAATCGTGACCAATCAATAGTTATGGAAATATGCGACATCTAAGTTTGCATTTTTTTTTCAATATTTCTGACTTTTTTTGTAAAACGTTGGACTATCATTACAGTAACATATATCGAACACGATAAATAAAATAATAAAAACCCTGAAAATTTTCCAATTGGAATGTTTTCTAATTGAAATTCGAAGTTTTTTATTTGACTTGAAGAAAATGAATTGTTAATACACTACGAAGATTTCGCTGTCTCTGCTTTTAATAGGGATTTGGAAACATGATTTTTGAAGAGATAGCGCTTTATTTCCTATAAAATCTCGAATATATAATATGTATGTAATATATATGAATAATGTATATGTTGCATTTGTAAGCAACCTAACATTTCACGATCACATAGAGACGATCAGTGGTAATGCTTTGAGAATGTTAGGATTTGTTCTGCGTACTGCCAGGGTTTTCGAGAATACCCGCGTACTCAGAACTCTTTACAACTCCTTGGTGCGGAGTAGACTCGAGAGTGGCTCGATGATCTGGGGGCCACATGAGGGCAAGTACTCTCTTATGGTGGAGAAAGTCCAAAAGAAGTTTCTGAGATATCTCTACATGAGAGAGTGCGGGCATTATCCTTGGCTTTACCCAACCGAGTTTCTCCAGGGTATGCTTGGCTACAATAGTTTAGAGACTAGAAGGAATGTGTATTTGATTACACATTTTTATCGATTGTTGCGCGGTATGATCGATAATCCTGAAATTATGCAGAGCATTGGTTTGTATGTTCCTGATAATTACACTAGACATCGTCAGCATAGATTGTTTCACATTCCAATATACAGGACCAACCTGCCGATGGTTATGCCTGTTGGAAGAGCCACAGCTATGCTGAACAAAATTGCTTTGGGTATTGATATATTCCATGTGTCTGAGGGGGTTTTCCGAAGCGGGATTCTCCTACACCTTTGACCAGATTTTATGTTATTTTTAATTTATTAAATATTTTCATTTTTGATATATACTTCCTAATATGTATGCCTTAAACATTTTGTTTGTCATGTACATATTATTATGAAATAAATTGAATTGATTTGAATTGAATGATATTAGATCATGGTTGCTTGAACATTTTCGACTCATAATCAAGTCAGGAATATAGTCCTGCGAGGCTATTAATGTTTTCCAAATAACCCTGTACATCTTGAGAATATACCGGATTTTTCGTCACGCGTCCAAAATGCCCGACCAGTTCCAGCTCCGAGAGCGTCGTGTTTTATCGGAATGCTCGCGCCTCGCCACGTCAGTCCCACGTGCGCTCCTCCACTGTTTACCGTCGGCACGGGGGGGAGGGGAAGTGGGTCATTCGGACCGCGTACACGTGCGGGCCAGCGAATGTCAAACTGTACCCTATCGGGCTGCTGGCTCCTGATGTTGCAACTAACCATTAAGCCGTGTATTCACTAGGGGACGAATCGCGAAACATTCCGCGCGGCATGTCGCATCAACATCTACGATCATGATTCGGGGACAATGACGCGGTCATTTGACGCGTACACACCGGGACTCGCGTATATTGTCGCGGAAATGTCACCCGATGAGGTTATGATGACAGCTGCGGTATCTCATTTGGCGAAAACGGGGTTCCGCGCAATTGGAAATGTTTTTTTTGGTCGCAATTTCAAATTAACGAGGTTTTACTGTAGTAAATTGAATATTATTAAAAACAAGGTCCTTTTTGCAAATAACGACATTTCCACGTGTCGCGGAAATGTCGTCCTATGAGGTTGTGATGACAGCTGCGTATCTGTTTATGTTAATGAGTTTATCGAAACGTAAGAGGAGAAAAAAGAGGAGAATGCGAAATTATTTACTTCAAAGAGAAAGAAAGACGGACATTCTATGCGATCTTCGATCGATACAGCTCGACGAATTCAAGAACAATTTCGTTTCCCCCACATTGTCATCTTGACAGATACAGCGCATGCGTATTCACTTGTAAACATACCACGTGGTACTGACGCTCCGCGTAATGTTGCAGTGAGCTCGCTCGGGTACCGTGCGCGTGGCAACGCTGCCACGGCACGTAGAAATGCCGCGCTATGTTGTGCGCTACGTCGCGAAACAGTGCACGACGTTGCAACGTCACGTAGACTCTATGCCGCGCGTGCTGTTGAGGGAAAATTTGTCCCCTAGTGAATACATGGCTTTACACGACGTCTCTATTGCTTGCCCAACGTAACTTGGCGTGCGGCGAATTTTGAACCAAAACCCGCCCCGCCCGTTACCGGCGGTAACCCCTCGCCCTGTCATTCAGTTCATTCTCGTCTTTGAGCGCGAGCTGGGACATCTTACCAATATACAATGAATTATTACGTCCAAAACATCCTAAACAGTCCGGGATGGTGCAAGAACAATTGCCAATGAAGTATTAAAGTTTTGCGAAGCTGAAAAAGCGAATAATGGACCGATATTACCATCTGACGGTTTGACAGACAGAACGGCCGCCATTACTGCATGGTTTCTTTAGTGCTGCCCTACCGAATTTCTGTATTTAATACGACACCGGTCACCGGACATTCTGTACATTATGTATTGTGTAATAAATTTACACCTGACAACTTCTGTTAACGCGATAGGAACGCCCTCCCTCGCACGCCTAGTTACAGTGGTACGTCTATACCACAGCGTTGCCTCACACTAACACCGACAAAATAGTAAAAAAATAATTCTATAACACCATTTAGAACCACAAAAAAATAGTCGTTTCAATTAACGATATAAATAAAATAACTTGTGGGTTAATTATTATTATTTTATTTACGCTTCAACAGGCCAAGAGGCCCAATTACGGAAGCGAAATACATCCCACAACACCCATGCTGGAGCAAAGCACGTAGATTAATTTGACCTCACCGGGAATTGAACCCGGAACCCTCGGTGTGAGAAGCCAGTGTCATGGCCACTGAGCTACGAGGGTCGTCGATTAGATTAGCCGAAATTAGATTTCGTTTAAGGAATCACTTTCATTTGATGAAAACAAATTATTATTAATATTTAAAGCATTAACTTTGTGGATAGACATTACAACAACGTGTTATGTAAATTAGTATGAACTACTACCAGATTTTAGGTCTACCGGTTTCGAGACATACCCGTCTCTTCATCAAGATCAACACTACACTACTACATTCGCAACACTATACATCACAAACATAGTATTGTTAACTTTTTACCAATATTTATCACATGCGTGTTAATATTGTCAAGGACAAGCATGCACTAACTAGCCTAGAGAACGGTCAGGAATCTACGAGCTAGCTTTAGCTAGTGAAGCTAAATTGAACAGAAGGCTTTCCATACAGCCCTCAGCAACGTGACGTCACGAATATCGAAAACTTTCATATAACCTTTATACTGTTTTTAAGGATACCCTCGTAAGGCCAAACGCGTTTTAAGTAAATTAAAGTCGTAGAAAAAAAACAAGTATTTGAATTTCGTACATAAATACTTACTTTTTTTCTGTGGCAGTATCCTGCCTTTAAATTATTAATGCTCCGCAAAAAAATAAACTCTGTATCTTGCCTAAGAAGCTAAACGTAAATTTACAAAATTGCAAAGAATTTAGTGGTTGCGTTAGGTTAGGTTAGGTTAGATTAGGTTAGGTTGTGGAGAGCATGTCAGAATGCTGAACAGAAGGCTAATAGTGCGACGGAGACCAAAACTAATATGTAGCGATGACATCTTGAAATACATAACTGTTTTGGCTATTTATAGATTAGTGGATGAAGCAATAGAGCCAATAGTGATAGTGATGTTAATGAAAATGAAAATAAATATGTTGTCTTTTGCATTATTTTATAAATCACACCGTTGCATTTCATCGCGAGGTCGTTTAATTATTTTACAAGCCATGCCCACTAATATTTTTTGGACACGTCTTTTGGTCACGCCCCCCAGTTGGACGGGCGGCGCGGCGCAACAGAATTCAGCACGTGTCCACACCAGCGTAGACTGCACACTGCACGTGCGCGTGTGTGCGCGTGTATTGCGAGCAGTGGAAAGTTCATTCGAGATGCGTGGACCTCGAGGACCTCGGCGGAGATGAGCAGAGGCGCGCGGAGACGAACGGATTCAAATTTAACAAAAAAATGAAGACCCCATGGCAAGAAGTTGTTGAGTAACATTTTTGTCAAAAATGAGTTAATAAGCCTTCTAAACTAAATATAGAACGCTCTTTCCATTGAAAATAAGTTCGGAACTTAAATTGATTAGAACAATCTTCGTGATGAGCATGTTAACTGCACTTTTGTCAGAAGCAAACTCGAGTATGCAACGCAAGTATGGAACCCCCATTATATGATCTATGTAAATCGGTTGGAACAAATTCAAAAAAAATTTATTCGCTTTCTCAACTTTAAATTCAATTGCGTTTCTGACGATTATGACAGTTCATGCAAAAAATATCACATCCTACCTTTATACAGACGTCGGGAAATAGGTGATTTGATGTACCTACTAAAAATTGTATCAGGCAACGTCGACTGTCCGGAACTATTAAATATACTAAAATTCCATGTTCCCTGTAGATCTCGTAGACATAACCCAGTCTTTCACATTGATTTTACCTCATCCAACTATCGTCGTAATTCATATTTCTTGAGGGTATGCGATGCATTCAATAAACTGATAAGATTATTGGATATTGATCTGTTCGAGTGCAGCCACACAAGATTAAGAAAAATTTTGAGTGCTGAATTTTTTCCTAGTAATAATTAAGTTTCTTTATCTTTTGTTTAAATTTTTTATTCTTTCTTTCTATATAATTGATATGCCTTAGTATATCATAAATATTTATCATTACTGACATATTTCTGTTTGTTTAAATTTTTTATTCTTTCTTTCTATATAATTGATATGCCTTAGTATATCATAAATATTTATCATTACTGACATATTTCTGTTTGTTTAAATTTTTTATTCTTTCTTTCTATATAATTAATATGCCTTAGTATATCATAAATATTTATCATTACTGAAATATTTCTAAATGTGGAGACCTGTAATTGGCCATCTATATTGTATCAATGTTTTCTATGCTTTTTTTTGTGCTGTTGGTCTTCCATAAACATTAAATAAATAAATAAATAAATACACTTTTTCATAAAAATCAAATCAATTACTAATGGGAAGATTATGTTATCTTCAACAAAAACATGTTCATGCCATCATTCTGAAATTAACACGCCTTTTAATTTGATTCGAATATTTATGGTTAATATAAATTTTACTCTTGCAGTTTTATGTGAAGACTATTATAATATGTACTTATATATTATTTTTCAATAATTTTAAATGGTACACACCATGTTTTGTATTATTAATTGACATGCCAGATATTTTGTTATTTTGGATAAAGGATGGTAAAAACGGATAATATTTGAAGGGTTTTTTGATGTTCGTGTTTTACCAATTTTAAAAAGGTGTTATTCTATTAAAAATGAGTTCCAGAGGTGAAAAAATGATTGTTAACTACATTTTTTAGGGAAAATTAGTATATTTTTATTTTTTTGCGCATAAATGAGTTTCTTACTTTGTAAATACTTTTTTGATATTTAAGTGACATATTTTATAAGTCAATAAAAATTGATCTTGAACTATCAATAAAACATATTTTTCAAAGGCGAAATGCAAATGTCTAATTATCTTAAAATGACTTGAATGTTAGTTAACAACTTCTTGCCACGGGGTCTTCAAATATTTTGAATCAAATTTCAGTACGCTTTTGGATATATTCGACTTTTATTTTATTGTCTGAACATTTGAATAAAACATGTCATCATCGCTGTTATTATGAGCTGTTTTCTAGGCACAGAATATTTCATCTTCATCATTATTACGAGGAGTTTTCTATGTAAAAAAGTCATCTTCATCGAAATTATTACTTTTTTATATTTATTTTATTTAATTCGGTCATCCAGCAGGGAGACACAATCGCTTGATAAGACGAAATACAAAAAAAAGTTAAATGTCTCCCACAATTAAAGGATAACACGAATAGGACATAATCATAGGTAAGTCGATTTGACAATGACAGATGAAACATCATTTAACCGATTGTTCCAAATTTAACTTTAACATAGACATAAAGGGGCTCGTGATGTATATAATATACTTTTGTTTTTTCATATACGTATATACTTTTTACTTAATTTACTTTACTTTTTACTCTAAATTACTTTACTTTATTTTTCTTTTATTCTTCTAATTACGTAACCATGAAATTAATTATTTAAATGGAGTCTCAATGAATAGAATGGCTACTTACCTCAGAACAGGTATTTTTATGTACCTAGCGAGGTAGATAACGATAAAGGCCTGCATACAAAAAATTGTATATTGTATTTGTTGCTATCTTATTCATAAACTCTGTAAATATTCTTAACATTAATTATGTTGATGCAAGCTGTGATAAAAGTGATTGAACTAATAAACGCCGATTTATCGGCGCTGAAACTGAAACTGAATATACATGATCAGGGAGGGGTTATGTAAAAGTCAATACGCAAATTGATATAATATGACTAAAATCTACGCGTGCGAAGCCGAGGGCACGGCTAGTCTTTTATATAATAACAATTATTATTAAACAACTTATTTTACAGAGTAATAACCAGTTTTAAATCTTCTCCTCCTTCTTCTTTTTTTTTTGGTAGATCGGTGATATAACTGCCATGATAAATGTAAAGATGGTTACCTCAAAATGCTTGCAGAGTTGACATATAAATAATGCATTAAAATTTCACTAAAGTTGTAGTGCGTCTAGAATCTTCCTCCCTGAATCACACGCTAACAAACTCAAATGTCCTCGATAAAATTATGACTATTGTATGGCAAACATGTATAATCGACCATTAAGGTACAGATACACATGCTTCTTTACTGGCATGCTAATGAGCATGCCATTAATAAGCATGCCCTAACAACTGTACATACTTGCTCATTACTGGCATGCTTATTAGTGGCATGCTCATAAATAAGCATGCCCAAAGCTAACAATCAAACACACATGCTTATTAGTGGCATGCTCTTGTCATAGAATAAAGACGCTCTTGTTCAAAATGGAAACTTTGCAAACTGAAATAGAAAATTCAAGTGAACCAATAAATCAAAAAAGTTCCCGAGTTTCCAACCGCACATTTTTGATTTTAGTTTATATAATTTTTATTGTAAGATTTGAATCATTCATGCCTATTAATAAAGTTTCGTAAACATTATTTCTCACTATATTATTTTTACACAACGGTGACCGAGTATTCCACAGACATTCGTGATTCTTATAATAAGTCACGAAAAGTAATGTTTTATCATCTCCCCAACGCGCCATATTTGTTTCAACTGTCGCGGACTGAGAAGATCGCATTGATAATACTGCCACTAGGTGGCATGCTCATTTCTAGCAATGTGCGTACACACATGCCACTAATAAGCATGCCACTGTCAAAGTCGATACTGCGCATGCTCACGTGCCACTAAAGAAGCATGTGTATCAGACGCTTTACTCTAGTATTTTTACGCACAATAAACAACGTACTCACCAAGCTGAAAAAAACGGATCATAAAAAAACTACTTTTAACTAAATGTAAAACAACCCAAATGCAGCATCACTATATTTATAAAGCCATTAATTACTATAATAACTTACCTATCGACATACGATGCATCAGTAACCTCTCAGAGCAAGTCAAAAAAATTAAAATTTTCCTAAAATCAAACATAAATTCATAAATCGTTTAAATCTATAGCTCTTTTCAAAACAATTCCTATACTTTCATTATCCATTTACCTTTTTACTGTATTAATAAATAACTTGTATACACTATATACCTATATATTATAACAAGGAATAAGAACTGTGGCTCCCTCATCAGACTCAAGAGCTTCTCTTCACTGATGAGGTCTACATAACTATCAAGTATTTAAAAAAAAAAGTTTAATTCGATATGTTATATATAAGATCTGTATTTGTACCATAAATTAAATAAATAAAATAAAAATAAAATAAAATTAAAAAATTGTAATAATTTAGAAAATAAAAATTGACTATATGTTCTTTACACAAAACACGTTCTGTAAACTTTAAAAATATATAAATTATTCTAAATTTAAAAAATATATAAACACAAATCAGAGTTCCGTAAAATAAAACTCTTTATATTGAAATAGTAGTTTCAATACGTAATAAACAAAATACAGGGTGTAACAGAGCTAGTCCACGATACTTTTTCTGCCTTGTTTACGAGTCGAAAATGTTTAAGCAACGATGACCTAATATCAACAGTTCCGGAGTTATGCAATATCAAAGTTCGCATTTTTTTCAATATTTCTGACTTACTTTTTACAAAACGTTGAAGTATCATTATAGTAAATTAGTTATTAGCAATATCGGATTCCTAAACAAATATTAGTAATCTCTAATTAACTAACTAATCATCACGCCGTTTCACCACTGGGGTAGGCGGAGAGGATAGATAGAAGAGATATTTTTCTATCTTGGCACACCACTTTTGCTTCGGCTACATTCATACATCTTCTCATGTAAGATACAAGATGCATTGCCGTAGACATCAAGTCGGTGTGCAAAATTTCAGCTCGATTGGATGAAGGGAAGAGCGCTAATTTTCACTTCCAAGATTTTTCCACAAAAAATCAAGAACGGCGTTGAACTTAAAAAGACAAAATGACGTAGGTGTGCAGTTATTTATGACGTAATTAAAGTTAATGGAATTATTTAATTTATTAGTATTTAGTTAGTAGAAAGTATTTATTATTTTCTCATTGATTCATTTAACACGACAAAACCATAAATGCGACACTTTTTAAATTATTCACCATGCTAAGATCAACTTTACATTCACTCCTAATTTGTAAATTATTTACAATGTCGTGAGTGCGTTAGCCACACCCGAATGACCTCATTTACACTGCGGTCGTCGTTGTATCTACATCAGGGTTGGTATCAGGACTCCATTATGCAACCCTAGTTCTGTCTTCTGATCTTTCCATTATGAATTAAAGGATTACTCCACCATGAGGCGTCAAAATAATCTTCTTCTGCTTTTCCTCTGCTCTCTCTTCAGGAATGGCGGGGGAAAATGGCCTCTTCTAATGCTTTCCAATATTTCTTATCCACCCACTAGCCACGGGGTGGAAATTAATTAGCGATTTATAAATTAATGGTTAACTAATTATTCGATGAACAAAGTCACTTAACGCGAATGAAACTTAACGCTCTTCTTTAAATTGCAGTGTTTCGCAGTATATCTCACGTAAACGAACACTTTATTATTGCTGGGTAACACGCATTTAACATTCACCAAAACATTCCATCATTATTCGGTCTATTTATTGCTTCGCAATTCACGTCGTCTCGCGGCTCGCGCGAACTTCGCACTGAATCGACCCGTCAAACACGACAACTCAACTTCACTCGCGCCGCGGCTCCGTTCCGTATTTATTATACTCCCTTTCTTTGTAAAATATAATAACAATTAAAGACGAATTAAAACATATAACATAACACTAAACTTACAGTAATTTAATAATGTATTTCTAAAACGTCAGATGTTTTGAGCTTTGATAAGACACTTCATGCTTTGTGTGGTGAAGCTATTATGTATACCGACGGAGTAATTCAAATTTAGAAAATATTCCGCGACGTTATCGGGCCGCCGTTGCTAGTAATCAAACTTTTGTAATGATTCCAATTTGAAAAAACGAAAATTTGATAGATCTTCTTGATCGTCGCCACGAGTCTGCTTGCAAAGTTTCAGCTCGATTGGATCACGGGAAAACGGCATGGGCATGTTGAGCGAATAAGTGAGGAAAGAATGGTAAGAAAGATATATAACGCAAGTGTTGACGGCGCCAGAAAGAGAGGGCGTGGAGTTTTGAATGTATGTATCTTTTTTCTCACTTTGGAGCTTTTACATTCGATGTACGGAGCCTTTATTCCTTATATATAATGTTTAAAAGTATATTTCTAATATGTAGTCTTTCTTGTGTTTGTGTTTTTTTTCTTACGTGCAATATTTTAATTTTAATTCTAATATGTAGTCTTGTCTAATGTTTAAACATAAAAAAACTGTACAGGTAGTTGCTTGTGTGGATACTCCTAAGGTGGAATTGGTGAACGTTACACTGTGTAAAGTAATGTATATTATAGATATCTCACAGAGACGAAACTGTATTAATTATGGGAAAGTAGGTATAGAAGTCATTTGGGTGTAACAGGACTTATGACCTGTCTTTTTATGGTTGGCTTAAGTGATCACTTTACACAATTGTAACATTCGCCATTTCCACCCATGATAGAATATACCATGCTTACAATTGTGTAAAGTGATCACTTAAGCCAACCATAAAAAGACAGGTCATAAGTCCTGTTACACCCAAATGACTTCTATACCTACTTTCCCATAATTAATACAGTTTCGTCTCTGTGAGATATCTATAATATACATTAATTGATTAATAATGTCTCTGTGACATAAATCCAGCACTGTTCTGAAAGATTTGAACAAACTCAAAATATTCTGTACTGTGTAAAGTATTCACAAGCCGTGGGCCGCCGTACAAAGACTTCCATACACGTTTCCCATGTAAGTAGCTTCGCCCCTGTGAGACTTTTGTAATTCATCTCAATTAAAGGATTGTCTCGCTTTTTCCGTTTTAACCGGCCGTCTCGTCGACTCGTCGTTTGATTAAATAACCGTGATTTAAGCACGAAGCGATCAGCGTGCGCTCTCTGCCTACCCGGCGGGCACCGGCCGAGCGGCGATACTCGACATTATAGAATCTAAATTCCATCCAGTAAGTGTGTCGGTTGCGTCACACGCCGTGGAAAAACTTTCACATCTGCGGCGCTCCTCAAACTGTGACAAAAATTGAAATTAAAAATATTTATTTTTTATCACCGCGACGTGAAAATTTTATCATCAAAAGGGATTTATTTTCCGATAAGAGATTCGACCTCGTACGATGGAGCTAAATTCATACGACACCAGACTATGTCAATACTCAGTGTTCCGATTTCCAATTTATTAATTTTATTCGGCACATTCAACTTTGACATCAGTAAGAATCTGAAGAAAAAGTTCGATAAATTAGAGTTATGTCGAATTTAGATTTATAATATCTCTAAGTAACTAAATTTATAATAAATATATTTGGTTTAGATTAAAAACTGTTCGACAAAATAATGTAAGATGTGTATTCTATCGATCAAAAATAGGTTTTAAAAGAATTTTATCCCAAATGAAGCGATTTTATAATACCTGTAAAGGAAAAATGTAAACAAATTGTAACGTTATGTTAAGTTTGTGGATACGAGAGGGGAGTGTTCATAAACTTAACGCAACGAAACAATGCGCGTATTACGCACTGTACCTACTCACACTAACTCAATTGCAAGCTTATATGATAAGACCTATACCTACCTATCTTTTTGGTTCGAAACAACTTTTTTGCTTATTTGTGTACACGAGTCACCATTGTTTCGTGATACTACACATATTTTTTATGTAACTTATTTCATGCCATCTATGGTTGAAAACTAGTAATTCCCATGAAATGGTATATACATAAATGTCTAATAATAAATTTCGCCGCCGGTTAATGTGATGTTTTTGTTATTTCTTATTTTGATAATTATTTTGGTCATTAAGAAATCTGTGGTATGTCAAAAAGTTATACGAGGCGCAATGTAACCTTGTAAGTGTGGAGTACTTGTGTTTCAATGTCAATGGCGATAAGTAGCGTTTCTCGACGTTACGCCGAATATTGAGAATTTTGTTAGTAAATAGGAGGAGTAGGAGTAGCTTGTTGGTCTTGTGGTTAAGACACTTACCTCGTGATCCAAAGGTCGCGGGTTCGAACCTCATTCCAGACTAGCAAGTTAGTCCTATTTTCATAGCACAAGCGTATAGCTTAGTTTGAAAATAGTAATAATATTGATGTGAGACGTATTCCGTGTTCGCATCTCTATTTAAAAAAATGGAACTATCGACTGTCCTCAACAAGAAAGATGAATTCCTTCTATAGAAGAAATTGAAACATTTTAAGAAATCCATACATAATAAGGAATGTATTATGAATAACCAAAAAAATCTTACTTACAGTCCTATCTTGAATATGTTCCCTTTCACCCTATCACCTGTTTTTTCGCACCCCCCACTATTTACCCCCATTTGAACACTTAGCACCAGAGTATGATCGTTCATAATATGTAAAGTTTAATTAGTATTTAACCAAAAATTAAGTGGTGATAAACTAAGTGAATTCGTTTAATTATAAATAAATTTGCTTAATTATATTTTGATCAGATTAAAGTACGCAATTCTCGTCCCACAGTTGGACATGTTCTGGTAAAACCAGTCGGCCCGTAAAGTTTGAAGTAGAATATTTCGGTTAAATATGGTGTTTTGTGTTTCGATTTCGTAGATTTATAATCCCATTATTATATCACGCGCTATTTGCTGGATATTACCGGCGTTATATGTACTTTCGCTTTCCGCACTTGGCGCTGTCGGGTCTGGCTGGGCAATTGTGCACTTGTACCGCCGCCTGGCGAGGGCCGCACCGGAAAAGGTGCAAAACATTACAGAGTAGGAGACAGCGACCACCAGACTCGCCTAGTAGTATTAAACCTAAAATTTTTCTGTAGATGTATAGATATTACGAGATTCGAGTTTGGGGGATTTTGAAAAATAACAGGTAATACAGGTACAAAAAACTTTACCAAGTACGTTCTTAATTCCCCACTGCAAAGGCTTCCTAGACTAGCAAACAGTTTCGAGCAACTTGACGTCTTTGCCAACAACTTTATAATATTTAAATATATTTTAAAAGGTGTATTGAAAGATTAATAATTGATTTGTATTTGTTTTGATTGTTGGTTGTGTGAGATAACTAACTGTTATGTAATATTTTTATTATAATACGTTTTCTTATGCTTCTGCTTTGTTATATACTTGCTTTTTACTTTGATATAAATATATAAATATATATATAATATATATATATATAATATAATATACAATATATTATTTTTTTTAAATAGAGATGCGAACAGGCGAGAGGCGAGTGTCCTAACCACAAGACCAACAAGCTACTCTTTATCTTTACATATTTGTTTTTGTATATTAAGTATTTGATTTCCACTTTATGTCATTATTATTTTTGTATATATTTTTTTTCTTTAAACTATCCATTATATAAATGTAAACATTGCCCATTTGTTTGTAAAAGCCCTGTAGGGCGTTAATAAAGAAATAAATTAAAAAAATTAAAATGTAAGGCATCGGGTAATATTGCAAAATAGTAGCCCGAATCTCAAGAATCAAAGTAATATTGGAAAGTTTATAGATAATGACATTTAGATATATAATTAAATTTAATGTACTTCTATTTGTATATAAAATTATTAATGAACACAACAATACCCTTGAAATATAAAGAAAAATAAAAATAAAAAAACAACATGAACATGACCACTGTGCAAGAAGAAAAGATGAAATAAAATTACCATTCTGAAAGAAAAAAGATCGCAAACTTCTACAGTGGAATGAAATGATATATGAAACTACCAGGGGATAATAGGGATGAACACAATTTAACGACTTCTGAGAAATAACTCAAATAATATGTGATACTTAAATTTTGAATAAAAATTTAATATATGTAGTTATATCTGAATGTTAGTTATTACGAACATTCAGATATAAATACTAACATCCTGTTATTTTTTTTATTCGGTCATCCAACAGGGAGATATAATTGCTTGATAGGACAGAATACAGAAAAAAATTGTTAAATGTCTCCTACAATTAAAGGATGTCACAGATATACATAATTATAGACAAGACAATTTGATATGAATGAAGAATAAACAATTTTACAGTTTCTATGCTATAATGTCTAACCACAAAGATATTGCTTTAAATGTTGAAAATATTAATAATAATACATATATCTAATGTAAAAATGTATGTTTTGAGTTTGTTCAAATCTTTCAGAACAGTGCTGGATTTATGTCACAGAGACATTATTAAACAATTAGTGTATATTATAGATATCTCACAGAGACGAAACTGTATTAATTATGGGAAAGTAGGTATAGAAGTCATTTGGGTGTACACAGGACTTATGACCTGTCTTTTTATGGTTGGCTTAAGTGATCACTTTACACAATTGTAACATTCGCCATTTCCATGGATGAATTTCATTACACACAATAAAGTATATTGCTCTCAAAATTCCGTAAAAAATCAATGTAGATTTTCTCATTAGCGACATCTGTGGGGATTTAGGGGAATGAAAAATGGCTTTGTACAGGCCGCATGGAAAAGGCGCTTACAACTCATATATGAAAGCTTTCCACGCAATTTGAACATATATACAACTTCCAAAAAATGAATAAGCATGGTATATTCTATCATGGGTGGAAATGGCGAATGTTACAATTGTGAAAAGTGATCACTTAAGCCAACCATAAAAAGACAGGTCATAAGTCCTGTGTACACCCAAATGACTTCTATACCTACTTTCCCATAATTAATACAGTTTCGTCTCTGTGAGATATCTATAATATACACTAATTAAAAATGTATGCATTAGAAAATATTAAACTTATCGCACTACCTACTTTAAGAATAAAAAAAAATTAAATATACAAAATTCAGATTTGTAACTGAACTGTTTGACTGAGCTTCAAAGCGTCTGGCGGAAGAAATGACCCGCTAAAAGCATCTGGCAATCATTATTATAAATGTAGGTATAGTACTGTCCCGTTAAATAAACAAATTAAAAAATCAAGTTTGTTATTATAACGCTTTACTATCACATTTCTTTTATGTGTTATCTGCCAACATCCCCCGCAATCAAATGTCATAATATCCGAACCTTTTTACATACTAAAGTGTACATCTACAGAAAGTATTTAAGGTTTGATATTGTAACGTAAGTATGTCGGTCGCTGGCTTTTAGTCTTTTAAGGCTGGACATTCGCTGCAAACGCATATTGCAACGTATTTTTGAAAATGTTGGTTTTTATTATTCATTTATAACGGAACGAATAAGCTAGATTACAACGTTTTTAGGACGATAACTTAGCTAGAACCTTTCTTCTTAATGTCGGTCAATTATTGAACACGGAGAACTTGCGTGGGGAGGAGCAACGATGAGCGCATTCAACTCTTTAATGGTTGCCCAGAAAACGATTTTAAAAACAATCTTAAAAACACCAATCACAACAAGAACAGACAAATTATTTAATAAACTTAATAAAAACAAACAAACACACTTCAAAGAAACTTAAAACACAATTCCTACAGGCAGAAGCAAGTATTCACGTCTCACGAACCACTTTTGGACAAAGAAATTTTAGATGCCTGGGCCCTAAACCATACGCTACAATGCTGGAAAATGTGTCAAAATTTAAGTAACCAAAAAATGTAAAATCAATGATTAATAAATAAATTTCGGGTAAGAGAGATGGGTCGATCATATAGGGACACTCGTCCAAATAAAGTGACAATCTAAATATCAAGTCAGGTAACATATTGTATTAGGGTAATCATGATTTCATGCAAACACTGTTATTTGTGGTACAATGCAGACGATCTTTTTCGCTAACCAATTTATATAATAAGGTAGACATGTAATTAATTAAATTAAGTTAAATTAAATTGTTAAATTAAGGTAAATTAAATTCAGTTAAATTAAATTGTTAACTTTGCCTGTCTCACAGTTTTCTCTAGTAAAACTGGCGTAGTAAAACAAAAACGTTAATCAAAGTATTTTATGTAAAGCAATGAAATAAAAAAAAATATATAAAAGTAATTATCTGAACATAATTTACAATAATAAAGAAAAAATAAGCATTAATCGACAGGCTGTGGCCAAAAAAATTGTTTTCGGAGTCTTAGAAATAATCAATAGATTCTGAATTTTTATATGCACGCAGAATATGTTTTCTTACGAGTATAAAGCTAGCATTATTATGATAAAATTGTACTAAAATAGTGTGAAGAAGTGATCAATGTTAATAGTGTAATAAATTTTTAAATTTGCAAAAATTTTTACATTTTTTGATGATTATAAAATGCTTTTTATTCATCTAACTATTATAATTATGAAAATATCCAACCAAATACTCTTAAAAAGTATAATATCTTAGTAAATAAGTTGCACTTTGTTTTTAAGCCCTCAAAAATGACGTGCTTTTATTTTATAATTCGGCCGACAGTTAAGACTGTGATAGTTATTATTGGAGCCATCTGGTAGCATTAGTGACGGACATTATTACGTAGAGAATAATACTTTTTGTATCTCATTTTATACACTTCTTTGATATTGTATTGTGCCATCTGGTACCGTTTGTTAGGGACAATGTTACATGAAGAATTATAGATTTTAATTAATGATTAATACCTATGAAAATATGTGAATATTCGTGGAATTCAGTACATTATCTCAATTATAATAATTTCATTGTCAGTCCGTAAGTCCGTCCGTCTGTCCATCTGTCTGTCCTTTCAACTACGTGTAACGTCCGTAACTTATTTTAAGTAAAAAAGTTATCTCTTTTCCTTTTTATTTTTTTTGATGTAAAAAAAGAAATGCTTATTTTCTTAGTAACCGAAATGTCATTTTTGACGGGTTACAGCCAGTAAATTAGTAATCCTCGATGACTGCATTAATTTTTTTTATTGTATATTGCTGTCTTTGCTTTTATAGCCAAGAATTTATCTATTTTTTATAAATAATTAATAACTGTATTAAGTGTACTCCGAAATCACACCGTGCAGCGTCATTTCCCCTGTTTGATCGGCTTGTCTTCGCCATCTATCTGTGTCAGTAGGTGAGTCCTGTCCCCCGCTGAAAGTGAGTGTGCCGGTGGCGCAACGCGCCCGAACGCTTCTTCCGAGATCCACTATCCTCGGATCTCTGCTGACGCAATCACAGACTCCACCTCCTCAAGACCCCGCCTGGGCGTGAGACGTATATGGCCACCATGCAAGAAGTGCAGTTAAACCCTGAAGACGTTCAATCTATAATCACATTTCAAAAAAAAAAAAAAAAAAATATGAGTTGTCTCAATAACAACAATTTTTCCGAATTTGCAAACCACTTCATAGAAATTAATCAAAATAAAGGTTTAAAATTAAATATTTTAGAAATTTATTATATTAGGGAAGCGGTGAATAGTAAATCACCTCTAATAAACAACCATATCAATTTTCCATACAGCCCTTCGTTCAATTTAATTTTCGCAAAAGATTTAGTAACACCCACTTTAGACCCGCCCCCTCTCACTCTCTCTCCCCTCAGAATCGTGATTGTTCTGTAGGCTAGTTGGTGCATGCTTGTCTCTGACAAGATTAACACGCATGTGATAAATATTGGTGAAAGTTTAACAATACTATGGTTGTGGTGTATAGTAGTGTAGTGTTGGTCCTGACGAAGAGACGGGTGCATCTCGAAACCGCTAGACCTTTAAATCTGGTAGTGGTTTTTACTAAGTTAACTGACACAAAAAAAAAACTATTTAATCAACCAGGGAGATGTTTCCCCTTGGTCACAATGATCTTCCATCTGAAGAGAAGTGCTCCTGTCTTATCGCAACTTTATCGCAAAAAAGCACATTCATATGGTTCTCAAGGCGTATTCCCTTTGTCGCAGCTATCACCAAAATGATTTATAAAACCTCACAAACGAATGAGATGCCTCTCCTTTTTATTGTATTGTAAAAACACAGAAGCAAAATATAAACTAAAAACACATACACAACAAAATGCCACATTCATTCCTCGAGTATAAATAGATGTCGCCCTCGGGCGCATTAATCACTAACTTATTATTTGTCAAATCTAATGTGCCAAGTGTGTACTTTCAGTGTGGAGCCCACGATTTACAGGTGTAACAGAACTAATCCACAATACTTAACAGGCAGATTTTTCAATACTTCTGACATATTTTTTGTAAAACGTTGGACTGTCATTGCATATATTGATGATGAAAAATTCACTTGTTTCAATAATAACAGTAACGTATATCGAATATGAAAGATTCATTCCCTTTTATACAAGTCAAATAAAATTTCTGACCTCTCTGGCCGACGATGATGGACCCTAGAATTTGCAGGGTCCGTCATCCCCAGCATCCCATTCTGGGGTCCATCATCAAGGCAGATGGACTCTGCAAAGGGATTCAATACATCGGCCAGAGAGGTTAGATGTACGAGGTAGAATAGCCCAGAAAACTACGCACAGAAGATACTGAACGGCCGTGAGAACTTGAGAGTATTGAAAAGAAGAATGTTAATCAACAATAGGGGAATTTTTATCAGTTTTCTTTGGCAGTTAAATATTCGCAGTTAGGTTTTGAACCCGGCTTTAACTGAATGTGCTATCGAACCATGCTACACCGTTGTTCCGAAGGTTTGCGAAGTGTGGGACTCTCGCCCATCGACTTCCTACACAGCTCTAATGATATACGATGAGATACATCATCTTAAATCTAAAGATACTGGTCCATTACCGTTGTTGTTATCCTTCGCAGCATCCTTCGCACGTGAGATACCGAGAAATGGGAAAAAACTAGCTGAAAATCATTAGATAAATGAGACGGTAATATCTATCAATAGAAAATAAATTTACAACAGTTCTAAAAAATTTGGACAGACTCAAAATATTAAATTTAATTCATTTCCGCACAAAAATGTGATACAAAATGCAATACAAGAAAAGGTGGTGAATTTTGCTCGCATCGACCGAAGATCGCCTTAAATCACATCGAAGATGCATACAAGATCTATGTTATTTTTATAAAATCTTGAATAACTTGGTTGACTCACCCTATTTATTAGAGCAAATAGGTTTAAGCCGTCCTACATATTCAACGCGTTCAAATAATATACTTTACCCTATTTATTAGAGCAAATAGGTTTAAGCCGTCCTACATATTCAACGCGTTCAAATAATTTACTTTACCCAAACTTTGGTAGGACTAACTACTTAAAAAACTGCTTTGTAACTCGTTCCACTTCAAAATACAATCTGTTAAATTCTACAAATAACATAGACATTTTTATTCACAATTTGCTTTTATTTAAAATGAATCTTCGTAATCTCATTTATGATTATTGAAATAAATGCAATACTTCTTTAAATGAATCTCATTCCCCCCTCTTCCCACCCCTCCCATTTTATGCATTATCATAATTTAAATCTTTTAAATATTTATTTATCACATATTCTCTATCACTTTTTTACTTACTTTTTTTACCAGCTTCAAGAAAACTTCACTTCATGCTGAAAGAATTTTTTTTTTGATATTATAATTTTTTTTATTACATTGTACTGTATTTTTCCCAGAATAAAATAAAAATAATACATTAGTGTATATTATAGATATCTCACAGAGACGAAACTGTATTAGTTATGGGAAAGTAGGTATAGAAGTCATTTGGGTGTAACAGGACTTATGACCTGTCTTTTGGTTGGCTTAAGTGATCACTTTACACAATTGTAACATTCGCCATTTCCACCCATGATAGAATATACCATGCTTATTCATTTTTTGGAAGTTGTATATATGTTCAAATTGCGTGAAGCTTTCATATATGAGTTGTAAGCGCCTTTTTCCATGCGGCCTGTACAAAGCCATTTTCATTCCCCTAAATCCCCACAGATGTCGCTAATGAGAAAATCTACAATTGATTTTACGGAATTTTTAGGGAGCAATATCCTTTTTATTATGTGTAATGAAATTCATCCGAATACTTGCATTACACTAGGATACGCCAGGAAATATTATTTCCAATTTTTGTTAAATTCCTTTTTGACCAGTATTTACAATTCAGAATATTTTGAGTTTGTTCAAATCTTTCAGAACAGTGCTGGATTTATGTCACAGAGACATTATTAATTAATACAGTTTCGTCTCTGTGAGATATCTATAATATACACTAATTGATTAATAATGTCTCTGTGACATAAATCCAGCACTGTTCTGAAAGATTTGAACAAACTCAAAATATTCTGAATAAAAATAATACATTTAGTTCAATAAATCACAAAATTAATTTTGTTGCAATAATCGATCGCTGTGTCTGTTTCTTTCGCATTTACAAATTAGCATTCAGGAAATGAAAACATCATTGATGATACTTCAAGAAAAATTCAACGACTTAAATATGTTATAATTGCCAGTAGGATGAAACATGGATACTATTAATTTTATTTCAAAAAATCGCTGGATTCTTCTCGGCGAACTCAATCGCACGCACGGAGTGACTATAAAGCTATCTTCTAAGGCCCGGTTGCGCCATCTAAAGTAAAGGTAAAGTTTTAGTAAAAAAGTTACATGAGTAACGTTTTTTACTAAAACGGGTTGCGCCATCTATGGTAAAAATATTTAACTCGCCGAAGTACATACATCTGAGTAACTTTTTTTTACTCTCCAAGATAGATGGGTAAAGGTAAAAACGTTGGTAAAAAAAATGGCCGTCCTCTCACAGCTGATTTGAAAATGTGACATTTATCCGTATAGGTACTTGTCATTTGAATTTTGTCGCTGTCATTTTCGTATTGAAATTTGTAAATATTAAAATGAATCTTTTAATTTCGCGTTATTTTAGCGATGGTTTGACGTTTGTTTGGTTTGTTTTATAGAATAAAGTGGTTTGTTTGAACTGGTTTTGAACCGCAAAAGTACGTATTGCCAGTGGTGAAAAACTGAAATAAATCAAATTCCATAGACAAATGCGGTATTTGAGGTTTATTCCGCTTGGCACCCTATTAGCCTTATGATTGGTTTGACAGCGGTAAAAAAGCTGTTTGTGCAACCCGAAATCGAGTTTACTCTGATCTGAGGGTAAAAAAAGTTACTCGGGTCAATGTTACTCGAACCAAATTTACTTCTTCTGGCGCAACCGAGCCTAAATATTGTTTCATCCCGATTGTATTTGTGATTCACAAGCCAAGGCGTCCCTAAGTTGACTGGGCGCGAAAATTCGCACGGCTTGTATAATAGATTTATTTATACCAGTAGGCACCTTGTTCCAACTAAGCAAGCAATTTTTCTAATTTTTGCTGTGTGGATAAGGCTATTTTAAATTATATTAAAAAAAGATGAGACTATTTACTTTCATTACTTTCACTACTACACAATTAGAACGTTTTAGACGCTAACGCATCATCTTCAGTAATGCTAATTTAATACTAAACTTAAGACTTAAAAACGGCATGAGGAGTGGGGTGGAGATTAGAGTCGGTTGGGTGTAGGGGCGTGGTCATTAAGCGCAGAAAGGGGGATGTAATAGAAAATTCTCGAATGTTTGTTACATTTTTAATTAATTTAATTACATTAATTTATCTACCTAACTACTGAGCAGAATTTTTATTGTACTATTGTACTTTGCTATTACTTTGTGGTTATTCATTATGAATATAATTAAACGGATTAACTTTGTTTATCACCACTTAATTTTTGGTAAAACCAACTGGTTTGGACAACAACGTTCCTTCGTCAGGGTATACTTAATGCTAAATAAACTTTACAAATTATGAACAATCATACCTCAGTGTCAAGTGTCCAAATAGGGGTAAATAGTGGGGGGTGCGAAAGAAACAGGTGATAGGGTGAAAGGGAATGTATTCAAGATAGGACTGTAACTTAGATTTTTTTTGGTTATTTATAATAGATTCATTATTATTTATGACTTGTGGCTATAGGAAAGCCACAAATAATAATGAATCTTTATTTTTTATATGCATAAATCAATCATGTCATTCCACAAAGTTAATGCTAGATCAATAAATAATAGAATTGGAAAAAAAATTTTGGAGTCTGACTTAAAGGTCTACTTGTGGATTACACTGGAAATTAGAGATTTATTAATTAATTATTCATCGTACGATGTCACTTAAAACAAATTAAAATTAACCTTTTCTTTAAATTAAGGTATTTAGCAATATATCAGTCGTAAATGAACACTTTGTTATCGCTGGAACACTAAATCATTCACTAGAACATTTCATCCAATTCTCGCTCGCATAAGTCGCTCTGGTTTATTTCGCCAATTAGGTACTTTTATCTATCGCTTCGATTACCTGACGACTGGCCACACTAGGCGTCGTCTCGCAGCCGACTTCGTACTAAACGAACTGTCGAACACGACAACTGAACCTGCGCTGGGTTGTAGTTCCGTATTTTTACCCAAATGCAGATATTTTCGTACTTTTTAGATTATTCTAGTTTTTGGGAGAAGGTTCCAGAGGTTTCGGTGATGTTGTCGTGATTGACATATTGCGAGAGATTCTGTACGTAATCTCTTTTGCCATTTTGTTATAGTAGTATAAAATAATTTTAGCTGAAATGTTAAATATGTTAATGTTATGAGAGATGTGCATGAATTAGTGCATGCAGACATTGATGAAGTAGAGATAAAACATGGATGTTATGGCATTGCAAAATGATAAGATATTATCGAATTTTCTGAGGTTGAAGATGAAACGAATACATAGGTACGCTTTTAAAATCTCATTTAATTTAAGATATTTCATCTTTAACAAACGCCTTTAAAAAATCAATGAGGCATGCCTGCACCATTGCCGTATGCAGTTTCTGAAACGCACGCACGATTCTACAACTGAGAGCCATCCAAAAACTTTTGAATCTAATCCCTGTTCACCGTTTTAACAACACCAAGGCCCTGGACTCCCACGTCAGGAATCGTCAAAATGCACGGCTTGTTTGGTTCAAAACTGCGCCTACGTGAACTGCACAGATGGATGCAGAAATTATGCAAATGGTACCTAATATAGAAAACAAATAACTGGGTAATGCAATGTGATGCATCATAACAAAGCTCTTTGTCTAATGTACACAGCCTACTCCTTCTGTCAAGATAATATAACATTGGAGCAGAGAGACTCGATACTCAGGACTTAGCAGACACAAAAGGATGAGATTTTCTTAATGGACATCCGGGTTTGTGTAAAAAATAAGGTTGCCAAATTTGCCATTGAAATACAAAATTAGCTATCTGACCTAAGCGTTCATTTTTCAGTAAAGGTGATTCTATAATACTGAACTTCCTCGATTGTGATTCATGTTCATTCTGATCAAATGTATATTGAACTTTGTTTATGGACAAATGGACCATAAGTTTTCGCAATCAATTAATTGTTTAAATCACTTCTGCGATGGAACCGCGCAGAAGGGCGCGCAGTTGACAGCGCGCTTGAGTTTTTTCCGTGGAAATTTAGTTGCAATGGATCGCTTTACGGGGAAACAATGATTTTTGAATAAAGCAGTTTTATCAAAACATCGATTCTTATTTCATTGTTTCGTGCTCATTATCGATTAAACAGTGTATATAAGAAGATCCGAATTGTCGACTCGCAAGCGTTCGGCTATTATGGCGATACCAATATTAACTTTGCGTTAAATTTTCAAACTGGATTTGACACACCAATAATTGTATAACCGTATATACCCACTTGAGTATTATTTAGTTTGTCAGGACGATAGAAAAAATAATTCTAATCGTAATATTATAGTCTTGTTAACAAAGTTCTAATTATAAAAGTAATTTTAAAAATTAATAATAATTTTATATTCCGTACCTGACTACAAAAAATGAATGTAATGGGAAAACTACGAATAATTAATTAATAATAATTAACTATAGTGTTTTTATAGGATATGACTTTTGTAGACATGGACAATATTGTTTCAGTTATGAACAGCTTACTAACTATGTTATAAGCTGTTCAAAAAGCATGTAAAAATTTACAGTTCTATATTACCAGGAGTACATGAAAAAAAGGGTCCAAACACTTATATTTGTCGCCTGCATTCTGTCACACGAGACGTCACCACAAGTTTCCCAACACAAAAAGAAAACCCTCGAGAGTGTTTTCTTTGTGTCTTTGATGTTTTCTGTAAACACGTTCCACAGAAAGAAAGTGAAACTGGCCAACGAAACGCTGGCAAGTTACGAAATGTTTAGATAGTGGTTGAACATATTTGAGTATTTAAACACAGAGCAAATACGTATAGAGGAAATCAGTCCCGGTTAAGCAGGAAGCGACCGCATCTGCCGGTAGGTGCAACCAGAGCCCGCTGGCCATCATCCCGCCATGAGCCGTCAATAATGTGACAAGAATAAATAATATTTTTTTAGATAATGTAAAATATTTATTTATTTTATTTTTAACGAGATTACAAGTATTGGCGTGCTTTAGCAAAGGAAACGTATTTAGTGTATCAATATGCAAATATAAAGAATTAATTTTATATGTTCTATGGGCACTGGATTATTGTTATTTTATTTTAACTCGTGAGATAGCTACATAATCTCATGATGGAAATAAGAAAGTGAATTGGATAGGAGGATAGGAGCCGCAAGTAGGGAGGAGCCCAGGTAGTACGATCCCTGTATTATCCCGTACAGGGATCGTAAAATAGCGGAGCTCAGTCAGCGAGCAAAGTTGGCAGTTTTCAAATCAGTTTTCAGGCCAACCCTAGTGTACGGCCACGAGCACTGGATCCTGACCGAAAGAACCCACTCAAGGCTATAGGCCTACTATTTCTACGAGGAATAGTAGGAGTTACTAGAAGGGAAAAATTCAGAAATATGCAAATAAGAGAATGTCTGAACCCTTATTGACATTTATCGAGAAATCACAGCTACGGTGGCTGGGAAATATTTTGCGGGTGCCGGCAGATAGACTGCCAAAGCGGATATTCCAGGCAAGACCAGAAGGCAGAAAACCAGGGGGCCGTCCTAGGGGGAGCTGGCGGCTCCGAAGCAAGGTTGCAACTAAATTGGGCTGACGTGGAGAGTGAAGCCCAAGATAGGAAGAGTTGGAACTCTCTATATGGTGCAGGGACACCTACCCAATAGGATAAGAGGCAGAAGAAGAAAAAGAAGAAGAAGAGATTGCTACATTTTGATAAATCATTTTTGATTTTGGATGCCTTGAACATATTGAGAAGTAGAGAGAAGATAATACCGCCGTATTAATTAAGTAGGAGTCCAAAAGTCTAAAAGATCGCCACTCGGGTCCCGTACCTGTGCTTTGAGTGAAAACAACAAAAGTCGACGTTCAATAGTTTTTCCTGGTTTGTTCGTGCATCCATCGAGTTACGTACGAGTATGTCCACAAGCAAAGGTTTAATTGCCGCATCATTATTGGTAATGATAAATGGTGGGAAAAAAAAATATATATATGAATTTTTTTTTGATTGATGTGTTGTTATTTTTTTAAGTTCTTCTTGATTTTCTTGATTCGGAAAACTGGATGCGTAGGTGATCGAGAAATGGGATCCATTTTAAGAAGTAAGAGCTCAAATAGAGATGGCAAGGAGCGCGTTTCTCAGAATGAGACGATTGTCTCTAAACGTGACCTGAGCCTGCAATTAGAATACGTGTGATTCGATGTTATATTTTCGGTATTCTCTTGTAAAAGGTGGAGACATGGACACGTATTCACGAATTATTCCGCAGTCTTTTGAGTTACGGCTCTACAGACGAATACTGAATGTTTCCTGGATGGAATGAGTCACGAATGTTGAAGTCCTCCAGCGTATGGAAGATAAGATAAGGTAAATAAGACACATGCTTATTTTGAGCATGCTCAAAGCTAACAATCAAACACACATGCTTATTGGTGGCATGCTCTTGTCATAGAATAGAGAGGAACTCTAATTCAAAATTGAATCTTTGCACACAGAAATAGAAAATTCAAGCGAACCAATAAATCAAAACAGTTCCCGGGTTTAATCGAACACACATGCTTATTACCGGCATGCTCTTGTCATAGAATAAAGAGGAACTCTAGTCCAAAATTGAAACTTTGCAAACTGAAACAGGAAATGCAAGTGAACCAATAAATTAAAACATTTTCCGAGTTTCCATCGGCACATTTTTGAATTAATTTTTTATAATTTTATTGCAAGATTTGAATCATTCATGTCTTTTAATAAAGTTTCATAAACATTATTTCTTGCTTTATTATTTTTACACAGCTGTGACTGAGTATTCCACACACATTCGTGATTCCTATAATCAGTTACGAAAAGTAATGTTTTGTCATTTCCCCAACGCGCCATATTTGTTTCATCTGTCGCGGGCTGAGAAGATCGCATTGATAATCGATACTAGCCGCGAATGACATTAGCATGCTCATAAGCAACCGGCGGTTGATTTTTGAGCGTGCCACTAATGAGCATGCTCATTACTAGCAATGTGCGTACACACATGCCACTAATAAGCAAGGGCTAAAGAAGGTCAATACTGCGCTTGCTCAAGTGCCACTAATAAGCATTGTATCCAGTACACCTATAAGAAAGCTTGAGCATCTCGGACGTATTATGAGAAGAGTACGTCTTAGGGCCGGTTGTTTCAAGTTGGATTAAAGTAAGCGTTCTTTTAAAGCATAGATTTTTACGTTCTCCACCAATCAATCAGACGATCTGTTTTCGTAAAAATCTATGCTTTACTCAACCGCTTACTTTGATCGAACTTGAAACAACCGGGCCTTAACAGCAATCATCCAGGGGATAATAAATGAAAACAGAAACGTAAGAAAACGTCGCACCTCATGGCTGCATAACTCGAGGGACCGATACAAGCGTAACTCGACTCGGTCGTTCCGTAAGCACTGTAGGAAGAAGAAAAACATTTGGAAAAAATATGGACAAAACTTATGTTAGCACCCACAACTTATGAACGCACTAGCTGTGCCCACGTGGCTTCGCACGCGTAGATTTTTAGTACACTGTTTGGATCGTCATAGAACTTTCGCGAACCTTCTAGAACATTCTCCTTCCAGAACTTTCAAGAAATTTATTGAATGTACAGGAACCTTCTAGACACATCGACACATTTCGTCACTCAGTTTAGAACCTTACAGAACTTTCGGGAATTTTCCAGAACTCCTTCCAGAACTTTCTAGACAAGGGTTTTTCCGGAACCTTCTAGACTCACACAGTCGGCGCGCCTATTTTGAAACAATCTGAAGCATTTGCGGCCTTCCCATAACAAAACAATGTGCTAGAAAGCACATTTTCGTCACCTACTCCCACCCACGCAGAGCCACCCCCACCAAACTCGCATATTTTCGATGTGACACCAAGGACTATCCACCACCATAACCACCGGTGGGTGTTTTTGGCTGGTTGTGGAGAAAACTTGGCGGGTAGGGAAACACGGGTTTCTTTATATATATTGATTATTCGAATCAAATAATTCTGTTATCATTTAGCTGACATTTCAATTTTTCTATTGACTCAATTTAGGTTTTCGTTGGGTACCTACGTGCTTCCCATGCATTCAATAATATTTTAATTTGATACCTTTCATTTTTTTCTTATCCCCAACTTAAAATATATGTATAAATTATGGCGAGGTGAGAATCTATTCTCAACAAGCTGAAATAAAGATCTATTATTATTATTATTATTATTATTATTATATATAGAATAATTCACCTTTCAAATTAGTATCACATCAAATTTATAATCTTGAGTTGCATGACTACATAAATCAGTAATTCATTGCGATTGCATGAACAAATATTGACGGAGTTAATAAAAAAAATTATCGTAGATTCAGATACGGCACTTTTTAGGCGGCCTTAGTGTTGTAGGTACAAGAAAATACATAATTTTTAAAACGATAATAAAAGATTGCGATCTCAAGTAGTCGAAATAGATCGGGAGCTGTACTTTGGTCTGATAAAATATTTATTTATCGGAAATTTTCCATATAAAATGGGGATGAGCTCACCTGCGATAAGAAGCGTACCTATTTATAAATGTTTTTTTTTAAATATTTCTTTTGACAGACTTTTAGGCACCATACCTTCTCGTATTTGTAATCAGAATACACACCTTCGAGCCTCGTGGAACCTCGTCATCATCATTACGAGTTTTATGTAGTAGGTAGGAGAGTAGGAGAGTCAGGAGCCGAAAGTCTCGACAAGGGGTTTCCATCTCCTACTTTTTAAAGTCATTGTTTGTGTTTATCTCAACTTAATCTCGAGCGATTTAAAAGAGTAGACAAATAATATGTCTTGGTAATAGTTTCTTAAGGTACTGATACACATGCTCATTAGTGGCACGTGAGCATGCGCAGTATTGAGCTTCTTGAGCCATTGCTATTTAGTAGAATGCGTGTACGCACATTGTTAGTAATGAGCACGCCCATTTGATTTGCGGGTGGAAGGGGTATCTTTTGAGAATGTGTGAATAGGCTTGCTAATGTCATTCGCGGCTAGTATCCATTATCGATGGATGGCGACAGATGAAACAAATATGGCGCGTTGGGGAGATGACAAAACATTACTTTTCGTGACCTATTATAGGAATGTCTGTGGAATACTCGGTCACCGCTATGTAAAAATAATATAGCAACAAATAATGTTTGTGAAACTTAATTAAAAGACATGAATGTTTCAAACCTTACAGTAAAAATTATAAAGCCTAAAATCAAAAATGTGAGGATGGAATTGTTTTGATTTATTGGTTCACTTGAATTTCCTATTTCAAAGTTTCCATTTTGAACAAGAGCGTCGCTATTCTATGACCAGAGCATGAGTAATAAGCATGTGTGTTTGATTGATAGCTCTGAACATGCTCATTCATGAGTATGCTTTAAATAAGCAAGTTAATAACGAACAAGTGTGTACATTTGTTAGAGCATGCTAGTTTTGAGCATGCTAATGAGCATGAATTTAGTACTTTTCAGTCGATCCATTTATATTACAGTAATTTTCAATTTATATTAATTACAGTACTTTTCAGTCGATCTATTTATATTCATTACAGCTACTTCATTATGATTCTTCATCTAACTTTCTCCGAAAGAATCCATATTTGGTGGCCATATATTAAAGTGATATGTACATAATTTGGTCTCGAAACAACATAATCAGCTCATATTTCTACATAAAATAGCCACTTCTAAGGTAGATTTATTATTTAATGAGGCAAATAAATATCCATTCGCCTTCCGGGTCAACTACAATATAATCGATTTTACTTTTTAGTCACATGTCACAATTACTGTTTTTCTATGGAGGGATAATTATTAATTAAGATAAATTATATAAGTCTCACAGAGACGATATGGAAAACGTGTATTGAAGTCTTTGGGTGGCCCAAGGCTTATGACCTGCATGAGCTGGTTTAAGCGATCCCTTTACACAATGCAACGTACACCAATTCCACCCAGTAAAGACTTCCATACTCGTTTCCCTTATGTTATGGCTTTCTCTATGTGACACTATAATTTATCTTATTTGTGAACATTTTAATTTAATTTTTCACACTGTGCTACTAATTGGTTTAATTTAATTGTTATTCTATTATGTTACTTTGTTATATGTATATAATAAATTAGCGTTTTCCGTGTGAGTAACAATTTAAAAAACATCTATTTTATTTTCCTGTTTCCCATCGCTAGAAATTTTCACTTAGGTTTTTTATATTTGACTCCTCGCTTTAGCTGCGCTCCTGTGTAGGATGTCGATTTTGCAGTCTCCTGGTGTCGCCCTTGCCTGTTTCAGCACAGAATCCCCCCTAACAATGCCGTTATTGTCTATTCCAAGACAAAAATATTTGGGAATTACATATTAACTTACTTAAGTGCTTAAGTTGTCAAGTCATGATTGCGAATGATGATGCGTTAGAAAGCGTTGACTGTACATGAGGGAGGATTAGAAATAAAAGCGTCACTTTGGGCAATGTGGTTAGAATGTAGAGGAATCGATTAAACAATCTAATTTTTAAATTGTACTTGTGTTTAAAAGTATTTTTTAAATTTTCGCTACGACTTCAAAATCAGTTAGGTACAAAAATCTAAATTTCGTCTATTGGAAAGTGCCACTTTTGCTTCTAATCCCCTCGTACGAGAACATTAATATTTTTGTTGACAGCAACATGCAAAAACTAAGTAGAACTTATCCCAATAATAATCTTACGTTGTCAGTAGTAATTTTTTTCAGAACGACAAAAGATCCACTGACATTTGGTCCAACAATAAAGGTCCACAATTTTCATTCTTTTTTTGAGAAAATCAAAAGTCCACGGATATTTCGACGGTCTGTCTGAATATCCTTAAACCATCCGGTTTACACTTTTCGGACAATGTTAAAAATAATTGTTTGAAACGAAATTTCTAATTTCTTTCAACATTATGCAAAAATATAGAAATTGGGTGATTCAAGACAGAAAAATGAAAAACCCAATTTTAGTTGTTTTTTATCCTTTATTAAAAACTTTTTTATTTTTTAAAAGTATATTTTTTATTTAATTCGCGTTTGATAAACTGAATTGCAATATAAAATTGTTTTGTCTAGGATAACTTTTACACCGGGGTCACAGAAACGCGAAGAGTAAAAAATACCAATGAAATAAAATAAATGCGCGATTGATTTGATTTTTACCGCGGGGCTCGTTTGATCCGCTCACAAAACGCGAATCATTTTGCTGCAACAACTGCGCCATCTCGCTTACCCGGATCGCAGAAAACGGCGGAGGTGTTTTTTAACCGCCTGAAAAATAATGAGACTTTTCAAATGTTTCAAACGTTCATCAGGATAAATATTTTGTTCCTTTGCTGCCAGGAGCGAATAAACCCGCGGAGGTAATCGGTTATTGCAAATATTTTTAATCCGGATCTCGGTTTTTGAGTACCATTGTTTGCTCGTCCGCTCGAACTCGAGTGCCAGGGTAACAGAAGCTCGCGCGGGTCTTCCGCGATCATTTTCGCGTTTTGTTGTTACGGTGGGCGCGTTCAGCTGACACAATAGTTTTGAAGACTTTTGCTGTTCGCTTTTCGAACAGTTTATTGCTGATTGCCATTTTGTTCCATCTTACATTAAATAGAAATTTACGTATAATTTCGTGATATTAAATAACCCCTAATAAAACAGGTCTAATATACATAAATAAATATTTCTTCAATAAGAGCAAAATAATTTTGTGATAATATTTATTTATATTAGTAAAAAGAAAACACTTTACATAAAACCATTATTTATTGAATCATCAAAATGTTTCAGGGCCAGTGGTTCTTTCATCAGGATAATACTATTGTACGTATATTAAAAATTTAAATTAGAAGTATAGACATTAACAAAAACAATCACCAATATATGGATGTTGAAAAACTAATTAGAAACTAATGCAAAAACAAATTTAAATTGTAACTATTAATAAAAATTAGAATATTTTGATTATGTTCAAAATTTTCAAGAACACAATAACTTCGTCTCTATGGGACATCAATAACATATCTTGATATAGTGATGTCCCCCTAGGGATCAAATCCAGTATTGTGTTCTTGAAAAATTTGAACATACTCAAAATATTCTGAATATATAATAAATATAAAAAAAGGAGTTAAAAATCGAAATAATTTTCAGGCGTATTAATGAATCGGAAGAATGTCATGTACAGATATATAAAGAATGTGGCCTTAAAAACTCCAATCAAAATATAGATATCTTATTATCAATAGTGACATCTGTATTGGTTTATATGAATATCGAAGTTTTCGACTGCAGGTGGCGCTAGTAAAAACACAACTCACATACGGAACAAGGTGTGCAAGTTAAACATATATAAAACTTACAAAAATTTGATAGATAGTCTATCATGAGTGGAATTGGTGAACGTTACATTGTATAAAGCGATCACTTAAGCCAGACATGCGAGAGGTCATAAGCCCTATGAACACCTACAGACTTCCATACCTACAGAATTATTCACAAACTCTTTCGAAGTGTAGAAAGCTATAGAATCAATTATGCACATATGTATATCACATCACTACACACCATAACCGTCTTTAAAAATAGACTTTACCTTTAAAGCAATTTTACCTTTCCCAACATCTATTTTAACTCATGCTTATCTCTATGCATCTCCTACACACTTCGTTATCCATAATATTCATGTTTTATCTCTACTTTATAATGTTCTTTTCAATCCTCAAACATCTCGGTACCTAAAATCTTAATTCAACTTTTTATCTAATCATGGCCTTCCTTTCTATTCAATTTACTTCTGACTGACAGAGATTCACGTTTTATCTCTACTCTATTTGTGGGGCCTAAAAGTAAAGGCAGGAATAACCAAAAAATTTAAAAAATGTTTTAATGCAGTCATCGAGGATTACTAATTTAAAATATACTGATTTCAAGATTTTATGTACCTATCCCTTCCATAATCATGTTTCCTATAAATGTATATGCTGTGTTTCCTATAAAATCTCGAATTAAGTACATTATAAATTAGTAATCCTTGATGAGTGTATTAATTTTTTTTGGATATTGCTGCCTTTACTTTTATACCACACATATGTCCTTTTCAATCACACATCTCAGTAGCTGAAATCTAAATTAACTTTTCTTTATTTTTATTATTCTTTCTAATCTATCTAATCATGACCTTCCACTCTGATAGTACTTCACTATCCGATATTCTTCACTATATTCAGCTGACAGTACTTCACTATCCATCCCCATTCATAATATTGAAATATTCAGGATTTCATTCGAAGTGAAGTCGAATAGGCTGTTGAATCAACTACGTCACATCATCACGGATGACACGGACTGACTTCAAAAGTAGACTAAAAAAATTATCTTTTTATAAACCTAACAACCCTTCCTTATCCCTCAATCTACTACTCGTCTCATTGTTATGGAGCTGGTTTTGAGAAATATATTTCAATTTTCAATTGTTCTACTAAATAGTTTGGTTGTTTGGAAGAAACTGCCAACTCGCCATTTTAGTAATATGTACATAAAAGTTAATTAATAAACATTCCTCAAAAATATTCTGAACACTGAGATTAAATAAATTTCCACAATGCGTTCAGAAAACTCGCCGTTCATTTCTCACCGCATCACTACGGCGCGATGACTCAACGAACGCCGAGCGCTGAACGCGCCCATTGTCGAATCAAAACACGCGGAAAGAAAGAGTTGGCGATCCGTTCGGCGATAACTCGGTCCCTCTCGGAAACGCGTCGAGAGCGAGAGGCGAACGTTCCCAGATGGCGGCGTCCCTGTCGCACCCACGCAGAAGAAAGTGTGCCAAGGCAGTCCGGTGTAAAGGCTTGCGGTGTCCCCACCTTTCCTTCCTAGGTACGTGGTGGGTGGAACTACACGATCACACCGACGAAAATTTGGAACGATCCGCGTACGTTTGGCGTACTTAGATCGTCGAGTCGGGCGTGAGGACGGTTGCTTAATTTAATTTCTTAAGCTTCTCTGATTGGCGATAAATAATAGTATTTCAGGGCGGACGATCGTCAACTGTTTTGTTCTCTTTTTAAATCGATACTAATGTATTCAAATATATGCGATATAATAGTGAATCTTCTTCTGACTCTAGCGTTCATGTTTACGTCTCCTTGAGGAAAGTGAAAGCAAGGAGGATGCAGTGGGCGATACACTCAGCGAGAGTATCATCTTCCAAGCCCAAGGCTTTCGATCCAAACTAATAAGCCAATGTTCGGAGTTCCTCAGCGATCTGTTGTTGGTCTACTGTTGTTAATTTTATGCATGAATTTTCTTGTATTAATTTATTTTGTTAAAGAGGCATATCCGAAGAAATTTTTCACAGAGTTCGCTGGTCTAGAGCGCATTCGGGCTCTTCAACAAGATTTTCAAAAGCAATCTTCCATGGCTTGTAAAGTGTTCAAACAATGCATACTTCAGTATTCCAAACCATCAACAAAAGAAATGTCCAAAATCAAGTAACACTAAGATAGGACTTAAAAATCGGTATCTTAAAGGAATCACACGAAGAAGTCAGACAATTTTTATTTTTGTTTTATTTTATTGTTAATACTCCGTTCCGATATGATGCAACGAATACTACTTTCACGAATACGAATACTAAACCTACCATTCGGCGAATACGAATAATTCAACAAGGTAATAAATAATATACCACTGTTTTGCTAAGAGATTCAATAATTAAAATTTACCAGGCGTTAGACGATTTCTTTTATCCATTTTTTTGTACATTCCCAGCTGTCGAAAATAAATATCACTTTTTTCACGCTTACGAGAGGTCGTATTATTAGATTTGATTTAAAATTATTGAAACAATACGTATTACAAAACAAAAACTACATGAAATGAGCACCTAACCTTATTAATAACCCAAGGAAACTAGATGAAAGAACTCATATTATGCTGTGAAACAAATAACAATTGACAACTTGAGAACTCAACAAATCCATTAATTCAATATTAGAGGAATCCCCGATAATAGAGTGCGTAGGTGTGTTCGGATACACGGTGCACAGCCAAACCATAATTTGCGTTGCGTTCAGTTATAAATAGTTTGTTTTTAATATTCGTGATGATATTCGGCGAATACGAATATTCGGTAAATATCGACTTTCGGCGAATACGAATATTCGTATTCGTATTCGTTGCATCACTAGTTACGACTTATCTTATTTTTAAAATTATTTTATAATTACTAATGGTAATGAGCTGGTGTTCTATGTAATTCTCAAAAATATCCCAAAGAATCCAACACCCAAAGAAAATAAAATAATAACGTGTTATAAGATAGTTAAAAAGTAGAAAAAAATTATGTTTATCCATAGACAATTGTCAATATTCTACAAGATACTACAAGAATCTACGAACTTCTGTCAGTCAGATGCTTGTACTACGGTTTTTTATAAAATGACGAAAATTATTATAGAACTTTTTCAAACCATTATACTTCATTAAAACGCAAATTTGACTGGGGTCACTTTGTTACCCCATTCCGACTCCAGATCCTATATTCGATCTTCCGGTAGCGGAAGGTTAATGAAACAAGATATATCCATAGAGTCTCATAAAACTTGATAAAAACATAAAAATTAGATACTATTACATGTTCAATTTAAAAATGGAGGTACAGTGATAAATTTATGTTATTATGTCCTAGCATATAAAACAAAACACACATTCTTTAATAAAAAAATTAATTTATTATATATGTTGGAAATTTTTATCTATACATACTAATATATAAAGGGGTAGAGTTTGTAAGTTTGGATATAGGAGGTAATCTCCAAAACTACCCATTCGATTTCAAAAATTCTTTCACCAATGTTTATTTTATTTATTTATTTTGTTTTGGGGAAAATTAACAGCAAAACAAGAATCTTAAAAATATGAAATAATGGTTTTTACAATTATGCCAATTACAAATTTTCCACAGAATATAATAATTTACTTTAACTTACTTTAATAGCGAGTGGAGAAGGTGGAAGGGAATGTGGGACGGGAGTAGTAGGGAAGATATAATGTACAAATTAGTTTGGGTGCGGTAGTGTAGATATTGTTTGTTGTTAGAATGGATTTTCAAGGTGGACAAAGGCTATAAAGTATCCCGTTAAAATGAAAGGGATTGTCTTATTGTCGTGGTGACCCGTTTTAAAACTAAAGTCCACGAAAAAATGGTCGAGCGATGCTTTTTTACGAGCGCTGCCTTAACGGTAAGAAACATTTAAATACTTTCTACAGAGAAGTTGTACAACTCAAAAAGATCTATAAAAAATCCGACAACGACATATATCTTTACATTAAGGTTAATACACAAATTTATAAAATATTACTGAATAAGTTAATAAAAAGTTTTTGATAATTCTTTGATGGCAATATTTTTGAAAAAGTGTTTTTGAAAATTGTACTTTGATACAGAGAACGAATGCCTTTTATTAATTCTATATTGTAACGAGGCTAAAAATAATCACGCACTCATGTCAAGTGACAGTTGTTTGAAATGATCACAATACTACCGAAGATTCCAAACGGCCTAGCATAATCTACGGCTTACGAGAAACATTTACAAAACTAGAAACCACGAAGAAGTTCTCGCAAACACTGGAAACGTCTGGAAATTTCGATATCAGCATTAGAGAATATAAGTACGGCACACGGGAGTAAACGTTGTTGTTGACAGCGGCACAGAAGCGAAGCAAAGCGAATATAGCCGCGAGTTGCGGAGGCCAGGCTCGCAGGCTAGCCAAGCGAGCGGTAATTCGACAGCAATATTCTGGAAAGCGATATTAATAAGTGCGGAGATTGGATGGAATATTCTAATGAATAGCGAATAAAGTGTTAAAGCGAGTATAAAGTTCTATTTTCGAGTGATAAATTTCCGAAATAGTTTAATTCAATATTGGCGTTACATTTAATAGTGATAAGTGACCTTGTAGGTTTGATTAATTAATAAATCAGTAATCAATAAAGCCGTTATTAAATCCCAGCGTTTTCATTAACTCCTCCTGCAGCCACGACACGTGACAATATTATTATTTATTTTAATTCAAATAAAAAAATATATAAGTTTTTTGTCATTTTATTTGACTTGTATTAAAACGAATTAATTTCTAACACTCCATGTAAGTGACAGTCCAATGTTTTATAGAAAATAAGTCTAACTAAAGTAAGAAAATAAGTAACTTTTTTCCTCTTATATACATTTATGTACTATAAAAAAAAACTAAAAAAAATATATATATATATAAATAAAAGTGTAAGTCCCTCTCCAGACACTTAGAAGAGTTAATCTCTTATTGGAGAGGTACAACGATATAATAAATGTATGTATCAGTATACTTAAAATAGACTACTAAAAATATGTGATAGTGCTGAATGTAATTAAATAAAATAAAACAGTAAAAAAAGTCAGAATTATTTTTTAAGAAATGCAAACTTCAGTCGTTTATCTCCATAAAGGATCGATGCCTTTGAGATCTGGTGTTGGAGACTCATGTTGCGTATACCCTGGACAGCGAGACGCACAAATGTCTGCACACTTCAAGAACTCAAAATCAAGGAGTGATTCTCGTCCACTGTCTAAGACAATCCTTCAATTTTGCCAAAAGAGAAGATAGCTTGAAGAAGCTTGTTGGTGGACCACGTCGAGGATCAAAGAGCAAGAGGAATAGCCCCTACTCGTTGGACCGACCAAGTGGAAAAAGCTCCAGGCACTTCTCTGGTGACAGCGCCAAGATCTGCAGGATTCCGGGAGAGATGGAGGAGAATAGTCAAGAGGGCGGGAGATCATGAAGATCACTATCCTCACTCTTGAGGGACAGACTTGCGTAACATCCGTATCTATCGATATTAAGATTTGCATTTCTTGTGTAATGGTATTAGTTTTTAAAAGTTACTCTATTGGCTCGGTCAATATAGCGGTCTTTTTTTTGTTTAAAGGTACGGTGACTACAAAAACGCGACGATGTAGACATTAGATTTTTGTTAAGGTAGGGGAAATCGCTTTTAAACCGAGTAAAAGAGATAATTTTAAATGTACAAGAATGCCACGTGGGTACATATGACCTTTCATCACAATTGTTGTATAAATGTGAATACGTATATGCATGGTTAATAAAAGTTAACCATTAAATTGCAGTATAAGCTATTTTTTTAAATATTTATTTAAAAAGTACTCATTTATGTAGGTGAAACATAATTGGGTTGAACTACACCTGTTTCTCAAGAAGAATTTATGATGAGAGAGGTATATTAAAGAAAGGTATACTGATAATAAAATAATGACAATTGAACTGCAAACATGAAAATATTTCCTACGCATTATAGACATAAACATGCCTTTTAAGTTTGATTTCTGATTGCACAATTAATTGCACTGTTAACTTCAAAACAGTTTTTCTTTGATATGTTTGTTTTCAGGTTGGCTAAATAGTTTCGCTAGTTGTGTGTTAGAACATGTTTTTTTAAGTTTGTGATATTTACAGGCTGGCCACCTTAATGAGAGTACAAAGGGGTGAAGCTATTAGCTGGCGTACAGTTAGCACTGGGATTAATTTAGGGTCGGCCGACACAAAGAATCCGAAAAAATGGTAGCCCTCGTAGCCCGGTGGGCATGAAGCCAATGAGCTTCTCACACCGAGGGTTCCGGGTTCGATTCCCAATAAGGTATCTTTTAATCTATATTTACTCGGCAAATTCGGAGAAATTGTTCTTTTTAGGCAACGGCGATCTTCTTTTCTCCTTGTATAGTATGAGAGGAACCGCTCCTCTCGAAACTATAGTAATAATTAGTAAATCATAATTTATATTTTGTGTATTAGAAAGTTAAAATAAAACATATTTTAAAATAAAGTAACTGCCAAATCTTATTGATATTGATATAATTGAGATATTTAAAAAAATCTAATTAATTTTTTGTAAAATGAAACTGTTTACGTGGGAAAGTATTATAGGTTTGGGAGTCTTTGTTTATTATAGGGCTTACAACCTATTACATAACTGGCTTAAGTGTTCATTTTTCACAACGTAAGTTCATCGATGATTCCACCAATCTATCAAAATTTTGCATGTTGTTTACATGTTTGTATACATGGTTTCATTTTCATCTCCATGAACTAGTGAGACCTATAAACACCAAAGATTTCCATACATACTTTCCTATATACAGAGCTTCTATAAAAAACAATACATTAAAGAGCCAGCGACCGTTATAGTATCAAACCTAAAAATTTTCTCTACATGTACACTATACTAAGTATGAAGGTTTGGATATTGTGACATTTGAGTTCGGGGGATTTTGGCAGATAACAGGTAATATAGGAGGTTTAACAGATCGGAGCGAAGTCTGTGGCGAGCCGCGAGACGACGCCCAATGTGGCCGGTCGTGAGGTAATCAAAGCAGTAAATAAAGCGAATAATCGAGCGAAATAAATCAGAATACGAGAATCGGATAGAATGCTCTATTGAGTGTTAAATACGTATTACCGAACGATAATAAAGTGTTCATTTACGTGTTATGTTTTGCGAAATTGTGTAATTAAAAGAATTGCGTTAAGTTAAATTCGACTTTGTACATTGAATAGTTGATTAATTTCTAGTGTTTTCATTAATTCCTCCCTAGCCACGACACGTGACGATATTATAAATTATGAACGATACATTCTTGTTGTGGGAGAAAAATAACGAGCATTATTAGGAGGCCGACCTATTCATGTCATTTTCTTTCTGTTGTTCTTAACGGTGTGCTTAATTAAATTTTCCTTGCAAAAAAGGTTCTCCATTACTGTTGCGAATCCCCATACTATCGCGAATTTTTACTTCAGCATCGTATGCGCTCCTGGTACCTCAAACCTGGTCGCTTGCAGTTGAGATCCTCAATTGTTTTCAATTTACACTTCTTTGGTTGCCAGGACAATTGCATTTTAACGATACAACATACAGTAAATTAACAGTATTAAAAAAATACGATTTCCACCACCACGTGTGTGCTTCTGCTAGCGTAAAAAAAAGTTACCAGTTGGTGATATTAATATTAATATGCAGATTACTACAACCTTCGTAATGAGATAATATTACTAATTTTCAAGGATGTCTATTATGGGCCAGACGAAAACACTTTGGCAAATGGATTTATTAGCATCGTGTGGGATTATTACGTGGATGTGAAATTTATTATTATTACGAGTACAATAAATCAAATGAAATTTATTATCAATTTTGTTCAAAGTGAGCGGTGATTCAAAATGTTTGTTTGCGCACCAAGTAGGTACAAACATTCCGAAATGTCAAAATCACAATTTTGAATATTTTGAGTTTTTCCAATTTTTTCAAGAGCACAATACTGGATTTTGTCCTCAGGGGAATACCATTATTCAAGATATCGTAACGAGATGCCAAAAAGAATTTACGCACTGTCCGAATCCTTGTAACATGTCGGAACACTATAGTAAGATCGAGAACGGCCTATAACAATCTAAATATATTGAGCTACAAACTTCGGGAAACGTCTAAAAACGTCCGGAAATGCCCGGAAGCAACGAGAACCTTCTCCTAAACACTAGAATAATCGAAAAATAATAAAAATACCAGCATTTTCGGGTATAAATACAGCGCAAGAGTAGTTGCGTTTGGAAAATCGTTACCACGCGAAGTACGCGCGACGCCCAGTGTGGCCAGTCGTGAGGGAATCGAAGCGATAATTAATCGAATCATCTAGCGAAGTACCTGATTAATACGAGCGGGAATTGGATGGAATGTTTTAGTGAATGTTAATTACCTAGCGATAATTTAAAGAATAGCGTTAAGTTTAAGGCCGGCCGCACTTTGGATACGAATTATTACGTACGTATTCACATTGTTGCGTCTTGCGTCGGTCAAGATCAGTTATTTTTCGCATTTCTCCATTAACGTTTGTGCCAAATGAATAATCTTTATCTTCTAGAAAACTCTATTATGGCAGACTTAAATAATGACAAATTTGATGACTATCTATCTAATAGATCCACAAATGCTGGGGAGAATCGAAGTGCAACGAGAGCTCGTAACATCGGAGAAATATTTAAAAAAAAAATTGTTCGAGGTACATAATTAGGTATACCTCACTTTTATTAAACTAAATTATTTGACTTACAGGTATTTTTTAGTTCTTTAGAGATTTTCCGCCAGGATCTGCGCTGATGGTCACGTAGTTGAATCACTTCTGTCCCACAAACATTTGTGGTCATGTGTCAAATTGACAAAAATTTTAATATCCGTCGCAAAAATTTCCGAACAAATCCGGATCGTGTCGGACGTCGCATCTATACGTGCGTACACGCACTACTAAATCGTGTACAGTGTGCGATGATCAATACTACTTGGAAGGTCAGGAATGTACTAGCGTATTCGTACGTATACGTACTACTCAGTTTCGTACGAAAACGCATCCAGTGTGCGGCCGGCGTAATTCGTTTTAAGTGACTTTGTACATTGAACAGTTAATATGATCATAATGAACAGATAATAATCATGAATTAATAAATCGCTAATTAATTTCCAGTGTTTTCATCCACTCCTCCCTAACTAGTCTAAAAGGAGTTAAAGATTTAAATAATGTTGAGGCGTATTCAAGTGTTAATAATAATTGGGTTATTCATTTGGAATAATGTCGTACATATGAAAACAATATTGCTTTAAAAATTCCAATACAAAAAGTAACCCATAAAAACCAAGTTTTTACAATACTCCCTTTCTCACTTTCGGGTTTCGTGTCTACCATATGCGTCGGAATATCCATACAACTTACTGATTTGTATGAAAAAACCATTAAAAATTTGAAAAATCCAAAATTATACTATAATTATTATTTTTTTAACAAAAATTTGACAGATCTTCTTGATCGTAGCCACGAGTCTACTTGCAAAGTTTCAGCTCGATTGGGTCACGGGAAAAGGCTTAAAAATCGATCCAAAGTTTTTTCGTCAGACAAGCAGACGCCACGAGTTGAAAGAAAGGAATTAAAAAACTAACCCATAAAAACCAAGTTTTTATTATACTTCCTGTCTCATTTACTAGTTGAGACAGGTTTCGCGCCTACCCCACGCGTCCGGCTCGAGTCGGGCGACGCTATGAAAGGGAGTAATAAAAAATTTCTAAAATCCAAAACTATACTATAATTATTAAATTTTTTAAACGAAAATTTGTTAGACCATTTTTATCGTCGCCACGATTCTGCTTGAAAAGTTTCAGCTCGAATGGATCACGGGAAAAGTCTCGTGTCTACTACCATATGCGTCGGAATCTTCATACAACTTACTGATTTGTATGAAAAACCCATTAAAAATTTAAAAAATCCAAAATTATACTATCAATTCAAAATTATAATCTCATCACCAACGGCGACATCTATTTATGGGAATAACAGGTGACCACAGGTGGCCGTAGTAAAAATACAACCACATGTGTAACAATGTGCGTAAGTTAAACATATATACAACTTCCAAAAATTTGATAGACGTGGTAGTCTATCATGGGTGAAATTTGTGGACGTTATATTGTATAAAGTAATCACTTAAGCCAGCCGTACGATGGGTCGCAGGTAGGGATGGGTCGTCCACGTCCGTCCATCGACGAGACGATCAACTAGTTGAATTCGTCAACTAGTTGACGCATCAACTTCGTTACGCGGACTATCGTTGGCTATTTTTATTACGTTAATTTTTAAAATTTAAAGAAGTTCGAAGGAATATAGTTTCGGGGAAAGTAAAACCGCTACTTGTGCTTATATGTAAAAATAAATATTTTATTATTTGTTTGTTTACGCACATTATAGGCTTTACATATTGTTTTATATACTTCTTTCTATATATAATAAAGAAAGAAGTAGGTATACACAACAATATCAGGTGTAAGCAGTAAAATATAAATATAAACTACATATATAAGCAGTGAAAGTATTGGGTATAAGCATTAAAATATGAGTATAAAAATTAAAAATATAAATAAGTACAAAGCAGTAACGTGTGTATAAAAAAATATAAATATATTAGGTACATATCATACATGTGTACAGGGTTATATTGAAAACATTAATAACCTCGCAGGACTATATTCCTGCCTTGATTATGAGTCGAAAGTTATGGAGATATGCGACATCAAAGTTTGAATTTTTTCAATATATCTGACTTATTTTTTGGAAAACGTTGGACTATCACTACACTAACTCAAATCGATTTCGAAAAATTCATTCGTTTCAATACAAGTTAAATAAAATGATAAAAACCTTTACATTTATTTATTATTTATAAATTTATAAATAAATACATAATTAAAAATACTTTACATTTGAGATGTTATCTAGAAATTTATTGAAGAATAAATCTTTCAAAGTCAGGCTTTCACTTTGTGGTGACATTATTAATAAATAAATATATCTGTATTATTTTAAGGCTCAATCTGAGAAAAGGAACACTGTTCCCGAAACATGTAAAAAATCAATAAAAAGTGGTGTAAACAAAATTACAATAGATTTATTTTTTTATCTATAAAGTTGAAAATAGATCAACTAGTTGACGAATTCAACTAGTTGATCGTCTCGTCGATGGACGGACGTGGACGACCCATCCCTAGTCGCAGGCTCTATAAAATAGCCTCGTCTCTATGAGATATCTTTAATATAACTTGATTACAATTTCACACAATTGAGGCTTTATTTCATTTATGACGCATCGGATATTGTCCTCAAGTTTTTTTGATTTTTTCTGGAGCATCAGCATTGACTTTATCATTCACATAACACCAAATAAAAGTCCCGAGGCGTTGAATCACACGGTCTAGGCGGCCAATTTATGGCATCAAAACGACAAATTATGCGTCCATGAAATTTCTGAAGTACGAGTTCTCACGAATGAAATACCGAATATTAAATTGATTTTTGCTCTAAAATGACGCATAAAAATAAACAACCATCTCTGAAAATTGTGTGTGTGAGAAGACACGAGAGGGCTTATATTACAACAACCCTAAATAACCATAAAAATTACGACCCCCATCAGGAACTTACGCCTTTTCTTCAATACCGAATGTAATTCCATATGGAGATCTAGATTATTTATATTTGTTATATTTTCGTTATGTAAGGAAACATTGAAGTTGTTTTTCGATTTTTTTTCACTTTCGATACTCTTTCTGATGCCGAGCATATGATTTTACTATTAACTCTCTATAAATAGTAAACATTCGAATTACATTAATCGTATGTAAACAGTAAAAAATACTTGCATCAAAATATACAATTTTTTTAACTTACTTTACTATGTTTGTATTACAAATATTGCAGTTTCCATTTATCGAATCTTCATTGCAAAAGTGCAATAATGAGACAATGTACAGTTGCCGGCAAAATTGAAATTCTTTGGCGTGGTGGGGGAATGCGCAGAAGACAAAATTTGGGTCTCTTTGGTGATTTGATGATTTAAAACAAAAACAAATAAGTTTTAACAAGATTTCCACGAGTTCAGTTACAACCTGTCACGCACGATGCTCGTCTATTCGTATCTCGATACTCGAACGCGCACACACACACACGTTCGTATATAATAGAGAGAGAGAGAGACACACAGAGAGTGGGGGGGGGAGGAGTCAAAGCACTGCTAGGGCTCAAATTTGGAGTAGGTGGGTCTTATTTTAAGAAGTGTGGCGTATAGTCCCATCGTGCTGTAAATAGACGTCATACGAGTCCAAAGCAACAACTTAAGGTCAAAATTGTCAGTGAGTATTGATCGATAGACCAGTTTTCACTATTCAGTCGTGTACAGACGCATTTTCATGAATGGTGCAGTTATTAGCGAGGCGTTGCACATGGCGCTTCGAACGCTGAAAGATCTAAGATAGTGGTTGGTATTGGATCCCTCACCTTCCTGGCCAATAACTATGGATGAGCAATTGCTGGCGAGCAATTTTCCGGTAATTGTTTATTGAGTCAGTTTTGTCTTAGGGCCGGTCTTATAAACGTCCGTTAGTTAAATTTCAGACCAAATAAACTGAAATTTGATACAAACGTCACTTTTTTCGTCTTATAACAATCCGTTAATCAAATTTTAGTAAAATTTTACCGACGGCCGATACCGACAGTCGAACCACCAGTTTACCGTCCGTTAGTTGAAACTGACAGAAGTATGACAGATTGACGTATTATTTTTTAAGGTTAGGTCCGCTGTCAATTTGCGTTTAATGCTGTTTGTTTAATATGTACATATATCCGTGCTGACTGTTGCTACATTTTCAAGGAAAAATGTTTTCACATAACGATGTCGAGCTATTATTGTATTCAAGTTCGTCGGATAAAGAACAAACTCGACGACAAAGAATGTTCAATATACGAGTGGATTATTTTAATATTTTAGATGACGCAGATTTTATCTACCGCTTTCGCTTGTCAAAAAGGTCTGCTCAAGAGCTTATATGAGCTTCTAGAAGATATTGGGAACAATGTAAAAAGGCGCATCCGTAGGAATCTGACATTATCACCAACTACAAAATTGCTTGTTGCCTCGAGATTCTATGCTCTAGGATCAATATTATTAGCTGCTCAGACTAAGTTGGGGTTTTAAAGGCTATTACCAATGTAGTGTTGTGGGAAGTATCCCAAAAATCTGATGCGAGCGAGAAATTTTAGATAGAAAAGAGATATAATTCGCTTTTGACAGCTCTAAAATCATAGACAAGAGCAGTGCGATATTGCGATACTTACGGACGGTAAAAAAAGTTTTATAAGACGAGCATCGGTAACATTTATAAACGAACGGCCATCCGTTAGTATATTGTCGATTGACTAACGGAAATTTGGTCTTTCGTTTATAAGACCGGCCCTTAGTCTTTCCAAGAATGTTACTTTTTTGCAATTTTCTTAGTAAAATATTCAACGTGTTTTTTAAAAAATAATTACGTCTACGATTATTCCTAAATATTTTATTCTATCCACATTTCTATTTCTTCTTCATCAATCTCTATCTTTATCTCATCATTAAGCTTTCTATTTCCTATTAACATAGCTTTTGTTTTTTCTCATTGAATTTTAATTAATTCATTTTGAGCTATGTTGACATAGATTTAGGTTCTTCATGAAACACTCTTACAAATTCTTTTTAGTTTTCTCCAGATATACTCGTATATATTATTGTTTCTTCGCAGACTGACTAAATATATCAAACATAATAATTTCACTGTCTGTCTGTTTGTCCGTAACTTCCTATAAAGTCCATAATTTCATTCGAAATCACGGCTAAAAAAATCTAAATTATGTACACGACTGAAAGTAGGACGCAAACCTCGGCCGCGCAAATGCCAGCGCGGAGCGCTATCAATGTTGCCATCACCACATATCTGCGACCCGTCAAAAATATACTATATAATATTAATAGGGCTTAGCAAAGACGCGAACCATGTTCAATGATTTTTCACGGGTATCCGGCTAGTGTCTATAATAAACAAAATAGGTCCTAATGCTGCTCTTTGGGGTACTTCTCGATTATATTCTATGCATTTTGAGTATTTATAGTTTATAGTTTTCTTTAATTTGTTGTTTACGGTTTTTAGGTGTTTTCGACTATACTTGACAGTCCTATTTTTGATATTTATTTCCCTCTTTTAAAATCTAAAAATATTGTTTGGCGGGTTGATTTGTTGATGTTTTGGAGAGGATGCCCACCCGTCCAGAGGCATCTTTTCGTATCGGCACGTAGAGCATATTGTGAGTGTCGCGTGGTATACGTTAAATGAATGCAGCAGGAGCAGGAATGAGCGAATGCAGGATGCAAATGTTACTCACGGTTACTAACAGTGATTCTTTACGTAATGTGGTTGCGTACAGGAATATCACTTGCTAGTGACTACGGCGATCGGCGACAGAGTGGTGGTACATGTAGGCGATCGGGACCGGGTTAGATGCATGCGGCTAGAATCGCGACGGCTCTGGACCGCCACAATTTTCTATGTATTCATAAATTACTTGATTTATTGTGGTTCCACACAAGTTTTCAACGTGACATAAGGTTTTTCAATATATATTTTACAATTTGTATGCATGCAATATCCCTGCTGGATACAATCCTTTTTTTCTTCTTCTCCCAAGTATATCCAAATCTCTCCATCATCTTTATCCCTCTCCCCTCCTTCCGTGCAACGGCTACCATCACCCTCGCTTTGACATCGGAAGCCATCGTCTGTTGCGCAGCTCCTGAAGCGGGAGATTGACACCGACAATCGGCCGCGCGCGCGTGGTGCCGCGTGACGTCACAGCCGCGTGACGCGGGCGAAATGATAATGGTGGTGCACCTCTTCGTCCGCGCCGCTGGTTCGTGAAAGTTCAGCGGGAACTGGGTCGCCGAAAGCGAAACCGCTCGGCAACGTTACGTCGGCGTCTCGTCTCACGCGCTGATTGATCGTTATTCAATGCCCGACACGATGACGTGCGTCCAAGCATGGGCTATCGGCATTCGAGAAACAGGAACGAGAGCTAAATAATCGTTTACTCTACAAGATCTTCGGCCGTTTTGTAGACCGACGCCTGAAAACGTTGACCACCAGCAAAACTAAGATATACAGAGTGTAATAGAGCTGGTTCATAATACTTTCCGTGTAGAGTCTAAATCGTAGCAATATTCCAATGAGGTGTTTCTGAGATTTTCTTAATCTATTTATTTTCCGTATAATTGTTTTGAACATCCTAGCCCCACAAAACGTCTTTGTCTGCAGGATTCATTTTTACAATATAATATATATATATATATTTAATTGATTTTGACCACCGACACAATAGAAGCAACATCAAGTACAAAGCGCATCACAAGGAGCCAAACAAACGCCATTAAGGCCAGCAACGGCCGGGAACACCCAATATTTAATACAAAATTCCCGAAAATCATTAAGGCCAATAATGACCACAGTACCCAAATTTAGACTTTGACTTACCAGACCTCACTTGGTAATAAGCTTCCGATACGAAGGGACGTGTTCGCACTGCCCCTCGTGACGGAAATTTATTAACAAGCAACCTGAAGATGCCTGTTGTGATTCAGGTGAAACGTCGGTTGACGAATGGTCCTTCTGAGGACCAGATTTTGACGCGGGTTACCCCCAAAGAAATCAATACTAACATATATATATATATATTTAATACATACACGGTATATGATTAACAAAACATTATGCAAATGATAAAAAATAATAAACGAATCAAATATAAAACCCGAAAAGCAATAAAACTAAAAGCAAATAAAATAATAGTAAGTAAATCAAGTCTGAAATTCAAGAGACAAACAAAATTACAGAAAAATGAAAAAATTGTAAGCAAGTCAAACAAATCAAATCTGGAACTAAAGAAGCAATAAAATTACAATAAAATAAAATGAAATATGAAATTCAAAAGGCAAAAATAAAAGATAGACATGACATCAATAATTATAAACGGCCCAATTTGTACGGAAGAGCTTTCTTGTAGGCGGCTAGTGTTTCCGAAAAAACATCCGATAGTTAGCCATACTCGTTTCCTAACCTATGGAGCTTTCTAATAGGTGAGATATAAAGATAATTTACACTAACGTTATCACAATGAATACTAGTGCTCCTGGAAGGGATGTGATAAAAAATTAGATGCGTTAGTTCTGATCGATTGTAATAATTGTTTAAGATTTTATACAGTAATATGAGGTCAGAAATTTTCCTTCCATCGGATAACCTATTTAGTTTAATTGGGGACAATAGAAAATTATAATTTGTGTCCTCTATTGGTTTACGTAATTTAAAATTGAAAACTCTCAAAAATTTGTGCTGCACTCGTTCATTATTATTGGAGTAAACAGTATAATGTGGAGACCATACAGGAGAAATAAATTCTAATTGAGTTCGTACTAGAGACGTATATAATAATTTAATGAAATTTATAGTGTTAAAGTCTTCTGTAAGCCTCACAATAAATCCTAGCATCTTCAACGCATTAAGCCATGTATTCTTCACTAGGGGACAAATTGTCCCTCAACAGCACGCGCGGCATAGAGTCTACGTGACGTTGCAACGTCGTGCTCTGTTCCGCGACCTCGCGCACAACATAGCGCGGCATTTCTACGTGCCGTGGCAACGTTGCCATGCGCACGGTACCCGAGCGTACTCATTGCAATATTCCGCGGAGCGTCAGTAACACGTGGTATGTTTACAAGTGAATACGCATGCGCTGTATCTGTCAAGATGACAATGCGGGGAAACGAAATCGTTCTCGAACTCATCGAGCTATATCGATCGAAGATCGCATAGAATGTCCGTCCTTCTTTCTCTTTGCAGTAAATAATTTCGCATTCTCCTCTTTTTTCTCCTCTTACTTTTCGATAAACTCATTAACATAAACAGATACGCGGCTATCATCATAACCTCATAGGGCGATATATTTCCGCGACGTCTGGAAAACAATAATTATTTGCAAAAAGGACCTTGTTTTTAATAATATTCAATTTACTACAGTAAAACCTCGTTAATTTGAAATTGCGACCCAAAAAAACATTTCGAATTGCGCGGAACCCCGTTTTCGCCAAATGAGACTCACCGAGCTGCTGTCCTATCCAGAACCTCTAATCGGATACATTTCCTAAAGCTGAACAAGATGATTGCTAGTCTCCCGGTGTGGTAAAACGACGTTCAAAACCGAGTCATTGTCCCCCGAACCATGAGCGTAGATGTTGATGCGACATGTCGAGCGGAATGTTTCGCGATTTGTCCCCTAGTGAATACATGGCTTTATAATTGATGTTGTTTATTAGTGATATTACAATATGATTACATTTTATATTTACATTTTCACAGTTAATATTACAATATTTTTACATTTCATTTTTGAACGTCACAAATAATACACAACAATTTCACATGATTCACTTCAATTTTTTATTTATTTTTTGAATATTTTTATTAATTTTTGATATTAATTACATTGTAGATATGCCAAACTGCGCAGCATTTTTACGGCAATTCATACATTTGTTCACAGATAAGCCATGTCGTTTGATATTAATTACATTGTAGATATGCCAAACTGCGCAGCATTTTTACGGCAATTCATACATTTGTTCACAGATAAGCCATGTCGTTTGATATTAATTACATTGTAGATATGCCAAACTGCGCAGCATTTTTACGGCAATTCATACATTTGTTCACAGATAAGCCATGTCGTTTGATATTAATTACATTGTAGATATGCCAAACTGCACAGCATTTTTACGGCAATTCATACATTTGTTCACAGATAAGCCATGTCGTTTGATATTAATTACATTGTAGATATGCCAAACTGCGCAGCATTTTTACGGCAATTCATACATTTGTTCACAGATAAGCCATGTCGTTTGATATTAATTACATTGTAGATATGCCAAACTGCACAGCATTTTTACGGCAATTCATACATTTGTTCACAGATAAGCCATGTGGTTTGATACCTACCACCTTCGGAATTCCTCCACCGATTTTGGGGTCGACAGGCGTGTTGGAAAGGCGCCTTGCAGTTCGTTTAATAGCATGGGCACCAAATATTCTATTGTTCTCATTTCATACTTTTTGTTGCTCTCGGAACAATCAAAGCTTGATTTTTGGCACGCCTTGGTATTTCTGCCACGAGCAACCACCCTCTTTCTATTTCACTTTCGTGATTTTCTTTAATCAGTAGAAATAGTACCAACTCATGGCTAAGCGAGAGGATCATGCACGGACTTACCTCCACACTTCCTACTTCCTTCTCGTCCTCTAACTTCCGGGCTGGTTCACAACTGAAGGAACGTCTCCCACTTTTGCATTTAGTATATTTTTATGGTGTTGATCTCTGCGACGTTTTATCTTTGAAAATACACGGTATTTTCCCATCGATAAATCGAGTCGGTCAACTCAAATAATTGCTGTTTGAAATTCGATTCGCACGACGAGGCTTTCAAATTTCAAGTGATACGCACAGCTGTCGTGTGTGGGGAATGTTCCCTTTCGTGTTCCCTCGAGATTAGTATTTCCAATCCTGCGGGATCCCTATGGATCGGGATCCCGAATACTTTTGTGTTTTTTTTTGTTGTTTATAGAGCTGAATAGCAATTAACGACAATTTCTTGCATTTTATATCAGAAATTTTAATAAAATGTTCATTATTAATCATTGCATTAAAGTTTTTGTAGGCGTTTTTCCAAGTATCAAGCAGTCAATGTAGTAGAGTAAAAACTACTAACCAGTAGTAGTTTTTATTACTAGGTAAGGTTGATGAAATACGGCAAATATAATTCAAAGCTATTTTCAGTATTTGAATGTGACATGAACATAAGTTTTAAGTACTTACTAAAAGTTCTATAGACATATACAATTAAACTTACAAAACATAAAAAATGCTTATCAATCCCGATAATCTCGTCCGATTTTTCGGTTCGGGATAGATCGCTAGGTAGTCCTGCATTTCAGGTATATAAGGATTTTATATGAGAGCAATATTGGGATAGTAAAGACAGGTAATCAGGACAAGCAACAAAATACCATGCGCCATTCTCTTATATGGGGTGAAGACATGGACACTTAACCAAGAACTAATCCGCAAAGTCGAGGCTTGTGAGATGTGGATCTATAGACGCATATTGAAAGTTTTCTGGGTGGATAGAGGTGACGAGAGAGTAGTGACGAATGATGAAGTCCTCCGGCTCATGAAAAAAGACCGAGAAGTGTTGCGAACTATCGAGGTAAGAAATCTGAAATATCTCATATTATGAGGACCAAAACATAGTCTAAACCAACCAACCGAATATAAGTGGTAAAAAAAGCCCAAGAAGACGCCGCATCTCATGGTTGCGTAACTTGAGGGACTGGTATAAGTGTAACTCGACTGAGTTGTTCCGTGCGGCGGTAAACAAAATCGTAATTGCCAGAATGATCGCCAACCTCCGATAACAGATGGCACCATAAGAAGAAGAAATAATTAATAATTATAAATTATAATCTTAATTAATAATAATAAATTAAGATGAGAGATTTGGTGGCCCTCGTAGCCCAGTGGGCATGACACTGGCTTCGGGTTCGATTCCCGGTGAGGTCACAATTGCACCGAGGTGTTGGTGCGCATTACCCGAGTGCTGGCGACCTCAGCAATGTATGCATCAGATACTCGTCAGGGCTCTGTCACCAATTGGTTTTGATGGCATCAATAGATACTTAGTACAAACAATTTTCGACTCATTAATTAGACGTAGTATAAACGCGTCTGATTGAGGTACCTAAAATTAAGGGCACCGCCTTATCGGGCGGGCAGAACTGGTCGGACCCTTTGACCCACTTGGCTTATCTTCTGGCCCTAGCAGATAAGGGCATGATTCTTCCTGCGACAGTTGCATCGTCACTCCACATTGCACAAACGGTACTATATATTATATAAATATAATCAAATAGAGTGTTCTAGAACTCCGAGATTTCCCGACAGCCATGACGATATCTTTAATACCGATAGAGTCTCATCCGCATTCTGATTGACGTGCTGTTTGTACAGAAAAATCAATGGGAAATTCATGATTTATCCCATAAAGTGGTAAGAAGTGCCGACATAAGGCAGACACTCGGCATGGAGCTCCACTTCTACATAATATACAGAGAAATCACAAATGAGGTGCTTGGACATTTCTTGGCAATCCTCTTGCCAAATAATCTTTGCTTGTTCAGGTAGATGAACATAGAATTAGCAGCGTTTCTCTAATGAATCTATATTCCTGCAGTCGTGTTCTTTTGGTAACAATATTTACTTCAGCAGACCTGTTGATTTCATATCGAATTTTCTTTCGGATCTCTCCGATCTAAATGTATTTGATAATTTCAATTTTTCGAACTGACTTAAACAATAACCACAAAATAGACAAAATCATTGACTGTTTACAGCAGGATATCTTGCCAAACACATACATCATCAATTAGAAATTTTAGTCATTGCAATTGATGTTAAAAAAAACTGGCTTTTGCGTCCGGCAATCCTAGTCCGCATTTAATGTGTTGATGTAGCGTTGTTTATTTTACAGGACACAAGTTTGTAGTTTGAATCACCACTACTGCACTAATTGTTAACACTACATGGACGCGTCATTTAAAGATTAAAAGCAGAGTTCCCAAAAAGTGGGTTTGTGGTGAGCACACACGTGAATGTCAAGAACGGTATTAGTTGTGTCATCAGGAATACTGCAGACTTTCATCAAAGCCAAAAATGATGGTATTTTAATGATCATTAAATTAACCTCTTAACATGCTCTTCTTTCTCTTGTTACAGAGGCTCCCTATTCAGGCTGTGGCTGTTCTTCCAGTTTTTATGGGGCCCAAGAGGAAGATCCATAAGAGGCGTTCCCTGCAGTAGGGTAAGTATCCAGGAATCTTCAATTTTTCTCATCATCTTGGTTGTCTTCCCCATCTAACAATATCCTGTGTATATTGGCACATTTCCCTAATTCTGGTTTTCTTTATCCTTCCTGAACGCAGCCGGTACTAATAGAATATTTTGAGTTTGTTCAAATCTTTCAGAACAGTGCTGGATTTATGTCACAGAGACATTATTAATCGATTAGTGTATATTATAGATATCTCACAGAGACGAAACTGTATTAATTATGGGAAAGTAGGTATAGAAGTCATTTGGGTCATAATATTTCCTGGCGTATCCTAGTGTAATGCAAGTATTCGGATGAATTTCATTACACACAATAAAGTATATTGCTCCCAAAATTCCGTAATCAATGTAGATTTTCTCATTAGCGACATCTGTGGGGATTTAGGGGAATGAAAATGGCTTTGTACAGGCCGCATGGAAAAGGCGCTTACAACTCATATATGAAAGCTTTTCACGCAATTTGAACATATATACAACTTCCAAAAAATGAATAAGCATGGTATATTCTATCATGGGTGGAAATGGCGAATGTTACAATTGTGTAAAGTGATCACTTAAGCCAACCATAAAAAGACAGGTCATAAGTCCTGTTACACCCAAATGACTTCTATACCTACTTTCCCATAATTAATACAGTTTCGTCTCTGCGGTACTAATAGTATTTGACCATCAATAAGGAATGCCAATATACACACTTTCTTTCCATTCCAGAAAGACTTCCTCATTTATCCTTACTCCGTTTCCACCGCGTAATTTCGGTATATTTTAATAAATCCTTTGTAATTTAACGTACTGTAACCAGCATATTTTTTGACCGTTTGATTACTTTAACTGTCGATACTACCTGCACCCATACATAACCAAGGTAGAAGATATCTACTTTGAATTTGTAGGAATTATTTTGCTATTATTTGTTTGGTAATTTTCTCAATAAATACAGGATATAAGAAAAAATATTTGCCGTCTTTATTGTATTTATTTCTAGACAATTAATAAAAAAAATCGTGCATGTACGTGCGATAGAAGTGATACTTAAAAACTGAAAAAAATACATGTTCTAAAATTGTACACTGATTATTGTCGATTATTTTATTGAGTTTTATGAAAAGAATTATAACTCATACTTACAGAAATGTAACCTCGAATATTTGAAATAACTTGGGCAAACAAAAAGTTTCTTAAAAAACAATTGAACATTCGTGAAATCTAGCTTCGTTATTAAGACTTTGTTCCTTTTCAAAAAACGTTTTCAAAAGTCCAAGTATCTACCCACTTCTGCGTGTAGTTTTCTGGGATATTCTGCCGTGTATATGTGACCTCTCTGGCTAAGTGAGAGGTCACACGTACACGGCAGAATATCCTAGAAAATTACACATAGAAGATTCTGAAAGGCTGTGAAAACCTGAAAACATTTTTAATCTTTCATGTTTTATCGATTTTCGGCACGGTTCCGTACCTATTCAAAGGTTTTGACAGCAACATTGAATGTCGAATGAATGAATATATTTTTTGTTTGGAAAACGAATGTCTGATGATTAAGTCGATTGTGCAATAAATAATTTCTCGAATATCACTTTTAATCGTTTTTGGCGTGGTGACAAACAAAAACTATCGAAATATTCGTGCACTCGCAATGTAAACAGAATCTGAGAGCTGACAAGAATTCAATATGGCGTCGTTAGTTCTGGTATCGCATTTCCCCTACATATTCCGATACATGCTGCAACTTCCATTACAGTAAACATTTTACCCTGAATGTGCAAAAATAAATATAACTTCAAAAAGTATTAAAATTTAACGTCGATCACCTTACCCCCTGTGCTACCGGGTGGCCCAATATTAATATTTGTCAGTGTCTAGAGAAATTACATTTGCCCTAGATTTGGCGAAAACATCACAATTTGGAACCGATAACATTTGTATCGGAGGTCTGATAAAGCTGTTTGTATAGGGCACAGCCATTGTCCAAATATCACACACAATGTGTGAAAATGGAGCGACTTTTTGGGTCAATAATTCTTGGACACATCATGTTTTATAGGCTTTTTGAAAACACTAATAATAGACCAGCATTTTTAATACTATTTTTTTTATAATTAATATAAATAAACTTTGTTTAAACCACTTATTTATTGAAAAAAATCAACATGTTTCAAAGCCAAATAAATGGCTTCTTCATCAGAAATTTTTTTTTTGTTGAATACAATTTTCCTGACAAGCTAAACTGCAAGCTACCAGGTTTGAGCTACCAGGAGCACATACGATATCGGAGTAATAATTCGCAATAATATAGGGGATATCACAGCGGTAATCGAGTACCTTTTTATATCGTAACATGAAGAACAACAGACTAGACATAACTCTAATGGAATGTTGCGAGTTTATTAAGAACCAGACAAGACAACTTACCTGGTTGCTGAGTATTGAGTAAAAAAGATGAAATAATAGGATGCTTAAACATTCTTAAATATAACAAAACAGCCACACAACACCATTACACTTATCAAGGTGTCAAATACTTCAATAACTTGCCAATGAATATTAGAATTGAAAAACACTATAAAAAATTCAAGAAACACATAAAACAAACAGAATATACATAATTAATACAAAAAATAGTTAGAATTATAAAAAATAAAGACACTCCGAAATAATTAGTATACTTGAGTCACTAATATTTATCTTATGATGTTTGTTTTTTACTACACTGCTCCATTATTAACTTATACATACTTATTCATTCATGCTCTTATGTATCATACTCCTGTCCCCAAACACAAGCATTACTTTACTGGGGACAGTTAAACATGTACAAAAAAATTAATATTCAATGTAAAATGTATGTAATATTTTTATTTCAATAAAAAAATATCTCTCCTTGTGTTTGAAAGAAAAATACTCAGAAAAATATTTGTCCATTACAGATAAACGGAGTTTGGAGAATACGATACAATGAAGTGTTCTAGAATATTTACAATGAGCCCAGCATAATACAATTTATCAAAATATGAAGGTTGCGATGGGCAGGGCATGTAGAAAGAACGAGTGAAGAGAGAATGCCAAAAAAAGATGCTCCACACAAAGCCCCAAGATAGACCCAGCGTTGGTAGACCCAAACTCCGATGGCTGGATGGAGTGCAGCAAGACGTGAAAACCATAAACATCAGGGATCGGAGAAGTACATGTCGGGATAGAGGAAAGATGGAGAGGAATGTTGGAGGAGGCCAAGGCCCACAATGGGCTGTGTATTTTTTTATTTCAGTAGGGTGATTAGATAATTCCGAGAAGTTATTATTTTAAAAGCGTCGACCATTTTCTTAAAGTTTCGTTTATAAATTTTTGTCTTAATATATACAAGTTATTTCATACGTGCCATTTTTTTAGCAAATCTACACTGATGTGTGTAAGTGAAGCCTGGAGCTGGCAAAAGAGGAACGAAGGTAAACTGAATGCGGTGGATATGAGATCACTTAGTGTGCAAATCCATTTATGAGCGCCGACAATAACACGCAATACAAAAATAAATGAGGACATTAATTTCCATACATTTCATTTTAGAGTCTTTCACAAAGCTGAAGAGTTTAAATAATATTTAATGTAACAGTTTGTAAATAACAGGGACTCTTCAAATGAATTTTAGCATACTGAGGCAACTTTATCACAATATTGACAAGAAATAAAAATAACTTCATTTCTCTCGATGAAATTCGATGTTTTTCAACCAAGTTTTTTCTTTAATGTATTTCATTATGGAAGAAAAACTTATTCGTGGATTTTTTCACAAAATTTTTACGTTAGATTAGCTTAAAACCTTTTTTCATTATTTATGTATGCGCTTGATCATTGGCGTGCGCTTGATCATTTCTTGCGCGCAATTTTTAGGGTGGTTGGTTGTCCCAAAAAAAGGGCGACACATCTTTCTTATCCAAATTTAAATCCCGATTCTCAAGTTCTTCGGATAGCTAAATTTTGGTACAGTTTCCAACTTTTTATTAAATTACAGTTTTGTGGATGTGTCTAAAATTTCGTGGTTCCGTAAATGGTTGGCGTTCTTGGAACTTGAAAAACAATTTATTTGTTGTAGGGGTTGCACTGCGTTTTATTTATTTAATTAGAATCTTAACTGCATCAATCATTATACTGTAAGAGCCCAGTGTACATTTCATAAACCAATACAAAGATTCACAGAAGTTTAAGACGTAGTAAATTAAGTCATAAGTCATGGTAATAAATGAAGAAATTAGAAACAAACAATATTAAATTTAATGAGTTTTGATAGTAACACGGGAATAGGGATGAAAGGAAAAGGGTGAGGATGTAGGAGTCAGAGTGGAGGTGGAAGAAGATAAGATTGGATGTAGTGAGTGACTGGTCCCGGCGAGGTCACAATTAATCTATACGATTTACTCAATCCTCGGTGTTTTGTGATATGTTTGGCTTCCGTAATTGGGCCTCTTGGCCTGTTGAAGCGTAAATAAAATATATTGATCATCATTTTGTCGGTTTCAGCAAAACAAAAATTTATGCACCCCACTGACCCCCACGCATAGTTTTACTGTCTGCTATAAGTTTTAGGAATCTTAATTAATTTTAATTTTAAAATTTTACTTTGTTAATTTTTACGTTCCCTTTTAATATTATTCGTAAAATTATAACTAATGCGTCCGCGATAACAATCTGCAATGTACCACAGTTAACATTTAATGATTTTGCAAGAAAATATTTCATTTCATCAGAAAAATATATGTGCATAAGTAACTTTGCGCGATGTGTATATTTAAGCAGTGAACTGTTTAAAATTTTGTCACAAACTATGACGTCACCCTAAGCAGTGACGCAACCGTGATATTTTTTCTGTCGGGGGGGCAGAAATTTTTATGTGGAATAAATGAAATTTATGATTGTAAATAGATCAGTGGTGGTCGGAAACCGCTTCCGCCAATCAGAGCTCCACTCGTTTCATTATAACAACAGTGTTAGGAAGCAGTGTTAGGAAACAGTTTAAAGATATTAGTCCTTTCAAGACGTTATTTATTTATTTATTTATTTATTTATTAATTAACGCCCTATAGGGCTTTTACAACAAATGGGTAGAGTGTACATTAACAGTATATATTTTTTAAAGGAAAAAAAATAACATGTAAACATATTAATGACACAAATTGAAAAGAAAATACTTAAAATACTTAAATTGTAAATTCCAGCGCGGCAGCAAATCTTCTAATCGCCTATTCGACTGGCTTCCAGATCTTTCTAAAACGTCCAGATATTTGGAAAACTTCGATTTAATGCAGTTTTTCTCGATTTTTTATTTATCTTTCGATCTTGTTGCAAAGGGCCACAAGTCAATGAGACATGGACATTGTCTTAGCCTTCTTCTTGTGTTTTGTCGGTTGATGGCTATATATATATCGGCATAAAATAATTAAATAATGGCCGTATACATGGGCAAAAAAAGAAAGAGACAAGCTCATTTACAAATAGGTATATCACAAATTAAACAGACAGCACAAACACAGAAAAACCATGGAGAGAATTCTGTATGTAGGAAAATTAACGCAGTATGTAGAAGATTCCATCCGCACATTTTTTATTTTAGTTTTTATAATTTTTATTGTAAGGTTTGAATCATTCACGTCTTTTAATTAAGTTTCATAAACATTATTTCTTGCTATATTATTTTTACATAGCGGTGACCGAGTATTTATTTCACCTGTCGCGGACTGAGAAGATCTCGTTGATAGTGAGATGCTAGCCACGAATTACATTAGCATGCTTGTAAGTAAGCTCATTCACACATGCTCAAAAGATACCCCTTCCACCCGCAAATCAAATGAGCATGCCCATAAATCAGCCGGCGGTTGATTTTTGAGCGTGCTAGTAATGAGTATGTTAATTACAAGCAATGTGCATACACACATGCTACTAAGTAGCAATGGCTCAAGAAGCTCAATACTGAGCATGCTCATTACTAGCAATGTGCACACACACATGCTACTAAGTAGCAATGGCTCAAGAAGCTCAATACTGTGCATGCTCACGTACCACTAATGAGCATGTGTATTAGAGCTAGACCGCAATCAAAAGAATGTGCGCAAAAAATGTGTGTGTTGTTACGATGCAAAAAATGAAGACAAAATAAGTTTTTCTAGTAAGTAAGTAATTTTTTTTAAACTAAAAAATATATATTTATTTGGAATATCGTATTGAGGCTTGTAATAGGGCTTGCGAGGCAACTTTCTCTCCGTTTTCTTCTTACCGGACAAAGCTAGGGAATGGTCTTTTGATTGTGGTCGACCTATAGTACCTTTACTCAAATATAGCGGCAACAAACGTGAGGGAACGTAACCCTTTTCTACGATTTGCGTTCACCCACGCGGTAGCGTTTTTGACGTACACCGAGGTACGCCACTGAAACAGCCGACTTTTGTGCCTAAATGCTAGCTAATAAATAATCATCGGAGGAATATTAAAATAAAGACCCGGTCGGCCATTGTTGTCCGAGCAGTGTGTATGCATTTATTCCTAAAGCCACCCAGATCCGTCAATCACTGGCATTATATGGCGGTCTGGAACCTTCTTCCCCGACGTACATTTACCGCAGCCGCTGAATACATCAATACAATTGACACATATCTCGGTAAAAGTTTAGAAAATACAAAGTCTAAAAACCGACTGTGGACTATGCGATTCGTCACCGCGGCACTGGAACGGCGAACTCCAACAAGTACGCGGTGTTAATATATTTTTATGCGATACCAAAACTAACGACGAATTCCTGTCGGAATATTTTGAGTTTGTCCAAATTTTTCAGAACAGTACTGGCTTTTTGTCACAGGAACGCCATTACTCAATCAATGTATTGTAACGAGTCGTCCGTTGAGATTTGACAGCCGAAGACAAGCGCAGGCGCGTGCCATAGATAAGTGGGCATGCGCAGAACGGCGGACCGGTGTGCCCAGTCGTTAAATAACGAACTAACATGATTTTGGAAGGGTTCTTACCGCAGTGGCGAGACAAAAGCGAAGCGGTTCTTTTGTTATTGAAATAGTAGTATCGCGTTGCGAGCGATTAAAAAGTGTAAGATTTATTTTACGAGTCATTTCATTGCGAGCGAGCCACGCCACGTAACAATATTATAGATGTCTCACAGAGACGAAATAATATTTTTATGGGAAAGTAAGTATAAGTGGGCTTATGACCTATGTAACGTTCAACATTTCTACCCATGATAGAATACTATGTCTACTAAATTTGTGACAACCCTGTGATTTAAAAGCCCTGTTGTTTAAACCCTGTGACAAAAATACAGTACTGTTCTGAAAAATTTGGACAAACTCAGAATATTTTGAATGAAAATACTGGTATAAAGGAGTTTAAAAATTTGAAATAATATTTCAGGCATATTCTAGTGTAATGCTTAAAGTCGGAACAATCTCATTTCGCATATAAAGGATAGATGTCTCATTAGTGGCATCTGTGGTCATTTAAGGGGAATGAAAAAGCTTTGGTTGCCGGCCGCGCTGAGGATTGTCGCAACACATACACGAAACATGCCGTATAATTTAAATATATACAACTTCCAAAATTTAATAGACATGGTATTCTATCATGGGTGGAAATGGCGAACGTTACATTGTGTAAAGTGATCACTAAAGCCAGCCGTACGATAGGTCTTAAGCCCCGTGTACACCCAAATACTTCTTTACCTACTTACCCATAAAAACATAATTTCGTCTCTGTGAGACATAATATATTGATTGAATTCTTGTCAGTTGTCGTTTTCCGTTTACGTACGAGTTCACGAATGTTTCCATCGTTTTTTAAGAAAGTTTTTTTTTTGTCACCGTGCCAAAAACGATTAAAAGTGATATTCAAGATATAACTTTGCAAAAACCTCGTTAGATGTTAGATATTTGTTTTCAATCCTTCCGGTTTGTGTCTTCTGGAGTATTATGCCGTGTTTTTACGACCTTTCTGGCCGACGTTTCGGATCCCATTGCAGGATCCGATCCGTTGGATAAAACACGGCACGATACCCCAGAAGACACAAACCAGAAGGTTATGAGTGGCTGTGAAAACTTTAGAACGTTCTTTGAAAACATATTCATTCATTACAAATTCAATTATAGGCTAAAAATCGATTAAGATAGTCGATGGGTACTTAGACTTTTTCGAAAACGCAGAGTTTTTTGAATTTGTTGAAATATCAACACGTTTCCGGGCCAATGGTCCTTTCATCAGGAAACATGTCGATATTTCAACAAATTAGTGGTCAAAACCAAGTGTTAATTATATATTATATAAATAATGTTAATTATATAAATAATGTTAATAAGAAGTTAAATCATATTCACTCAAACGTATTCCAGATTAAAACACATACATTTGCATATATGTATTCAAAGTTAAAACATATTTGATATCAAAACGTATTCGTAAAAATTTATTCCATTTTTAAAAGATATGCTGTGCTTCAACATATTATTCTATGTTAAAAAATACATTCGTCGAAACGTAAACCCAATTACAATAATTTCGTTGTCTGTCTTTCCGTCCGCCCGTCTGTCTGTCTGTCTATCCGTCCGTCCGCGTAACGTCGTGTCTTTTTTATAGTAAAATTTTTCGAAAAAATTTTTTTTTTCAAATATTATTTTTTTCTTAATTTTTTTTTCAAATAATTTTTTTTCGATAATTTTTAAAAATTTTTTTTTCGAATATTTTTTTAAAAATAATTAAATAAATTCCATAGGAACTGACATGTAAAATTACCGTCATTTTTGAAGGGTTACAACTAGTTTATATTAAAACGTACTCATTAAAATACATCCTATGTTAAAATAAATATTTTTTTAACGTTATTATAGGTTAAAATGTATTCTATAAGCGAAAAAGCTTTTAAAAAAACCTCGCATAACAGATGAAGTTTTATTAGTGGTAGCTTTTTATATAAATTACACTTAGAGACGTGCTGTAGGAACATTGAAGCATAACTTTTACATAACCATATATTTTGAAAAAAAATGAAAGTAAACATTCATCTCATAATATTCATGTCACAATTATTACCAAAGTATTCATATTTTGATATATCATTATATTCGGTCTGGTAAATATTGAACACAAAAGGGATTACGTACAAATCCCTAGTAATATGTCAATGATGACAATAACATGGAAACCTCTAGAACTTTCCACTACACTCTGGAATACACTCTTAACTGGAAAATCCTAAAAGCGACGAGAAGCTTCTCCTGAACACTAGAATAATCTAAGAGTTTCGATAATCTAGTTTTTGGGTATAAAAACGGAACTACTCCGCGGCGCAAGAATAGTTGTCGTGTTTTGACAGTTCGTTCGGTGCGAAGTCTTTTTTAACATAGCGTAATATGTTTGAGTTTGGGTTTATTAACATAGCATAACATGATATTTTTGTTGGCCTTTAGTTAGAGTAACACGCATGTTAAGAGTATTTTGTGAAAGTGTTGGTGTGTAAATATACTATGATTTTGGTGTGTATTGTTATTTATTTATTTATTGAGGAATCTTAACATTTTTTTAAACATATAATGTAAAAGCATAGTGTTCATTTCACAGACTAATTAAAAAGATTCACAGATGTTAAGAACAAAGTTAGATCAGATATTTCTAAGTTAATTATTTTGAATTAATTAATGAATAGTAGTAAGCAACAAACAATGTTAAGAATGAAAAATGGTAAGTAATTGAATGTGAAAAAAGAAAAAGTATATCAAGAAATGAGTTAAATAATGGGAGAAAAGGGGTGAGGAGATAGGAGTCAGGATAGGAGTGGAGGAAGAGAAGATTAGGTATAGTGAATAATTGGTCAAAGTCGATTTAGTAAATGAAATCTAAAGCATTCTTTTAAATTCATTAAGACCAATGTTGAAGAGGTCAATATCGATACAATTATTATTGAAAGCTTTGCATGCGCGATATAAAAATGTATTTTGTGTATGGGGTGTTCTATTTCTCGGAACACGGAAGAGGAACACGGAACATGAAAAGAGATTAAGTCCAGTTGATTGGGACAGTCGAGATATCCTCTCAGTAGCTTAAATAATAGTGTGAGATCAGCACGTGCTCTTCGCTGTACCAGAGTTTTTACGTGCTTTTTACATTTACATGCTAGGTTGTCCTGACGAAGAGACGGGTTACGGCTCGAAACCGGTAGACAAAAAAGTATTTTTAGTGGTTAAATTCTAACATAAATAACATTTTTTAATGTCTGATCACAAACGTAATGCTTTACATATTAAAAATATTAACAATATGATTTCCGGGATTTTCATTCATAAGTCATACTTCAATGTTTTCACTGCATGCTCGTGATTACATCCCCACCCTCGAATGTAATTCGCACATTTTTAACGCAGTTTCGTGACACACTTTACCACGGAAATGTCAAAAAAAAAAACAAATTTGAAATAATTTCTCACTATTCGAAATTTGTTAGTTTGCAGACCTTAAGCTCACGATCTTTAAAACTTTCTACGGACAATATTTACATAATTATAACGAATAAATTATTATGATAAACATTAAATACGGATTTGCCACGTTATTTTAATATGTTTTTAATTCAGTGAAAGCGGAGATTATGTAAAAATGTCCAAGTAGCTTTGTAATTTATGGGTTTTATCAACAATTTTATCGGAGAACCATGCTAATGAGGGTTTTTGCCTAAGATTACGAGTGAACTGGTCGAAAGGTGAGAAAAGATGTGAAATGTCAAACTGCAAATTTGTGATTAATATCTAGGTTGGGAAATTGATAAAAGATATTTTACAAATCAAGTTAAATTATACAAGGTATGAATACGAGAAACGTTTGTGGAAGGCTTCTTATACGATGGCCCAGGGCTTACGACCTGTATGAGCCGGCTTAAGTGATCACTCTACGCAATGCGACGTTCACCAATTCCATGTAAGAACATCTACACATTATTAAATTTTGAAAAACGTTCAAATATGATTTCGTTAAATTTTCGTTTATTTGAATGGATTATGCTAGAGACATCTGTAGTCTTTTCTCATGAACTAGAATACATAGATTTTCGCAGCTGGTTTTGATACCTCTATATTCTATATATATATAAAATACAAATATATAAAATATACTTAAAAATATTGTTGATGTTTTACAATTTTACAAAAAAATAATCAACAATTTTATTAATTTTCACTTTTTTAATTCACTTATACTTCTAGGGCATGAAAAAACGTAGAGAAATTAAATGAACGGTAAAATCGAAAAATATCAAGTTTATATCGGTTTATCGGTAATAATTGTGGAGTAAACTAACTATTTTGTTTATTTATTTTATTGTTTATTTTACATTTGTTTTAATATGTTACTAATTACTTCCACACTAGGTAAAACCGTTCTGTGGCAGTTATTCTCATTTGTTAGTTATGTAATAGTAACAAATAAAAATAGTAAAGAAGTATAAACGTAAAAAAGAAAGCAGAAAGAATTTAGTAATATATACAATCAAAAGAATACATAAATCTAAAAGAAAATATACATATAAAATTAAGATAAAAATTAAAGTATGTACAAAATAAATACTATAGTAGAGTATACTTGAAATTATATAAAGCAGATTTTGCCTATTTAGAGGTCAGGGCGGATCGCTTCCTCAGCATACATTCTACCTGATATTTTTATAAAATTAGTGATACTTATTTTCTGTCTTGGACGAACGTGCGCTAGGGAATGTCGCATCTCAGTCACGTCGGAGGAGTTCCAGGGTATGCACATAATACTTGTTTTGCTTATCTCTTGATAATTGTGCTCCATATACTACCAAAGTAACTGAGATGGAAGTGAATCATGGCATAATATGATGTGGAGTGTAGAGTGCAGACCTTGGAGTCGATACTGTCCACGGGTTATTAGGGAAATTTTAGATTATACATTTCATTTAGTTCCACAAGTTTCTGACTCAGGTCATACTTGCAGCCAATCGTGACTCAAATAAATTGAGCTATTAAAAACCTTTTATTTATTTATTTACGGGAAACTAGCAGTACAAATTCAAATCAGGTTACACGTGAATATTAAACGGTACAGAGACCATCTTACAAGTTTTCACAGAATTATAAAGTTGTGTATTGATATTTAACAACAATAACTTAAGAATATATAAAGAAATGAGAGATTTAAGTTAGGAACAAACCAAGAGAGAGTAAAATAATTAAAGGTTAAAAAAAAGGGAAATCAGGAATGAGGAGGAAAGGACAGATCTAATTTGTGAAAACAGAAAGAGACAAGAAAAAGAGAAAAATAAATATAAAGCTACGTGAGCAATACATTTGGATATACATATACTGGGTCTAGACAAAAAAAAGAAGCTTTATGGCTAAGGTGAATATTTTTAAAATCATAGGTTGATGAATTGAAGAGATCCAAGTCACCGAATATAGTGTTGAAAAAATAAGACGGACGATATATAAAAGAGTGAAGATGTGAAAGGCTCAAGGTTTTGGCCGATCTAGTGGATCTTCCGGTAACTTTTAGGAAGATGAATTGCAGCAATTCTGAACAGTCAATCCTAGAAGTGGCTAGAAAGTTATTAACAAATCCAACAACACTGACCCCATTTCAAGAGCTGTTTTAGAGAACCGAATGAGAATGAGTTGAAGAGATCCAGGTATTTAACAAATTAGGCGAGCGATATATAAATGAGTTTTGCCGGTAGTTGGTATTACAATGTGAAAGGCTCAAGGTTTTGATCTAGTGGATCTTCCGGTTACTCTCATTAAGTTGAGTTGCAGGTTGCAGCAATGCTGGGCAGACAATGCTAGAAGTGGCTAGAAGGTTGTTAATAAGTTCAACAACACTGGCCCCATTTGAAGAGCTGTTAAGAGAACCGACTGAGAATGAGTTGAAGAGATCTAAATGTTGAACAAATTAGGCGAGAAATATATAAAAGACTATTACAATGTGAAAGGCTCAAGGTTTCAACTGATCTAGTGGATCTTCCGGGAACGTTCATGAAGATGAGTTGCAGGTTGCAGCCATGCTGGGCAGACAACCCTAGAAGTGGCCAGAATTATTAATAAGTCCAACAGCACTGACCCATTTCAAGATCTGTTTTAGAGAACCGAATGAGAATGATATATAAAAGAGTTTTGCCGGTAGTTGGTATTACAATGTGAAAGGCTCAAGGTTTCGCCCGATCTAGTGGATCTTCCGGTTACTCTCAGGAAGTTGAGTTGCAGGTTGCAGCCATGCTGGGCAGACAACCCTAGAAGTGGCCAGAAGGTTATTAATAAGTCCAACAGCACTGACCCATTTCAAGAGCTGTTTTAGAGAACCGAATGAGAATGATATATAAAAGAGTTTTGCCGGTAGTTGGTATTACAATGTGAAAGGCTCAAGGTTTCGCCCGATCTAGTGGATCTTCCGGTTACTCTCAGGAAGTTGAGTTGCAGGTTGCAGCAATGCTGGGCAGACAACCCTAGAAGCGGCTAGAAGGTTGTTAATAAGCCTAACGACACTGGCCCCGTTTGAAGAGCTGCTTGGAGAACCCCATGAGGCTGCGGGGTGCGTCACGGCGTCTGGCGCGCGAGTACCTCCTCGTGCCGGCCCGGCCAGGGAAAGTGACATAACAGTTTCCGCCTAGACCGCGGATCGTGGCGCAATGCCTAAGTGGGACACACCGGCAGGCATGGTCAACTTCTTCCGTTGGAAGGCATTTATCAAATGCAGTGGAATGCGCATAAGAATACTGGAAATGAATAAAGCACTAAGTGCGAGAATGTTCATTTTAAGATATAAGGTAAATTATTATTTTTATTTTTTATTTTTTTTACTTTGAAATTCCTTTATTGAAAATAACAATTTTACATTGAATATTACATTTTTTTAATACATGTTTAACTATTTCCAGTAAAGTAATACTTGTGTTTGGAGACAGGAGTATGATACATAAGAGCATGAATGAATAAGTATGTATAAGTTAATAATGGAGCAGTGTAGAGAAATACAAACATCATAAGATGAATATTAGTGACTCGAGTATACTAATTATTTCGGAGTATCATTATTTTTTATAATTGTAACTAATTTTGTTTTAATTATGTATATTCTATTTGTTTTATGTGTTTCTTGAATTTTGTATAGTATTCTTCAGTTCTAATATTCATTGGTAAGTTATTGAAATATTCGACACCTAGATAAGTGTAATGGTGTTGTGTGGCTGTTTTGTTATTTTAGGAATGTTTAAGCATCCTATTATTTGCGCTCTTCGGCTATGATGGTATTATGAGTTTGTGGTGTATTTATATTTTGACGTATATATGTATATATATATATATTTATGAATATAGTCTTTTTCGCTCTTATTATACACATATTTTCATTAATATTTTCAACACTACTACATGCCGCGCGCCGGTATAGGTCTTTTCATATACGCTTGCAATTGAGTTAGTCTGGGTACGTTGTGTTAAGTTTACGGATACGAGAGGGGCGCATCCTTGAACTTAACACAAGGAAACAATGCGTGTACTACGCACTGTACCCACACTAACTCAATTGTAAGCTTCCATGAAAAGACCTATACATCACGTGAGTTAGCCATTTTAATACTTAAAATAATGAAGTGTCGTTTAGTGCCTTATTTATTAAAAAAAATGTGACGCGGCATACGTAAGCGATATGCATTCCCATGTAGGACTTCAGTGCAGTGTCAAATATATTGACGAAGGCATATAGTACTAATATGTATACTTTTCTTGCACTTAGTATTCATATTGTGATCAATTCGGTTATTGTTATCAGTTTTGGTGACCACGCATATATTATTAATACGCCCTTAGGAAATAGGGTTAGGAATACAGATTTATGTGATTATATTAGTCCTTAACCCGTGAAAAATCACGGGTTATAATAATAATTAGTAACGACCCCTGCGTATAACCTGAGCCGCGCGCTGATTGACGTATCGCACTCGGGCGCCTGGGCCTCATTAGCGGTTTTTGTTGTACCTCCAGCGAATTACGGACAGACAGAAATTCAGAATTAGGACAGTTGATATTTTTTACACGGTTTCCGTTGGAACGTGTCAACATGTAAAAAAAAATTGAGTGTGCTTACCCTTAACATATCTAGTGCGGGAAGGGTGTAAATTAATACCCATTCGGTCGACTGGCTTCTAAGTGCGGGATGGGTATTAATATATTTTATGTAAACTTTTTATTAAATGCAAAGATACAATTCTTTACATCTCAACGAAATAGAAATGGAAAATATTTTATTCTGTATTATTATTTTACCTTTTAACTATTATTATTTGTACCTTTTAACCGTATTATTATTTTATCAGTAATGTTATTTTTTTAAATTTATATTTGTAAAAGCCCATACGGGCGTTAAATAAATAAAAAAATAAAGATATACAAAAAGTGACCTCGCTCTTTAGTAGAGCTGCGTAGCCGACCGGGTCGGACGTGTCTCACGCATTCTCATGCTGTCGTTCGTGAAGACCAATACTAGATACATAATACTCCCGACGCAAATCGCCGGGAATCAAGGAATGAGAATTACGGGATGGTAACGGAATGGGAGTGTGGAGGGGTAATATGGAACGAATGGACTGTATTTTAGGGGATAAAGGAACACAGATGACTTGAATGAACGGTTAATAACTTTGTGGTCTTTTATGTCTTCGTCTTGTATTTCGCCATTTGCTAGTTTGTATTTATATTGAATAAAGAAAATAAATATTAAGTGGTGTACACCATTTTTGTTTTATTTAATTATTGAACACAGATGAAATGGCCGCTTACCACCACCAAGAAAGCATTTCTCCTCCAAGTCTGTTTCACCGCGATGGTTGTCGAAATCAACGATCACTTCACAGGTCTTCTGTACGGTATTGCGACGCTCTGCGATCGACAGGTACTCGTCTACTCTATTCAAGGTAGGACGAAAAGGAAGGGAAGCGGGTCGTGACCCCCTTTTCGTTGATTTCTGAGTTTAAAGGTATTTATTTCCCGTGATTTTCGACGGGTTATTTTTTGATACGTCCGCGAGTCCGACTTGACGACACCCGACCGGCGTTCGGGCGCACTCGGCCCCGCCGTAGAAACCCGAGCGGAACTCGGAGAGAGGCGGAGGCTTCGCGGGGAAAGAAGACCACACAAGACACGAGAGTGATGGAGTGCGTGACGTCATCAGACTTCTGTGGTACACACGTCTACGAAGGCGAGCTGAATAGGCTTGATGACAGTATTAAAGAAAAAGTGTTTTTAGAGAATAAAATATTTTGAAAGGATTCTAAAAAATGATCCAGTTTTATTTTACACATTGAGATTAATGAGATTATCAATAAAAGTATAAAATTAGATAGGGCGAAGAAACTTAGAACGGCCAAAATTAAGATGGAGCGACAACGTCCTCAAAGCCATCTCCGCATTGGAGCTTCTGAACTGGAGAGAGCTGGCACTAAACCGAGATGAGTGGAGGAAGACTCTTGAGGAGGCCAAGACCCACCAGGGGTTGTAGAGCCAAGTATGATGATGATGATGATAAAATTCTGCAATCGGTCATTTTACCTGAAACACCGATCAGAGCGAATGACCTCACGCCTAAGTAACCATCACAGTTTCTCTTGAACTGTTGTCATAGACGCAGTGAAATGTTTACTTAGGCTTGACGTCACGTAGACGCCGTGACACCCGCAGGCGTTTTCGAGCAAAATTAAAAATAGGTAGTTGATAATGCAATTATTTACGTTCAAACTTAGTTTATTAGTGAAATAATTTTATTTTCGGCAATGGATGTATGTCATCACGTAATTTTTATAGAAATGTTTGAGTTCTACAACTTATCTTTAGAAAGTATTCAAATATTTCTTACCGTTAAAGGAGCGTTCGTAAAAAACGCATCGCTCGAATATTTTTTCGCCGACTTTAGTTTTAAAATAGGTCACCACGAAAAGCCCTTTTAATTTAACGGGAAAACATATAACGTATGTCCACCCTGAAAGTCCATTCTAAATATTGTTGAAAGAATTTTTGAAATCGGATCAGTAGTTTCGGAGATTACCTCCTACATCGAAACTACAAACTTTTTATCTTTATATATTAGTACAGATGTCACCACAAAATTATTTTGATCTTTTTGAAGAAATTATGAAATCATTTTCTACATGATTAGAAAATTATTTTGATTAAAATTAATAATCATGTCACCGCAAGCAAGAGCCGCAACAAATAGCTGAAAAAATATCAAAATATTTTGAGTATGTTCAAATTTTTCAGAACAGTACTTGATTTTTGTCACAGGGACATGATTAATCAATCAATATATATGGAATGGTGTCCTGGAATGCGGCTCGAACCACCGACCACCAGATCGCTAGATGAGCGTCATGACCACCACACTAACAAGCTACTGATCCAACATGGCTGTAAAGATTTCTCAAACTAATGAGAATATATTCAGAATATCTTGAGTATATTCGAATCTCTCTCAAGAATACAATACCCCAGGGGATCGTCATTAATCAAAATATCTCGATCCCGAATTCGATCTTCAGGTATCCGAAGGTTAATGAAACAAGATATGTTATAGATGTCTCACAGAGACGAAACTGTATTTTTATGGGAAAGTAAGTATACAAGTCTTTGGTGTGCATAAGGCTTACGACCTATAGTTCGGCCGGCATAGTGATAAGTGTGTAAAGTGATCACTTAAGCCAGCCGTACGATAGGTCGTAAGCCCTATGTACACCCAAAAGACTTCTATACCTACTTTCCCATAAAAATACAGTTTCGTCTCTGTGAGACACCTGTAATATTCATTGATTGAAAAACATATCGTTGGAAAAATTGTTTTATACATTAAAAAAAAAATGTGTATGTTGGATGTTGCACGGATGATGTTAATGCGATTTTATGCAAAGAAAGCGTATAAAAGCATGCCTTCTATTTTTACTCCCTTTGCTTACTGCTTGTCTTCTTGTCTGACGAAAAAATTTTGGATCCATTTTAAACCTCTTTCCCGTGATCCAATTGAGCTGAAACTTTCCAAGCAGACTCGTGGCGACGATCAAAAAGATGTATCAAATTTTCGTTAAAAAAATTAATAAATTTTTGGATTTTTCAAATTTTTAACGGTTTTTAATGAACCTGATTATACTATAATTTTGGATTTTTGGAAATTTTTTATTACTCCCTTTCGTAGCGTCGCTCGACCGAAGCCCAACGCGTAGGTTAAGCGCCAAACCAGTTTCCACTAGTAGGTAAATGAGAAAGGGAGAATAATAAAAACTTTTTTATGGGGTACTTTTTTTTATTGGTAATTAATAAATTTAGATGCACGAGACGTTGTGCAGTTTTGCGAGCTAGGCCTGGACCCATTGCAAGTGTCTGCACGGCGGGTTGCGCAACTCTGGCGGTGAGCTATTACACAACTTTCACGATCAATATGTCAAGTTACACTTCTTCTTCGGCTTGCCAATTTCTCTTTTTCTACATCCCCGCAGGCCCCTCTCCACGGTCGGCCTCTGTCCTCTTCCAACTGCCGCCGTATGTGGGACAAATCTAATGGCACTGGTCGTCACGGACGATCGGGTGCTTGAATTCTTCATTTTTATTTGGCGTAACAGTTTTATTTTTCATTAATTGTTAAATAAAAGACGTGGAACAATGGTATTGAAACAAGAGCCGACGCCATGAGAACGAAGAACCTCTTGAGAACCGCCGAAATGAAAAGCCTCCGACCCATCGCGGGAGTTACCATCAGAGACAGAGTACTTTTTTAATTTATTTTTTTAAATAGGTAATATAATATTTACTGTTCGAAGAATATTTTTTCTTCTTCTGTATGAAGGCTTGAACTTTGTGGTGACATTATTATTAAAATAAAACACAAATTACTTTGTTTTCACCACTATATTAGATTAAAAAATCTACATGTTTCGAGAACAATGTTCTCTTCATCAGGATTAGGATTATTTTAAAATAATCCTGATGAAGAGAACATTGTTCTCGAAACATGTAGATTTTTTAATCTAATATAGTGGTGAAAACAAAGTAATTTGTGTTTTATTTTAATAATATTTACCTTTAGCGCTTGTTCATACACAGCGGGAACCGTGCCGTTTCAGAATCGCGTGAGATCCGTGCGGGTCTCATTTACCTAGGTTTGTATGTGATCGTTCAGACACAACCGTGCGGTTAGTCAACCGCTGCGGTGCCCGCAACCAACCGCTAGAAAATAGACCCGCACGGCGCCCGCACGATCCTATTACTACGGGGCCTTACGAGAGCGTTCAGTCGCGTTGCGGGCACCGCACGGTTCCATGTCACAACAGGAGCACGCGTGGATTATATTCTCTTTTCTACGGTTATGGATCGCTTTGACACTGAATTTTTTATTGATGAAGTGGAGAAAAGGACCTGTAATATGGGAGAAAAGGCCTGTAATAGTGTGAGGATTACTCAAATATGCCAAGAACCAAGCTTGGCAGAAGTTGGTGGAGATGTTTGGAAATGGTGGGAAAAAAGAGTATTTTAGAGAAGTAGGTATTTATTCACCAAAAATGAACTGACAGAATGATATTTATGTGTCTTGCCATGGAAGACGGCCGTCGTTAACAAAGTAATGAGCGAATATATCTCTGATATTCAAAGATGGAGAACGGCACCAGAACTGTCAAACTGACGTTTATTTTCGCGCGCACAAATCGCTTATTAACCGCGGCTGTGTGAACAGATGACACAAATCGCGTGTTTTGAAACGCGATTCTGAAACTGAACGGTTCCGCTGTGTCTGAACAAGCGCTTATATTTCGTAATATATACGATGTAAAATATCAGTATATCAAATTTCTAATCAAAAGCACGTGTCACGAACTTTCTTAGTTTTTTCTTAAAAATTTTCATATTTTTTTCGTCCCTAATATCCCCTGGTAGACTCGTACACAACTTCGTCCCACTGTACATCACAAATGTTTGCGATCTTTTTTCTTTTTAAATGGCAATGTTATTTCATTTTTCTTCTTGTACAATGATCATGTTCATGTTGGTTTTTTCTTATTTTTCTTAACAATTGAAATGTATCGTTGTGTCCATTAACAAATTTATATATAAATAGAAGTACATTACATTTAATTATTTGTCTAAATGTCATTATTTGCAGACTTCCTAATATCACTTTGATTCTTGTGTATCGATTTCTTTTTAGTATAATTCTTAATGCTTTATTTTGGAGCATTGTTAATTTTTTCAATTCTTCTGCATTAGCCAGAAATAGAGTATACTGCTGCAGTAGTTGATGTGGGGGACTATTATTGCGTTATATATATTTTTGCACGAATCTGTTTTAATATATCTTCTGATTCTTTCCAAGAGTAAAATTCGTTTTTCTATTTTTTTTGTTACATAATTAGTGTTCAATGAAAAGTTTAATTTATTAAGTATAATTATTTCCAAGTATTTTATACCAGTTGTTTCTTTGATTGCTTCTTCCTTGCACTGTCCCAACTCATTTCCTAGGTAGGCTGTTGGGGTCGGCTCTTCTTATTTTCAGGCTGTATCTTCTTCGGTTCTGGGTATCGCTTTCATCCAGGCCATTTTTATGTAGGAATTCAGAGCATTGATTCATCCCGGAGTTCTTTGGTCTTCCTGAGGATGATTGTCGATGAAGCTCCATAGACATTGCCTGCTTCACCGTGTGGTCTGGCGGTCTCCGTCTTATGTTCCCGTACCATCTCAGCTGTCGTTCCTCCATCCAGGCTACCACGAATGCGTGAACTTTTAATCTTTTAGAGTTACATCAGAGGCAGAGTACGAAACTCTGAAATTCGGAAGATCTGCGATGTCGAAGATGTCGCGTGATGGGGAAGAAATAAAAGGAGATGCTGGAGAGACCACGTGGACAGAGCGGATTCGACGAGAGTGGTAAGAATAGCGAAGAACGAGATACCTGCAGGCGGCAGACCTCCAGGAAGACCACCAAAACGATGGAGGGACAGCTGGTCATCCATATCCCAGGAGCAGGAGCCGAGAAACAACAGGATATGGTCCTAACACAAGCAGAAGAAGGAGAAGAAGATAAATAAAAGAGATCTGGGACCCTATGAAAAAACAATACCACGTGTTTTACTTTCTTGGGCGCGTTGGGAATGAATTTTTTTCAATACCTCAAATACTATTAACCCAATATTGTTAAAAATTTTCAAAAATCTAATTAATAATATTATCTACGATGTACGATTTTTTTGTTGATAAAATGCGCCATTTGCTGGTTATAAATTATTAACTTCGTTGCATCATAAAAAAATAAGTTTTTCATCTCACTCGCACCCTTGCGAAATGGTTATTTTCACTGCACGTGTCACGGAAAAAGACGTTTACGGGACAGCGCATAACTCCGCCATTTTGAAATTTTCAAAATAATTTATTGATGACAAATATTAACCAATGTATGCCGTATGATACTAAAACGAATTTTGTATGTACAATTACTTGAGAAAAAAATGTGAATTATAATGTATTTTTTGATACCTCGAGGTAGTATAACTGCTTAAAGAAATTAATCAAATCAATCAAGCCGGGTTTGAACTCACCTGATTGGTGCAAAAACAGCCATTTGCTGAAGATTAGTTTTCGTACTGAAATTTTTTTAAACTTTTTTTAGTTCAACGAAAAAAGAACCCGCGGTTATGCAATAAGGAAACTAATAACTGCCTTCGAAAGTGAAAGTTGTCTTCAATAATGAACCAAAGTTCAAAACGGAGATGAGTTTCATTATTGTAAAACATCTGTCCAAAAACTAATTGGTTATTTGCACGTCAAGACACACGGCGACATCTGTTGGCCTACTTCCAACCCGGCTTCAGTGCGTAGTTACGTTTTTGGAATTCAGAGGGTAAAGATTCGGATTTTTTAACAATTAATAATTTTGAAATGAGCCTTACGAGAATTTATGTTACTTTATTTGAGGGGTATAAAAGCTAAGGCAGCGATATTACAGGCGTTTCTGAGATAAATGCAAAAAATCTATCAATAATCAAGGAAATTTCTCTGGAATCTTAGTTTATACACACAATTGCTATCTCAGTTTTCCTTTAACGTTTATAAATAAATCCATAACATTTAAATATTTAAATGTTAAGGATTTATTTATTTGCTAGCAAATAGTGGACATTCCTGGATAATTGGATATTTCTGTATAATGAATGAAAATAAATTTGGCTTTTACCAATTTTGTATTGAAAAAGTATCAACATATTTCAGAGCCCATGGCCCCTTCGTCAGGATACAACTGGATACTAACAAAATTAAATTCAAAAATCGAAGTATACACAAATGTTTAAAAAAAAAACTTATGTATGGAAAATGAATAAAAATAAAGTACCTACTTAACATGAAAATAAATTTAAAAGGTTACTATTTGTAAAAAGGACCTGGTTATTTAAAATATTCAATTTACTATTAACACTTTTTCTTATTTCCAAAATTTCTAATTTATCAAACTGTGATTCTGTATAATTTGTATGTAAAATTTATAATCCCTTATTAATATCAAAAAAATGATATATAGACAAAAGATGGTGAAAAAATTCGGAATAATTATTGCTATTTAAACACCTTCGGTGTTCCTTAACTCTAACTTAAAAATTTCTACACGTTTTTCCTGCATAAAAATAATCACAATCATTACAAATCAATTTATAAACACCCGATTTTTCTAAAAAATTATACTTATCCTTATTATTTCATATGTAATTTTTTAAGAATTGTTTTTGATGAAGAAGTATATTTCTGTATTTGATGTTTCACACTAAAATCGACATCAATTCTCACTTTAGTATGAAGCAGCCATTTTGTCACGTGAAACATCCATGGGAGTTGATTTATTGAAGTGGGTATTGCTGCCTTTACCATTAATAGTGATGTAGAAACATGATTTCGGAAGGGACAGAGCGACATCTGTGAGCGAAAGGAACCGCAGAATTAGTCAACAAAATCGAGTACGCAGATGTTCTTTAGATACATATCTAGCAAGGAAAAATTAGAGGAGTCAGAAAAAAAATAAAATGGCAATTTTAATTTTTTTTTTGATAAAGCACAAATAACATGATTAATTATTTGCATATTAC